>CM066735.1:136085448-136412948 GCA_033961575.1 Aselliscus stoliczkanus | reverse complement strand
GCAGCCCAGCACCAGGTGGAGCTGTTAGCTGTAGAGGGCAGTGTCACTGGCCCTCATATGTGGGATCCAAACCGGGGCCCTGCTGCTCAGAGCTGGCATCCCAAACCAGCTCTTAATCAATGCGCCACTCAACCAGCCCAGTCTTTTCTCTTATGATTAATATATTTGATGTTTTGTTTTTGTTAAGAAACCTTTGTTTACCTTTTTCTTTGTCACAAAGGAATTCTTTTGTTCTAGAATCAACTGCATGATTTGTGATGATGGAAATGTTTTGTATCTGTTCCATTAATACAGTAGTCACTAATCTCATGTGGCTATTGAGCACTTGTGATGTATCTAGTATTACTGAGGAAATGAATTTTTAATTTCATTTAATTTAAATAGCCACAAAGGGCTAGTGGCTGTTGTATTAGATAGCACACTTTATTGTTTTAGTTTTCACGTGTAGATCTACAACTAACTGTGGATTATTTTTATGTATGGTATAAAATAGAGGTCAGGATTAATATTTAAGTTATGGATATTTATTGACCCATTTGTGGAAAAGACTATCTTTCCCCCAGTGAATTGGTGGTGACTTTCTCATAAATCAGCTGATCATTCTGTAACAAAATGAAAAATTACTTTGATGGGCCCATTCGTAGACTGGACATGGCTGAGGAAAGAATCTCTGAGATTGAAGATATGTCAATAGAAACTTCTGAAAAGAAAAGAAAAGAAAGAAAGAAAAAGAGAAAGAAAGAAAGAAAGAAAGAAAGAAAGAAAGAAAGAAAGAAAGAAAGAAAGGAAGAAAGAAAGAAAGAAAGAAAGAAATGGAACATCTATGAAGCATGGGACAACTACAAAATGTATAACATACATGCACTGGGAATACCAGAAAGAGGAAAACAAGAGAGAGAAAAAAATATTTAAAGCAATAGTGACTGAGTATTTTCCAAATGAATACTGGAATCAAAGCCATAGACCCAGGTCAGAGAACATCAAGCAGGATAAATTTGCAAAAAACCTATGTCTAGACATATGATATCAAACTGCAGAAAATCAAAGATAAATAAAAAATGTTGCAATCTTCTGATCAAGATGGCAGAGTAAATAAATGCTCTGCTCAGCTTTTGCCATTAGCACATCAAAATTACCACTAAATTATAGAATGAAAATAATTGAGAATCACCTGAAGACTATCTCAACAGAATTCATATAACTAAGGATGTAAAGAAGCTATGGTAAGTCTGGCAGTGGGGGAAGAGACATGGAACTGGGAAATCCAAAGCCATAGCAATTAAGAATCTGGAGGGACAAAGCCTCTCCCACATGCCTCCAGATTCAGCACAGTAAGCAACCAACAACAGATTGCTTTGTAGTTCCTACAAGGTAGCTTCGCATTTGTCACAGGCAGTGGCTGCTCTTGACCAGGATCTGAGCTCTTCTAAAGAAACCACAGAACCAACATACCTGGTAGCAGCTATAGACTACAACAGAGCACCACCTGATTAAACCCACAAGTGAACACAACCAAAGGGTGGTCTCGACAGGCACTTGAGCCCATTGGGGCAAGTCTTCCCTCATGAGGTCAGCCCCTGCACAGCAGCTCATATGCTGTGATTGTGGCCAGTTTTTACAGCCAGTTAGCCAGAGGGTCAGTCCCACCAACTAACATGCCAACATCGATCAAGGCTCAACTGCAACAGAAGAACACACACAACCCACACAAGGGACACTCCTGGAGTACCCAGCTCAGGTGACAAATGAGACTGCACCACTGGACCCCAAAGGACACCTACCACAGAAGGCCACCCTGCCTAGACTTGGAGGCATAGCAGATCAACCTAATACATAGAAACAAACACAGAAAAGCAACCAAAATGAGAAAACAAAGAAACATATTCTAAATGAAAGAACAGGAAAAAACTCCAGAAAAAGAAACCAACTGGAGGCAAGCAATCTACCATATACAGAGTTCAAAACACTGGTTATAAGGATGCTCAAGGACCTTAGTTAGTACTTCAAAAAGAGGTAGTAAGCATTAAAAAAGACATAGAAACAAACAAACAAAAGGACGAGCCAAAAATGAAGTATACAATAACTGAATGAGAATACACTAAAAGGAATCAACAACAGATTAGATGAAGCAGAGGATCACATCAGTGATTTGGAAGACAAGGTTGCAGAAAACATCCAATCAGAACAGTGAAAGAAGAAAAATATATTTAAAAAATGAAAACAGTTTAAGGGACCTCTGGGACAACATTAAGTGTAACAACATATGCATCATGGGGATACCAGATGGAGAAGAGAGACAGCAAGGGATTGAGAACCTATTTGAAGAAATAATGATGGAAAACTTCCCTAACCTGGTGAAGGAAATAGACATACAAATCAAAGAAGGATAGAATTCCAAACAAGATGAATCCAAAGAGGCCCACACCAAGACACATCATAATCAAAATGGCACAGCTTAATGCCTGCTTGTTTGTCCCCATGCACCTCTCCATAAAGACAGATCATTACTTCAATATTATGCATACTGTATATATCCCTATTTGGCCCTAAAGGATGGATCGTTAGTCAATGACAGATAAGATCCCTCAAGGGAGGAGAAACATAAGCCAGACACGGCCGCATGGGTGCCCATGGGTGCCAGTAGGTGCCAAAGGCGGAATCATGAGTTGACAGAAATAGGGTGTAGACGCTTTGCATCAGGTTCTGGCAGCCTGCCTGTGAAATGACCTATTGATGTGATAATATCTATCCTCTGTGCGTTCTTATCAGTAAGCCTTGGCAGAGGAAATTTCTGTCTCTAAAGAGATGCATGACAATAACCTTATGGGAACTCCAGTAATGGCAGCTTGCAGGTGTGGGTGATTTGGCCCTGAGCTATGTATTCGGGTGTGAGACTCTCAGACTTCGGAAGCTACATTGACCCTTGTTTATATGTAAGATAATAAAAGGATTAGTCAGGCCCGATTTGGGGCTTCCAGTCCATGAGGCAGAAGTCCCTTGGCCCCGAATTGCGTTCTCTCTCATTTGTGTGTGTCTCTCTCTCTTTCTTAACCTTTTGCCGTCCCTTCTCCACTGCTCAGTCATACAGAATGCGACAAAAGACAAAGAGAGAATCTTAAATGCAGCAAGAGAAAAGCAGTTAGTTACCTACAAGGGAGCTGCCATAAGATTGTTGGTTGATTTCTCACCAGAAATTTTGCTGGCCAGAAGGGATTAGCATTAAATATTCAAAGCAATGAAATGGAAGAACCTACAACCAAGACTACTCTACCCAGTAAGGCTATCATTTAAAATTGAAGGAAAGATAAAGAGCTTCTCAGACAAGAAAAAGCTAAAAGAGTTCATCACCACCAAACCAGTATTACAAATAATCTTAGAGAGACTTCTTTGAGAAGAGGGGGAAAAAAAAAGAACATGAAATGGCAATACTACACATGTGTCAATAATCACTTTAAATGGAAATGGATTAAATGCTCTAATCAAAAGAAAAGGATAAATGAATGGATAAGAAAACAAGACCCATACATATGCTGTCTACAATAGACCCACTAGAGCTCAACAGACACACACAGACTGAAAGTAGTGGTATGGAAAAACATATTTTATACAAATGGAATTTTTTGAAAAGCTGTAGTAGCAATATTTATATCAGACAAAATAGGCTTTAAAACAAAGGATATAATAGGAGATAAAGAAGGACATTTCATAATGATAAAGTTCAACAAGAGGACATTTAAGCACCCAACATAGGAGCACCTAAATATATAAAACAAAAATTGATAGATATTTAGAAAGAGAGTACAGTCATAGTAGAGGACTTGAACACCACAATGACATCAATGGACAGATCATCCAGACAGGAAATCTACAAGGAAACAGTGGCCTTTTATAACACATTAGACCAGATCAATGTAATTCGTAATTTTAAAGCATTTCACCCTAAAACAGGAGAATACATTCTTTTCAAATGCACACAGAGAATTTTTCCAAGATCAACCATATGTTAGCAATGAAACATGTCACAATAAATTTAAGAAGATTGAAATATTATGTGTTCTTCTCTGACCACATGGTATGAAATTAGAAATTAATTACAAGGAAAAAACCCAAAAAAACACACAATCACATGGAAGCTAAATAACTAGCTACTAAACAATGAATGGTTTAACAATGAGATCAAGAAGGAAATCAAACAATACTTAGAGACATGTGAAAATGAAAAGACAATACCCCAAAATCTATGGGATACAGTGAAAGCAATCGTCAGAGGGAAACCGATTGCAATATAGGCCTACCTCAAGAAACAAGAAAAATCGCAAATAAACGATCTAACTTTGTTTGGATTAGGAACTAAAAAAGGAACCTAAAGGAACTAGAAAAAGAACAACAAACAAAGCCCAAAGTGAGTAAAAGGAAGGAAATAATGAAGATCAGTGTTGAAATAAACAAAATAGAATCTAAAATAGCAACTCAAAAAATCAATGAAACAAGACCTGGTTCAGTGAAAAGATAAACAAAACTGAAAAACCTATAGCCAGACACATAAAGGAAATGAGAGAGGACTCAAATAAATAAAATAAAAAATGAAGTAGAGCAGTAACAACTGACACTGCAGAAATACAAAGAATTATCAGAAATTAGGAACAATTATGTGCCAACAAACTGGACAATCTGGGAGAAATGAATAAATCCCTAGAAACATAAAATCTCCCAAGACTGAATCAAGAAAAAACAGAAAATCTGAACTGACTGATTACTACTAATAAAATTGAATAAATAAGCAAAAGTCTCAACAAAGTCTTGGACCGGATGGCCCCACAGGTGAATTTTACCAAACATTTAAAGAAGAGTTAACATCTATCCTTCTCAAACTATTCCAAAATTTTCAAGAGGAGGGAGGGAGGGCTCTCAAGCTGAATTTATGAGGCCACACAATTACCCTGACATCAAAAGCAGACAAAGACATTACAAAAAGAAAAAAACAAAAGAAAAAATTATAGGCCACTATCCACAATAAATATACTTGCAAACACCCTTTACAAAGTATTAGTAAACCAAATCAGGAATACATTAAAAAGATCATATACTATGCCTGAGTGGGATTTATTCCTGGCATGCAAGGATGGTTCAATACCCACGAATCAATTAATGTGATACACCACATAAAAAATGAAAGATAAAAATCATATGATCATATCAATAAATACAGGAAAAGTGTTGGACAAAAATCCAGCATCCATTTATGATTTAAAAAAAAACAAAAAAATCTCTCGGCAGAGTAGGGATAGAGGGAACATGCCTCAATATAATCAAGGCCTTGTAGTACAAACCCACAGCTAACATCTTATTCAATGAAAAAAAGCCAAAAATGATTTCTTTAAGAACAAGAACAAGATAAGGTTGTCTACTTTCAACTCTTTTATTCAACATATTGTTGGAAATCCTATCCACAGCAATCAGACAAGAAAGAGAATAAAGTGCATCCATATTGGAAAGGAAGAAATAAAACTTATTATTTGCAGATGACATGATACTATATATAGAGAAACCTAAAGATTCCACTAAAAAACTATTAGAACTTACAAGTGAATTTAGTAAAACAGCAGGATATGAAATTAATATTCAGAAATCAGTTGTATTTCTATACACCAATAATGAACTATCAGAGGGACAAATTCAGAACACAATCCCATTTACAATTGCACCAAAATAAAATAAAACACCTAGGAATAAATTTAACCAACTATGTAAAAGATCTGTACTGAGAAAATTATAACACAGTGAAGAAAGCAATTAAAGAATATACAAATAAATGGATGAATATAGCATGCTCATGGACAGGAAGAATTAACATCATTAAGTTGTCTATACTACTCAAAGCAATGTATAGATTCAATGCAATCACTATCAAAATACCAATGGCATTTTGCAAAGAACTAGAAGAAATAAATCTATAATTTATATGTAACTCGTAAGGCCCCAAATAGACACAACAATCTTGATAAAGAAAAGCAAAGTTGGAGATACCATGCTACCTGATCCCAAACTATACTACAAAGTTATAGTAATCAAACCTGCATGGTACTGGTGTAAAATCAGACACATGAACCAATAGAACAGAACAGAGAGCCCATAAATAAACTTATTCCATGTGTGGCCAATTAGTCTATGACAAAGGAGGCAAGAGTATAAAATGGGGTAAAGATAGACGATTGAACAAATGTTGTGAAAGCTGGACAGATACATGCAAAAAAAAGAAAGAAAGAGAAAAAAAAGAAAAATAAATAAATAAATAAATAAAAACTAGGCCACCTTCTTACCACATATATAAGAATAAACACAAAATGGATTACAGATTTAAATGTAAGATGCCAAATCATAAAACTCCTAGGAGAAAACGTAGGCAGTAAAATCTCAAACATTGACCTTTGTAATATTTTTTTCTGATATATCTCCTTGGGTGGAGGAATCAAAAGAAAAAATAAACAAATGGGACTACATCAAACTAAAAAAGTTTTTGCACTGCAAAGGAAACCATTAACAAAAGGAAATTGTTACCTCCCACCTGTCAGAATGGCTATCATCAATAAATCAACAAACAACAAGTGTTGGTGAGGATGTGGAGAGAAGGGGACCCTTGTGCACTGTTGGTAGGATTTTGAATTGGAGCAGCCACTGTGGAAAACAGTATAGAGTTTCCTAAAAAAAATAAAAATACAACTGCATTAAAATTACCATATGACCCAGTAATTCCATTTCTGGGTATTAGAGACAGAGAACAAACTGATGGTTTCTAGGGAGGTTGGGCAGCTGGTGAAAAATATGAAGGGATTTAGAAGTATAACTTGGTAGCTACAAAATAGTCATGGGGATATAAAGTATAGCATAGGGAATAAAGTCAATAATATTGTAATAACTATATATGGTGCCAGATGGGTACTAGCCTTATTGTGTGGATCAGTTTGTAAGTTATATAAATATCTAACGACTATGCTCTACACCTGAAACAAATGCAAAATAATATTGAATGTCAATTGTAATTTAAAAAAAGTTTTTAAACAATCTAGTGAGATATATTCACTGCAGAGGTCCCCCTGAGGAGTGAGGTTCCTAGCCACATATCAGGCTCCATAGCCTGGGGCACAAGTTCCAGGAAAAGGAGTATCCACAACATCTGGCTCTTAAAACCAGCATGGGTTGCATCCAAGTGAGATGGAAGACTGCTGGGATTGCCCCTCAAGTGGGCCTGTGCATGGACACCCCACTCACAATCTCATTTGCTTGAAGCTTGCATTGCAGGGCCACCAGTACAAAAACCGCCAGGGACATACAGGAGGAACCAAATGGACTAGCTTCAGGATGAGAACTGATAGGGCAGGGGTCAGGTCAGCTCTCTCTAGGACGGAGTGCTAGCAAGCTCCATTGTGTGTTTGTTGAGTTTTTTCCTCACCCAGTTGGCAGGTGCAAGTGGACACCAAATCTCTATCTACTTCCCACATTATTCCATGAGGAAGTAATTATCGTGTTATTAAAGTAATTCGATTTTCTGTATTATTTAGTTTTACCCATCTAGTATCCTTTGCTCACCTTGTGATTCCCTGAAACCCTGCTCTACCCAATTTGCACCTCCTCTCCCATCCCCCATGCATAGTCACTTCCATCAGGTTTTCCACAGAAGTAACCTTTCTCAGTTTAGGCTGCAGGATTTCTTACACTTTCTCAAAGGTCCACAAGCCTCAAAGAAGCAGTGGCTGTCCTCAGTGTGCCCCATACCTCTTCCTAAGCATCCCAAACCTGGCACAAGTGGTGACCAGTCTCAACTTTTGTTGTAACTCCTATCAGGTGACCTCAAGCCTGACGTACACTGTAACCAGCGTTGGCTTGGAACATAGCTTCAACTGAGCGGCTGCAAGCCCTGCATGAGTGTTAGCTGAACTCAGCTCACATTGTGATTCCTACCAAAGGGTCCTATGCCTAGCATTAGTGGCAGCCAGCCTTGGTTCACAACATAGACTCTCCCTAGCACCTTCAAGCCCATCATAAGTGGCCACCACTACAGATCACTTTTTGTACCTCCTACCAAGTGACTTCAAGCCTGATCAAAACGGTGGCTGAACTTGGCCTGAAACAAGAGGCTCCAGACATAACATACCTAGTGTCCAGCTTCAGACTACGTTATTTCTTCAAATGATTTTAAAGAAATAATGACTGAAAACTTCTCTAACCTGGTGAAAAAAAATAAACATGTCAGACTAGGAAGCACAGAGTGTTCCAACCAGCTCCAGAAAGAACACACTCCAAGAGTAGACACAACTGGCACAAAAGAACCCTGCTAAAGTAACTCCGGCTTTATGGGGTGAGCACCCATACAATTGCTCCTCTACTGTAGTCATTGCCAGTCCTCACAGCCAGTCAGTCTGAATGTCAACCCAAACCACTGATGCACCAGCAAAAATCAAGGCCAATTAGAACATGAAAGCATACAGAACTCACACAGGGGATGCACTTGGAGAACCCAGCTCAGGTGACGAGGGAGACTGTGCCCCTGGACCCCACAGGACACTTTCTATATAAGGCCATTCTGCCAAGACTGGGAGATGTAGAAGCTTTTCCTAATACATAACAATAAGCACAGGGAGTCAGCCATAGTGAGGGGATAAAGAAACATGTCCCAAATAAAGAACAGGACAAAATTACAGAAAAGAACTAAACAAAATGGAGACAAGCAACCTACTAGATACAGAGTTGAAAGCACTGGTTATAAGGATGCTCAATAAATTTAGGGGAAGAATTAATTAATTCAGTGAGAACCTTAACAAAGTGATAGAAACCATAAAAAGAATCAGTCAGAGATGAAGAATACAATAGCTGAAATGAAGAATACATTAGAGAGAATGAAGAGCATATTAGATGAAGCAGAGGACTGAATCAACAATTTGGAAGACAAAAGAGCAGAAAACACCCAAGCAGAAGAGCAAATAGCAAATAAAATAAATAAATAAATTAATTAATTAATTACGATATTTTAAGGAACCTCTGAGACAACATCAAGCATACCAATATTCGCATCATAGGGGCACCAAAAGGAAAAGAGAGAAAGCAAGGGATTGAGAACCTATTTGAAGAAATAATGATGGAAAACTACCCTAACCTGGTGAAGGAAATAGTCATACAAGATGAAAGCATGCACAGAGTCCCAGTCAAGATGAACCCAAAGATGCCCACACCAAGACACATTATAATTAAAATGGCAAAGGTTAAAAGCAAAGAAAGAACATTAAAAGTGGCTAGAGAAAAGCGGTTAGTTACATACAAAGTAGCTCCCATAAGACTGTCAGCTGATTTTTCAACAGAAATTTTGCAGACAAGAGACATTGGCACAATATATCCAAAGTGATGAAACACAAAGACCCACAACCAAGATTGCTCTACCCAGAAAGGCTGTCATTTAGAATTGAAGGAGAGATAAAGAGTTTCCCAGACAAGAAAAATCTAAAGGAGTTCATCACCACTAAAGCAGCATTACAAGAAATGTTAAAGGGAATTTTTTTAAGTACAAAATATAAAAAATATGAATAAGAACACATAGGAAAGAAAAATATGCTCACTGACAAAGGCCAACACTTAATAAAAGCAGTGGATCAATGAACTGTAAAGCTAATCCAATATTAAAAGGCAAAAGTAGGATGATCATGTATAATTACAACAATAAATCAATCGATGAACACAAACACACACTCAAAAAGAAGTGAAAAAGGATGACAAAAACAAATGTGGAGGGGGTGAGTAAAAACTAGTGATTTTAGAATGTGTTTAAACTCAAACAACCATCAACTTCTAATACACTGCTGTAAATATAGTTTAGTATATAGGAAGCACATTGTAACCACATACTAAATTTATACAAAAGATATACAAGAAAGAGAAAGAAATCCAAACACATCACTATAGAAAGTTATCAACGTACAAGAGAAGAGAGCAAGAGATTAGGAAAGGAACAGAGAACTACAAAAACCCTCAGAAAATAATAAAATGGCATTAACTACATACCTATCAATAATTATTTTCAAATTAAATGGACTAAATGCTCTAATCAAAAGACATAGGGTGCCTGAATGGATCAGAAAAACAAGATGCATACATATGCTGCTTTAAGAGACCCATTTAAGATTTACAAACACCCAGACTGAGAGTAAAGGGATGGAAAAAAATATCTCATTTGAATGTAAGTGAAAAAAAAAAAGAAAGTTGGGTTTGCAATACGTATATCAAAGAAAAAAAAGACTTTATTTATTTATATATTTATTTATTTATAGCTGAGCCATCTCAACGGCAGCTCAGCTTGGGCTGCTCATTGAACTGCGGTTGCTCAGAGCTCAACTCGCCTTCTTGAGTGAGCTCTTAACCAACTGAGCCACTCGGCCAGCCCTAGAGAAAAACGACTTTAAAACAAGGGCTGTAACAAGGACAAAGAAGGGAATTCCATAATGATAAAGAAATCAATCTAACAAGAGGATATAATTCTTGTAAACATATGCACACCCAACATAGAGCTCCTAAATATATTGACAGACATAAAGGGAGAGAGGAACAGTAAGAGTAAGAAACTTTAACATCACCTTGACATCAATAGATAAATAATCCAGACAGAAAATCAGTGATCTTAAATGATACATTAGACTACAGGGAGTTAATTGATATTTTTGGACCCAAGAGCAGCAGAATGTACTTTCAAGTGAACATGGAATATTTTCCAGGATAGATCACATGTTAGGCCATAAAACAAGGCTCAATAAATTTAAGAAGACTGAAATCATACCAAGCATCTTCTCGAATCACAATGATATGAAACTAGAAATCAATTACAAGACAAAAACTGAAAAATACACAAACATGTGGAGGGTAAATGACATGCTGCTACTAATGAATGGGTTACTAAAGAGAATAAGGAAGAAAACAAAAGATACTTTAAGACAACTGAAAATGAAAACATAATGACCCAAAATTTTGTGGAACAAAATCTATGGAACAGTTCTAAGACAGAAATTCATAGCAACACAGGCCTACCTCCAGAAACAAGAAAAAAAATTCCTTTTTTTTTTAATGAAAGTTTATTGGGGTGGCAATTGTTAGTAAAGTTACATAGGTTGCAGGTATACAATTCTGTAATACATCACTGAAAATAACAAAGGAACATGACAAACAAATGAAATAACAATAACTCTGCTACCCTATGTCTTTTTTTTTTTAACTCTCTATATCCTTACCGTTATTCTTTTTTTTTAATTTATTGTTTTTAATTAGCTTCAGGTGTACAACACAGTGCAATGTTTATACATTTTACACCTGAAAGTGGCAACCCCTCCCCCAATTCGCCACCCCACTCCTCCCTCCTATATCATACATATCTATTACAATTCCTTTGACTCCCTTCCACAGTATACTCCACATCCCATGACTATCTATATATTCAGTTACAGTTGGCATACAATATTATACAACATCAGTTTCAGGTACACAGTGCAGTGATCAAGCCTCTACTCCATCCACGAAGTGGTCTCCCTAACAAGACATGTGACCATCGGACACCCCACAAAATATTTACAACATTATTATATTCCCTGAACTGTGTTTCATATCCTTGTGGCAATATTGTAGTTACCTATTTATGCTGTCTAATCCCTTCTCCTTCTCCCTCATCCCCACACTTCTCGCAACTAGGAACCCTGTTTTTCCTCTATATCTATGAGATTGTTTCTGTTTACTTTGCTCATTCATTCAGTTTTTCAGATTCCACATATAAGTGAGATCATATGGTATTTGTCTTTCTCCAACTGACTTATTTCACTTAACATAATAGTCTCAGGTCCATTCATATCATTGCAAATGTTATGATTTCATTCTTCTTTATAGCGGGGTAATACTCCGTTGTATAAATGTACCACGGTTTCTTAATCCAGTCGTCTACCAATGGGCATTTCGGTTGTTTCCAAGTCTTGGCTATTGTAAATAGCGCTGCAATAAACATAGAGGTGCATATATTTTTACAAATTAGTGTCTTGGATTCTTCTGGGTAGATACCCAAGAGTGGAATTGCTGGGTCATATGGTAGTTACATTTCTAGTTTTTTGAGATACCTCCATACTGATTTCCATAATAGCTGCACCAAACTGCAGTTCCACCAACAGTGCAGCAGGGTTCCCTTTTCTCCACACCCTCGCCAGCACTTCTTGTTTATTGATTTATTGATGATAGCCATTCTGATCGGAGTGAGGCTGTATCTCATTGGGGTTTTTATTTGCATTTCTCTGATGATTAGAGAGGTTGAACACTTTTTCATATGCCTGTTGGCCATCTGTATGTCCTCTTTAGAGAAATGCCTCCTCATATCCTCTGCCCATTTTTTAATTGGGTTGTTTGTTTTTTTGGTGTTGAGTTTCATGAGTGTTTTATAAATTTTGGATATCAACCTCTTATCAGATATATCATTGGCAAATATCTTCTCATATTCAGTAGGCTGCTTTTTTGTTTTATTGATGATTTCCTTTGCTGTGAAAAACTTTTAAGTCTGATGTAATCCTATATGTTGATTTTTTTCTTATATTTCTCTTGCCCGAGAGGATATATCAGTAAAAATATTACTCAGGGTAATGTCTGCAAATTTACTCCTTATGTTTTCTTCTAGGAGTTTTATGGTTTCAGGTCTTACATTTAAGTCTTTAATCCATTTTGAGTTTGTTCTCGTATATGGTGTAAGTAGGTGGTCCATTTTCATTTTTATGCATGTGTCAGTCCAATTTTCCCAGCATCATTTATTAAATAGACTATCTTTACTCCAATGTAAATTCTTGCTTCCATTGTCATCGATTAAATGACCATAGATAGATGAATTTATTCCTGGGCTCTCTATTCTATTCCATTGGTCCATGTGTCTGTTTTTATGCCAGTACCATGCTGTTTTGATTACTGAAGACTTGTAGTATGTTTTGATGTCAGGTAGTGTGATTCCTCCCACTTTGTTCCTATTTCTCAACATTGCTGTAGCTATTCTGGGTCTTTTGTGGCGCCATATAAATTTAAGGATTCTATGTTCTATTTCTGAGAAAAATGTCCTTGGTAGTTTGATTGGAATTGCATTGAATTTATATATTGCTTTAGGTAATATTGACATTTTAACTATAGTAATTCTTCCTATCCATGAGCATGATGTGTATTTCCATTTATTTGTATCTTCTTTGATTTCTCTCTTCAGTGTCTCATAATTTTCTGAGTACAGGTCTTTCACTGCTTTAGTTAAATTGATTGCTAGATATTTTATTGTTTTTGAAGCAATTGTAAAAGGGATTGATTTCCTGATTTCTTCTTCTGATAGTTTATTATTGGTGTATACAAATGCAACTGATTTCTGAATATTAATTTTGTATCCTTCTACCTTACCAAATTCGTGTATCAGTTCTAGCAGTTTTTTTGTGGAGTCTTTGGGATTCTCTCTATATAGTATCATGTCATCTGCATATAATGACAATTTTACTTCCTCTTTTCCAATTTGGATGCCTTTTATTTCATTTTCTTGTCTGATTGCTGTGGCTAGAACTTCCAGAACTATGTTAAATAGAAGTGGTGAAAGCAGGCAGCCTTGTCTTGTTCCTGATTAAGGGGAAAGCTTTCAGCCTTTCCCCAATGAGTACAATGTTTGCTGTGGGCTTATCATATGTGGCCGTTATTATGTTGAGATATGATCCCATTCTTCCCACTTTGCTAAGAGTTTTTATCATAAATGGCTGCTGGATTCTGGCAAATGCTTTTTCTTCATTTGTTGATATGGTCATATGATTTTAATTTTCATTTTGTTAATGTGATGTATTACATTAATTAATTTGTGGATATTGAACCATCCTTGCATACCGGGAATGAATCCCAATTGATCGTGGTGTATGACCATTTTTATGTGATGCTGAATTCAGTTTATTAGTATTTTGTTGAGAATTTTTGCGTCTATGTTCATTAGGGATATTGGCGTGTAGTTTTCCTTTTTTTGTAATATCTTTGTCTAATTTTGGAATCAGGGTGATGATAGTGGCTTCATAGAAAGAGTTTGGGAGCCTTCCCTCCTTCTGTATTTTTTGGAATAGTTTGAGGAGAATAGGTATTAATTCTTTTTTGAATGTTTTGTAAAATTCACCTGTGTAGCCATCTGGTCCAGGGCTTTTGTATGTTAGAAGAGTGTTGATTACTGATTCAATTTCTTTGGTAGTAATCAGTCTGTTCAGAGTTTGTTTCTTTTTGGTTCATACTTGGTAGAATGTATGCTTCTAGAAATTTATCCATTTCTTCCAGATTGTCGAATTTGTTAGGATATAGTTGCTGATAGTATTTTCTTAAGGTTTTCTGTATTTCTGTGGTATCTGTTTCATTTCTGGTTTTCTTTCCCTTTTTTTTTTTTTTTTTTGAGGACAGGGTCACTGACCCTCACATGTGGGACCGAACTGGGGCCGCTGTCTTCCCAAGCCAGTGCTTAACCACCGCGCCACTCAGCCGGCCCTCATTTCTGATTTTCTTAATTTGGGTCCTCTCTCTTTTTCTTGGTGAGTCTGGCTAAGGGTTTGTTGATTTTGTTTATCTTTTCAAAAAACCAACTCTTGGTTTCATTGATCTTTTGTATTGGTTTTTTGTTTGGTCTTTGTTTCATTTATTTCTGCTCTGGTCTTTATTATTTCCTTCCTTATACTCCCTTTTGGCTTGTTTTGCTGTACTTTTTTGAGTTTCCTTAGGTGTAATAGTCTGTTGATTTGAGATTTTTCTTCCTTCTTTAGGTAGACTTGCTCTGCTATGAACTTCCCTTTTAGGACTGTTGGTGCTGCATCCCAGAGGTTTTGCGTTGTGTGTTTTCATTTTCGTTTGTCTCTAGGTATCTTTTGATTTCCTCCTTGATCTCATTTTTGATCCACTCACTATTTAGTAGCATGTTAGTTAGCCTGCAATTATTTGTCAGCTTCCTGGATTTCTTCTTATAATTGATTTCTAGTTTCATAGCATTGTGGTCAGAGAAGACACTTGAGATGATTTCAATCTTCTTAAATTTGTTGAGACTTGTTTTGTGGCCTAACATGTGGTCTATCTTGGAAAATGTTCCATGTGCACTTGAGAAGAATGTATATTCTGTAGCTTTGGGGTGAAATGCTCTAAAAATATCAATTAAATCCATCTGGTCTAAAGTGTCATTTAAGGCCACTCTGTCCGTTTTGATTTTCTGTCTGGAGGATCTGTCCATTGGTGACAACGGGGTGTTGAAGTCCCCTACTATAATAGTGTTATGTTGATCTCTGTCTTTATGTCTGTCAAAATCTGTTTTATATATTTAGGAGCTCCTATATTGGGAGCATAGATGTTTACTAGAGTTATGTCCTCTTGTTGAATTGATCCCTTTATTATTTTGTAGTGCCTTTTTTTTCTTTTATAGTAGTCTTCATTTTAAAGTCTATTTTGTCTGAAATAAGTATTGCTACTCCAGCTTTTTTCTCATTTTCATTTGCATGAAATGTTTTATTCCATCCCTTTGCTTTCAGTATGTGTATGTCTTTTGATCTGAGATGAGTCTCTTGTAGACAGCATATGCATGGGTCCACTTTTCTTATCCACTCAGCCACTGTGTGTCTTTTGATTGGAGCATTTAACCCATTCATGTTTAAAGTGATTACTGATAGGTGCATATTTATTGCCATTTTGTTATTTGTATTTCTTGTCTTCCTGGGTTAGGTTGTTTTCCTCTGTCTTCTGTTTAAAAAGGCCGTTTTAATATTTCCTGCAGTGCTGGCTTGGTGGTAATGAACTCCATATGCTTATTCTTCTGTGAGAAGCTCTTTAGCTCTCCCTCAATTTTAAGCCATGCTGGGTAGAGCAATCTTGGTTGAAGACCTTTATTTTGTGTCACTTTGAATATCTCCTGCCACTCCCTTCTGGCCTGCAGAGTTTCTGTAGAAAAGTCAGCTGTTAGTATTATGGGAGTTCCTTTGTATGTAACCTGCTGTCTTTCTCTTGCTGCTTTTAGGATTATGTCGTGGTCTTTAAGCTTTGCCATTTTAACTCTGATGTGTCTTGGTGTGGGACTGTTTGGATTCAGTCTGTTTGGAACTCTCAGCATATCCTGGGCTTGTATGTCGATTTCCTTCAACAGGGTAGGGAAGTTTTCAGTCATTATTTCTTTAAATACATTCTCCATCCCTTGCTTCTTTTCTTCTTCTCATATTCCTATGATTCAATTGTTGTTGTGTTTAATATAGTCCCAGCGGTCTCTTAAACTATTTTCATTGTTTTTTATTCTTTGGTCTTTTTGTTGTTCCAGCTTGGTGATTTCTGCTATTTTGTCTTCTAATTCGCTGATAAGCTCCTCTGCTTCATCTATTCTACTGTTGATTCCTTCAAGTGTGTTCCTCATTTCAGTTATTGTTTTCTTTAGTTCTAACTGGCTGTTTTTTATGGTTTCCCTATCATTCTTTATGTCCTTGCTAAGTTCCTTAAACATTTTTATCATCAGTGTTCTAAACTCTGTCTCTGAAAGTTAGGATCCCTCTGTTTCATTTAGTTCCATTTCTAGAGTTTTCTGATCTTTTACTTGGGACATGTTTCTTTGTTTCTTCATTCTGGCTACCGTTCTGTGAATGCTTCGATGTATTAGACAGATCACCTAGAAAGAAGAGAGAGAGAGAAAAAAAAGAAGGGGGGCTCTCTGTCCTCTTTAATCTACAGACCACTTGCTCAGCAATAGAGACTCTCTGGATGATTCAGCACCATCTATTTGGGGGAAGAGCTTAACATGTTATGCGCCGGCCTCCTTCTCAGGCTTACAGTGAGCTTTCTACAATTAGCTGCTGTGTGCTCTGGAACCGTGTTCACTACCAAAAAAGAAAATCTTCACATGTTGTTGCAGGTTGTCCGTTACTGCAAAAAAAAAACAAACACCCCTCTGTGGCCTTTGGAGATGTGGGTCAGGGACTGGAGGCTCAGGTTGCCTCTGGCAACATAGCTCTAGGTGAGTTGGCAGGCAACCAAGGCACCAATGGATGTGGTCAGTGGCCCCCACCAAGTCAGAGCGGCATGCACTCTGCAACAGCAATCAGTCCACACAAACTCATCAGGAAACCCTCGATCGGATCATGCAGGTGCACAGCTCCAGTCAACACTATCAGGAAAATTCCCAGCCTCATCCTGTCCCAATCAACTGCCCGCAGAACAGGCTAAGCGGCCCAACAGTCAATCCCCAGCCTGACAACTCTGCACAAACAGTGCAGAGAGCGGGGACCTAAGGCGGCTCGCACACTGCTGAGTCTCAGGGAACAGACTGATGCAGCTGGTGAGCACCAACCCTGCGTTTCCCTGGCTATGCAGCACAAGCAGGGCGGAGGGTGGGGATCGAAGGTGGCCCACGCAGTCCTGCATCTCACTGAGCAGCCTGATGGAGCCGGAGTGCACCCACCTGGCATTTCCCTGGCAACGCAGCACAAGCAGCGTGGAGGGTGGGGACCCAAGGCCGCATGCACGTGCACGCAGGTATGCATGCACGCACTCCTGTGCCTATTTCACCAGACCAATGGGATCCCGGATCTGACCCTCTGTGGGAGGGCCCAACTCTGAATAAATGGCACCCTCCTGTACACCAGTCATGTGCAAGCTCCACACCAGGGGAACAATGGTCCCAAAACCTCCAGCTTCTGCACAAAAAGTGCTCAGTTCAGTCCATCCCCGCAGGCTCCTGGGCCCGGCTCACACAGCTACTCCCTCCAACAGGAACTGGGTGAGTGCTCACCAGCGAGTGAACCCATGCACCGGCCCCACAGGTTCTCTAGCTGCCCTCAGCCTCGCCGAGCAAAGAGAGTCCTCAGTAATTTCTACTGCCCGCTATCGTAGAATTCCTCTTCCTGGCAAAGCAACTCTGGGCTAGTGAGCTCGGTGTGGGGCTGGAGGGTCTCTCCCCCAACCAGAGAAGCCTCCCCACAGCTGGGGCATCCCTCATGGGGCTCGCCCTCTCTTGTCTATGCCCCCGCCTACCAGACTTGACGTGGCCTCCTCTTTAGGTCCTTCATTTAGGGGTTCTGTTCATCTAGTGTTCAGGGGACCTGTTAAATGTTGTATAAATTATTTGTAATTTTGATGTGATTCTGGGAGGCAGTTGGGATAGCGTCCGTCTATTCTGCCATCTTTCCAGATCCTCTGAGTCCTGTCTTGTTCTTGAAATTAAGAGTGAAGTGCTTCAGTGTTTCACCATTAATTATAATATTAGCTGAGGGTTTGTCATATATGGCTTTTATTATGATAAGGTATTTAATTCTATACCCATTTTATCAAGTGTTTCCTCTAGACCCATTTTATTAAGTGTTTCGATCATAAACGGGGCTGGCTGAGTGGTGCGTTGGTTAAGAACTGACTTGAGACACCAGCCGCCCCAGTTCAGATCCCACATATGAAGGTCAGTGACACTGCCCTCTACAGCTAAGATGGTGAACAATAGTTCAACCTGGAGCTGGGCTGCTCTGAGTCCTGGCAACAGTGTAGGCTGCAGCCCCTGTGGCAGTGGGCTGCCAAAGGCTGCAGTGAATGGCCAGCAGCCAGTGTGAGTGGCTGGCAGCCGGAGTGAGCTTTCAATGGCCGCCTTGAATGGCTGTCCAGAGGCCTGTGACTGATCTGTCTCACCTGGGAAGAGCGCAATGATAATACCAACATGGGCCAGCGAAGCAACATCCTTCACAACTAGACTGAAGAACAAAAGGAGAGCAACCTGTCTGCTCACCTCCCCCAATTCCCCAATAAAAATCTTTAAAAAAAAATCATAATGGATGTTGTATCTTGGCAAATGCTTTTTTCTACATCTATTGATATAATCATGATTTTTTTCTCCTTTATTTTGTTTATGTGGATCATCACATCAATTGATTTGCATATGTTGAACCACGCTTGTGCCTCTGGGATGAACCCCACTTGGTTGTGATGTATCATCTTTTTAAAGCATTGTTGCATTCAATTTGCTAGAATATTTTTTAAGAGTTTTGCATCTGTATTTATTAGAGATTGGTATGTAATTTTTTTTGTGTGTGTTATTCTTACTAGGTTTTGGTATCAGGGTACTGTTGGCCTTATAAAATGAATAAGGGAGTATTTTCTCTTCAACTTTTTGAAAGAGTTTGAGTAAAACAGCTATTAGATCCTCTTTGAATGTTTGGTAGAATTCATTAGTGAAGCCATCTGGTCCTGGACCTTTACTTTTGGGGAGGTTTTGGATGACTAATTCAGTTTCCTTATTGTGGATTGGTCTCTTTAGATTTTCCAGGTCTTTATAATCAGCCTATGAAATCAGGTATGTCTTTCTAGGAACTTGTCCATTTCTTCAACATTATTGAATTTGGTGGCATATAGTCCTTCATAGTATTCTTGGATGATCCTTTGTATTTCTGTGGCATCTGTGGTAAATTCCCCTTTTTCATTTCTGATTTGTATATTTGTGACTTTTCTCTTTTTATCTTAATGAGACTAGCCAAGGGTTTGTCAATTTTATTAGTGTTTTCACAGAAACAGCTCCTTGTTGCCTTAATTTCCTCTTTATTTCATTTAGTTCTGCTCTGATTTTTATTTCCTTCCTTCCGCTGACTTTGGGTTTCATTTGTTCTCCTTTTTCTAATTTTTAAGGTGTAATGTGAAGTTTTTTTATATGGGAGTTTTCTTCTTTCTAGAGATAGGCCTGTAATGATATAAATTTCCCTCTTAATACGGCTTTTACTGCATCCCAATAATTTTGGTAGGATGTATTTTCATTCTCATTTATTCCTCTGTATCTTTTGATCTCTCCCATATTTTGTCTTTGACCCAGTCATTTTTTAAAAGCATGTTGTTTAATCTCTACATATTTGGTTTTTTTCCTGCTATCTTTTTGCAGTTGATATCCAATTTCAAAGCCTTGTGATCAGAGAATATGCTTGGTATGATTTCAATCTTCTTAAATTTGCTGATGCTAGTTATATGTCGCAATATATGGTCTATCCTTGAGAATGTTCCATGTACACTAGAAAAAATGTATAGTCTGATATTCTAGGATAAAGTGTTCCATAAATGTCAATTATGTCCATTTCATCTAATGTATCAGGGCTGATATTTCATTATTTATTTTCTGTTTGGATAACCTATCCATAACTTATAATGATGTATTTATGTCTCTACTATCATTGTGTTTTGGTCAATTTCTCCCTTTAGTTTTGTTTGTAGTAGCTTTGTATATTTTGGTGCTCCCTGATTGGGGACATAAATAATGATGGCTGTTATGTCTTCTTATTGTATAGTCCCCTTTATCATTATGAAATATCCATCTTTGTCTCTTGTTACCTGTTTTATCCTGAAGTCTGTTTCATCTGATATTAGTATAGCTATACCTGCATTTCTCTGAATACCATTTGGTTGGAATGTCAATTTCCACCCTTTCACTTTAAGTCTGTATTTGTCCTTGTAGCTGAGATATGTCTCTTGGCCGCAGCATATGGTTGGGTTTAGTTTTTTGATCCAATCTGCTACTCTGTGCCTTTTTATTGTGAGTTCAGTCCATTTACATTTAGGTTGATTATTGATACGTGAGGATTTCCTATCATTCTACCTTTGGTTTTCTGGTAGGACGGTGTCTCCGTTGTTTCTTTGCCTTATTGTTGCAGTGTGTTATTTCAGTGTGGTGGTATTCTATGATTTTTCCCTATGTTGCTTCTTTTTATTATTGTTATATATTTCAGTTACGGATTTTTTTTTAAAGATTTTTTTTAAATTGGGGAACTGGGGGAGGGGAAGAGCGTTGGGTAACCAGGGAAGGGGAACAGACAAGTTGCGGTCCTTTTGTTTTTCAGTCTAGTTGTGGAGGACGTTGCTTCACTGGCCCATGTTGGTATCATCATTGCGCTCTTCTTGGATGAGGCAGATCAGTTGCCAGCCTCTGGATGGCTGCTCACAGCAGTTCTTGGCAGTTCCCACTGGCTGCCAGCCACTCACACTGGCTGCTGGCCACTCACTGTAGCCTATGGCAGACTACTGCAGCAGGGGCTGCAGCTATGTCATCCTGGGGACTCGCAGCAGCCCAGCTCCAGGTTGAGCTGTTGTTCACCATCTAAGCTGTAGAGGGCAGTGTCACGGGCCCTCATGTGGCATCTGAACCGGGGTTTCTGGAGTCTCAAGCCAGCTCTTAACCAACGCAGCACTCAGCCGGCCCCAGTTATGGATTTTTTGTGTGTGTGGTTACCATTAATTTTATGTAAAAGAAAGTTTCATATTTAGAGTATTCCATTTTCTTTAGCATGCTTCCTTTCTCCATTCCCCTTTGTCAGTTCAGACATTGACTCTCTCCCTTTTAATGTTTTTATTGTCACAAATTATCCTTATTTATGTTCTAAGTTGATTTCTGTGCTGCAGTAGCAAGTTGTCTTTTTCCTTTTTTCTTCTTTACCCTGCAAGTTATGTTTAAGTGTATACTGTCATCTTTGGTGTAGGGGTTGCAATTTCTTACTTCTGTCTGTCTGTACATAACACTACTCATGGTTTTATATTCTTTTGCATTTTTGCTTGAAGTCAAATAGCCTCCTTCAGTATTTCTTGTAATGCAGGTCATGTGTTAGAAGTTCCCTCAGCTTCTCTATATCTGCAAAGTTCTTTATTCCTCCTTCATATCTAAAGGATATCTTTGCTGGATATATTATTCTTGGCTCATAACTCCTCTTTTTCTATACTTTGAATATTTGTTTCCACTCCCTCGTGGCTTGTAGAGTTTCTGCTGAAAAATCTAATGATAAAACAATGGGTTTTCCTTTGTAGGTTACCAACTTCTTTTCCCTGGTTGCCTTGAAGATTCTTTCTTTATCATTAATTCTTGACAGCTTCAGTACAACATGCTTGGAGAAGGCCTGTTGGGATTGAGGTAATTTGGTGTTTTATTTGCTTTTTGGATTTGAGGATCCACTTCTTTCCACAGGTTAGGGAACTTCTTGTTGACTCTTTGATTGAATATACTTCCTGTTCCCTTTTCCCTTTCTTCTCCTTCTGGTATGCCTATTATTCTTCTGTTGTTCTTTCTGATGGAGTCAGAAATTTCTTATAGAGTTCTTTCATTTTTTTTAACTCACAAATATCTCTCTTCTTCCATCTGTGTCATTTCCAGATTTCTGTCTTCCATCACTGATTCTTTCCTCCATCTGGTTAGCTCTATTATCTAAGCTGGTTATTTCATTCTTCAATTCCTTAATTGAGTTCTTAATCTCCAGAAATTCTATTTGGTGCTTTTTAAAAATTTTAATCTCTTTGGTAAAATGTTCACTTTGTTCTTTGATTGTGTTTCTAAGTTCATTAAACTGCCTGTCTGTGTTTTCTTGCATCTCGTTGAGTTTTTTTCAGAACTGCAATCTTAAATTCTCTGTCATTTAAGTCACATATTTCCATGTCTTTAAGTTCATTTTCTGGAGACTTTTCATTTTCTTTCTGAGCTGCCTTGTTACCTTGATTATTCATGGCAATTAGTGAATTATAATTTCTCTTCCCAGGCATCTACAGGAGTGGGTTCTGCAGCAGGTTGATATAAAGAGGTCTTTCTTTTGCTTTCCAGTATGTGTTGCTAGAATATTTTATTTTTTCACCACTGCAGGCTTTTATTCTCTCTCACACTGTAGTGTTATATTTTCTCTTGCACTGTTTCAGCTTTTCATATGATGGGGTGTTCCCTCAAAGGTGGTCTTCTCCTCTGTGAGGTTACCTGGGTCTTAGGGCACCACATCTGTGGAGAGATATGGAGAGTTCCTGAGTCCCAAAGCTGTTCCTGCAACCAGATTCAGAGCCTGTGTGTTTCTGCAGCTCTGTGTATCTCTGCAGGAATTCACCCAGATAGGTGGGGACAAGGGTGGGTTGGATTGTGGTAAGTCGCTCTGAGCAATGGCAGAGACTACCAGCAGTTAATCTTGCACCTAAGGCTCCTTCCCTTTCACTGGAATTAGTTGGGCTGTGAGTCTGTGGCTTCAAAGCTGCAGTTCTCAGAACTATAAATATTCTGTTCTTTTGTTCCAACACTGCTACCATTCTGCTTCTAGCACTGGGAGGGTGGTGGTGGGGTGAGCTTCGGGAGAGTGGTGAGAAGGTTGGCAATGCTCTGTGTTATGTCTCCAATCCTCTGCTTGGCAATGAGGGCTTAAACCACCATTCTCACGCTTCTTTCCTCAGTCTTTTCTCCGAGGTCTCTGCCATGAACGTTGGGTTCAGCCATGTTATATGCTGATCCCTCAAGCAAGATTGTGAGCCATAAGGGGAGCACTAGCAGTCCTAATTCTTCCCTCACTTGCAACTATTGCAGTTCCGTAATGCAGGGAGCTCAGAGCTCAAGGCTCCCATCTGCATTCTGCGGCCTGTACGCCCCCTGCATATCTGCACTTACCCCACCCCTTCCCCACTCCTTCAATTTGCCCATCTTTAGATGATTTCAATTGCGTGTCACTTAGTCTTGCTTGTCTGCTGCGCAGGGAGTGCTTTGTGGAATTATAGCTTTTCAATTTGTTGTAAATTTCAGGGAAGCTTTCAAGAGGCTCACCTCATGCTGCCATTTCTGTGACATAATCCCATATCCACAATTACTTTCAATGAAAATGAATTAAATGCTCCAATTAAAAGAAACATAGGCACTGGACTTCCGGTAAAATGGCGGAATAGACAGACGCTGTGCTAACTACCTCCCAGGATCACACCAAAATTACAAACAAATTATACAGCATTGAACCCCAGAGGTCCTCGGAACACTAGATGAACAGAACCACTAAACAAAGAACTTAAAGAGGAGGCCACGTCAAGTCTGGTAGGAGGGGCGGAGATGAGAGAGGGCCAACCCCGTGAGGGAAGCCCCAGTTGTGGGGAGGCTTCTCCGGTTGGGGGAGAGACCCTCCAGCCCCACACCCAGCTCACCAGCCCAGAGTTCCTGTGCCAGGAAGAGGACTTCCAAGATAGCTGGCAGTAAATTGTGAGGATTCTCTTTGCTCAGCTCGGTGCGTCTAAGAGCAGCTACAGAATCAGTGTGGCCAGCGCATGGGATTGCTCACTGGTGAGCATTTACCTGGTTCCTGGTGGAGGGAGTAGCTGTGTGAGCCAGGCCCAGGAGCCTGTGGGGACGGACTGAACTAAGCACCTTTGGTGCAAAGGCGGGAGGTTTTTGGACTATTGTTCCCCTGGTGTGCAGCCTGCACGCGAGTAGTGTAAGGAGGGTGCCATTTTGTGAAGGTTGGGCCCTCCCACAGAGGGTCAGGTCCAGGACCTCATTCATCTGGTGTAATTGGCGGAAAAGTGCGATCTTGGATCCCCACCCTCCACCCGGCTTACACTGCGTTGTCATGGAAATGCTGGGCAGGTGCCCTCAGGCTCCAACAGGCTGCTCACTGAGACCCAGGGGTGTGCGAGCTGCCTGGGATCCCCACCCTCCACACAGCTTGTGCTGTGTTGCCAGGGAAATGCCTGGTGGGCGTGCTATGGCTCCAAGAGGCTGCTCACCAAGATGCAGGAGTGCGCAAACTGCCTCGGGTCCCGGTTCTCCATACTGTGCTTGCAGAGTTGCCAGGCTGGTGATTGGTTGTTGGGCTGCTCAGCCTGATCTGCGAGCGGCTGATTGGGACAGGCTGAGACTGGGAATTTTCCTGGGAGTGTTGGGCCATGCGCTGTGTGCCTGCGGGATCCAGCCAGGGCACTCCTGGTGATCTATCTAATACATCAAAGCAATCCCAGAGCAACAGCCAGAATGGGGAAACAAAGAAACATGTCACAAGTAAGAGATCAGAAGAAACCTCAAGAAATGGAACTAAATGAAACAGAGGGATCCAACCTTTCAGAGACAGAGTTTAGAACACCGATGATAAGAATGTTTAAGGAACTTAGCGAGGACATAAAGAAGGATAGGGAAACCATTAAAAACAACCTGTTAGAACTAAAGAATACAATAACTGAAATGAAGAACACACTTGAAGGAATCACCAGTAGAGTAGATGAAGCAGAGGATTGGATCAGCGATTTGGAAGACAAAATAGCAGAAATCACCCAGTTGGCACAGCAAAAAGACCAGAGAATAAAAAACAATGAAAATAGTTTAAGAGCCTTATGGGACAAGATGCAGCACAACCACTTTCGACTCATAGGAATACCAGAAGGAGAAGAGAAGAAGCAAGGGGTCAAAAATGTATTTGAAAAAGTAATGACTGAAAACTTTGCTAACTTGGTGTAGGAAATCAACATACATGCCCAGGAAGTGCAGAGGGTTCCAAACAAGCTGAACCCAAACAGGTCCACACCAAGACACATCATAGTTAAAATGGCAAAGGTTAAAGACAGAGACAGAAACCTAAAAGCAGCAGGAGAAAGACAGCAGTTTACATACAAAGGAACTCCTATTAGACTAACAGCTGACTTGTCCACAGAAACTCTGCAGGCCAGAAGGGAGTGGCAGGAGATATTCAAAGTGACACAAAATAAAGGCCTACAACCAAGATTGCTCTACCCAACATGGCTATTATTTAAAATTGAAGGAGAAATAAAGAGCTTCTCAGAAAAGAATAAGCTTAAGGAATTCATTACCACCAAGCCAGCATTGCAATAAATGTTAAAAGGGCTTTTTTAAACAAAAGAAAGGGGTAAACAAGCTAAACAGGAAGACCAGGAATACAAATAACACAATGGCAATACATATGCACCTATCAATAATCATTTTAAATGTGAATGGGCTAAATGCTCCAATCAAAAGTCAGAGAGTGGCTGAGTGGATAAGAAAATAGGACACATGTATATGCTGTTTACAGGTTGAATAAGATATTTCATGCAAATGGAAATGAGGAAAAAAAAGCTGGAGTACCAATACTTATTTTGGAAAAAATAGACTTTAAAATGACTACAATAAAAGACAAAGAAGGGCACTATAACCCTAATAAACATCTATGCACCCAACATAGGAACTCCTAATTACATATAACAGATTTTGACAGACATAAAGACAGAGATCAACAATAACACTATCATAGTAGGGGACTTCAACACCCCATTGTCACCAATGGACAGACCCTTCAGACAGAAAATCAACACAGAAAGAGGGGCCTTAAATGACACTTTAGAACAGCTGCACTTCGTTGATATTTTTAGAGCATTTCACCTTGAAAAAACAGAATGTACATTCTTCTCAAGTACACATGGGATATTTTCCAAGAAAGACCACGTTAGGCCACAAAACAAGTCTCAGTAAATTTAAGAAGATTGAAGTCATATCAAACAGATATAAAGGAAAAACTGATGGTTGCTGGCTGGGAGGGAGTGGGGATGAGGGAGATGGGGAAGGTTTTGGATAGCATAGGTGGGTGACTACAATGTTGCCGCAGGTATATGGGGGCAGTTCTGGGAATGTAATTGATAATGTTGTGAAGAGACTATTATGTTAAATGAAATTAATCAGTCGGAGAAAGACAAGTACCATATGATCTCACTTATATGTGGAATCTGAAAAACTGAATGAACGATCAAAGTAAACAGACTCATAGATATAGAGGAAATACTGAGGGTTGCTAGTTGGGAGGGGGCTGGGGAGAAGGGAAAAGGGGAAGGGATTAGACAGCATAAATAGGCAACTACAATATTGCCACAGGGATATGAAAGACAGTTCGGGGAATATAATAATGTTGTAAAAATTTTGTGGTGTGTCAGATAGTCACATGTTTTGTTAGGGAGACCACTTCATGGATGGAGTAGAGTCTTGATCACTGCACTGTACACCTGAAGCTGATGTTGTATAATATTGTATGGCAAATGTAACTGAATATATAGATAGTCATGGGATGTGGAGTATACTGTGGAAGGGAATCAAAGGAATTGTAGTTGATATATATGATATGGCGGGGAGGAGTGGGGTGGCAAACTGGGGAAGGGGTGTTGTCACTTTGGGGGTAAAGAGTATAACTATTGCATTGTGTTGCACACCTGAAACTAATAAAAATAAATGAATAAAACATATTAAAAAAACTTAATGGAAAGAACATTATTCACAATAGCCAAAAAGTGTAACTAGCCAAATATCCATTAATTGGTAAATGGATAAACAAAATGCAGTAGCATCCTTACAATGGAATACTATGCATTGATAAAAGGGAATGAACCACTGATGTGTGTTACAGTATGGATGAACCTAAAAACTTTATGTGAAGTGGAAGAAGCCAAACACAAAAGAGCACTTACTGCATGGTAGCATTTATGTGAAATGTCCCAAAAGGCAAATCTTAGAGGCAAAATATAAATTATCTGTTGCCTGCAGCTCAGGGTGGGAACAAGAATTAACTGCGAGTGTGCAGAGAAATTTTAGGGGAATGGAAATATTCTGGAACTGGATTATGGTGACGATCCATAAACAAGTCAATTCTAAAAATCACCTAATAGTACACTTAAAACAGTCAAGTTCATGGAATGTAAATTATACCTTAATAAAGTTGTTTTAAAAACTTCATGGAGAATTTTGTGAAAGTTCAGAGACTAAAAGGTTTAGAGGTTTTGTTTTGTTTTTAATATGAAGGGAGGGGATGAGGAAAGAATGATTAGAGACTACAACTACTTATTAAAGAATCTGGCTTTAAACACTACAGTGTCTGTCAAGATATTTAGGATAGATATATTATGGTATATATTTATGCCAGGGAAGAAAGCTTATGTAGATTTAGACACAGAATAGTGATCCTATTTCCATAATCAAATGTGGCTTCCTGGAGGAAAGAAACTATGAATTTGCTTGGAATATTACTTCTGCCACCAACCAGTTACGTGACCGTCCCCAAATCATTTTTCTAGGTTTCAGTTTCCTTAGCTGAAAAAAAAGAAGAAAAGAAAAGAGTAGGTTGTGTTAGATGGTTTCCTAGTCCCGTTCAGCTGTAGGGTTATTTTCCTTGGTATTCTTCACCCTCACCAATTTGCCCTATACTCTTTTCCAGTCCTTCTGCTTGTTGCTTCAGTTCTTGTGTCCTTTACATCAGATAAGGTGACCTGGTTTCACTCCATCTATCTGCACTTTTCCCAGGAGCGTTTGCTCAAGCCTCAGACTTTCTTATCAGAAATGATATTTTTCTGATTGTTCCAGCATCGAAGAATTTCTTTTTCTCTGGATCTCTCTGACTTAACTTGTACCCTCTTTGCTGTCTTTCACTGCTATTTCATTTATTAATTGCTACATTGCAAACCACCCAAAACCTACTGAGTTAACCATTTTATTATGCTCACAGTTGTATGAGTTAGGAATTAGGGTAGGCACGATGAGGATGGCTTGTCTTTCGTCTGACATAACTGGGGACTCAGCTGGGATGGTTCAAAGGACTGGAGATGGCTAGGATGGGGTGATAAGCCTGGAGTCTTTTTTTCTGGCTTCCAGCTAGATTCCTCTGTTCTTCATGTGGCATCTGCTGAGGCTTCAATGTCCAAGGTGGCTTCTTCACTTACATGAATGGTGCCTCGGAAGGAATGGCTGAGGCAGCTACGGCTGGCCACACAGCCTCTCCACATGACTAAAGTGCACTCGCTGCACCATGGTTGGCTTTCCTCAGGGCACACCTTGCAATAGCCCAGGAGGAAGTGGCAAGGTCATTTTTGACCTGGTCTTCAGAAGTCACGCAGTGTCACCTCTGCTGCATTCTATTGGGCTCTGCAGGGACACCCCAGATTGACTGTGGGAAGGGACCACACAAGGATGTGATTACTGGGAGGATGGCTCATTGTGGGAGGAGACATTTTTGGAAACTGGCTACCACACTGCTAATCTCTCTGTGTTTTATTTTTATAACTACAGTCTGAGTTATTTGAAGTTAGGAATAATTTCTTTCATCTTTTATTATCTCACTATCTCTTTCTTCTCTCTCCTCAGAGTATCAAGAACAGAAACATGTTTTATAGACAGCAGGCTGGAGGTAGAATAAGTCAGGAGTCCCCATCTGATTGTGTCACTTACAAGCCATGGGACTTGGGCAATCACTCAATCTCTCTATGTCCATGTTTCCTCATCTATAAAATGGTGGTGATGGTGGTGGTGGTGGTGGTGGTGGTGATATAATTGTTTTTTCTTCATAGAGCTGATATGAGGATGAAATAATGATTGTTTCTTGGTAAATTCCTTGGAAAATTGGCTAATATACAATAAGCAACCAATAGATACCAGCTATTATTGTTGATTAAATTTATACCATAAATTTATGATAATTTTGGGGCAGTGTTTCCTGGAGGAAAAGGGAAGAACCCAAGCATTATTTTTCAGAATGAAAACAAAAAAATCTACAAACTATGACAATGGAGGCAACTGACTGTACAATGCCCATTCAGGCTCTGTCCCATTGGTTGGAGACTTCTGATGCCATGAAGACATAAGTTTAAATTTTCTTGTTTCTTTATATCTTATCTAAAGAGATAATACATCTAATTGGATGTGAATTACAATTTTTTAAAAAATCATATAAAAAGGCTGTTAAATACTGAAATGACCAAGAGAAATAAGTATAAGGGAACAAAATTATAAAGAAAAATAATTGAAATGAAACAAAGAAAATGTCAACATAGGAAAATAAGTGTAAATAAATAGAGGGATAAATGAACACTTAAGAGAGAATATGCAAAAAACATTGTGCGGAATGGAGCGATGCAAAAGGAGATTAGAAGAAAGATCCAAAGTTATGTTTTGATTATGTACAATTGACAGTAACATAATTTCTATCTGCATTTTAAACATTAGGACATCTTGTTGAAAGGATTTATCCTTATTTAGGAAACAAGTGATTAATATGAACTCTTATGGGAAAACAAGATAAAATAATCCAGTTATGCTATTTTAACTTTATAGAGAAGTGCCTGTAATGAGTTTACAATACATATAATCCACAGAAATAGTTGCAAATTGTGTGTGGGGGGGTGGTGGGGGGTGGGGAGGTACTTATTTTTCTCTTACTTAGAGCTCATAGTTTGGTTAAGGTTTCCCCCCCGACCCCTGACAGGATTGATTTTCTTATGGGGTGGCTACAATAATCAAAGGCATTCAGGAAGATAGTAAGCTCTGACAATAGGTTTTAAAAACAGTCAAAATCATAGCTTAAAGACCCCTCAGTAAAGAGGTGCCAGGAAATGATACTGCAGAAAAAGGTTGTCGAGTTAATTTTGGGATTTTTGATATTGAGAGGAGGGTCGGTATTCCAGTCTATTTGGAAGAGTAAGCCTTAGCACAGATAGCATCTTAGATTGGGGCTACTGGATACAGAGTCCAAGAAAGAGAATTGAGGGCAGATGGTTTTGTGAGGATGCTCTCTGGAGATACACATGTAAGAACAGGAAGGTGAGACTGGACAGAAGGCTCACAGTGCGATTGCAACCAAGGCTTCCACCAGTTCTACAGGTTGCTCTGGAGCTGCGATGGCTTTCAGAGTTGTGCCATATTGAGGCAGGAAGCCAGGCCTTTGCATGCCACATTAGCCTTCTGGGGGGATGTGGCAACTTTGGACAAGGCACTTCTCTGCAGTCAACAGCAATTCTCCGTGAGGAACACAGCACCCAGAAGTCTTTCTCATGCCTCCTCTCAGCTAATAACCACACCTACAAGGTAACCACTATTCTCACAACTATGACCATATATTAGTTTTGCCTGTTTTGAACTTCATATAAATGGACAATATAGTGTGGGCTCTTTGGAACTAGCTTTTTTGACTTAACATGCCTATGTGATTGATGTGTGTTATGTATAGCAGTAGTTCATTCTTTCTTATTACTGTGTAGTAATATTGAGTGAATATAACCACAGTTTGTCTCTTTTATTCTGGATAGGCACTTAAATTGTATATAGCTTTGGATTTTATGAATATGTATCTATGAACATCCTTGTACATGTCTCTTGATGGACAATTACCGCTCATTTCTATTATAGATCAAAGAAAGGAATTGCAGAGTATTAGAGCACATGCATGTTTAGCTTTATTAGATACTTCCAAACAATTTTCTAAGGTGATTGCACCAAATTTTAATCCTACAATATTTTTTGATGACAAAAGAGGTACATTTAAATCACTTCTGCATAAAGGACAAAAAGTATGTCCATTCTGAATCAAGGAAAAGATTATTTATGCTAAGAATAACTAGATTAGGAGAATTTTTATAAAAGTAACAAAAACTTCAGTCATGTATTCTCTGTATGTATTGTAAATATTTTCTCTTGTAGTTTTGCTGGGATGTAAGGAATGTTAAGGGGTTCTTTAAGATTGGTTGTAGGTCAGGTGTCCTAGATCTATGCTTCTGTTCCCAAGAAGCAGCACTCGAGATAAGGATTTGGATGCATGTGATTTATTGAGGAGATATTCTTAGGAGAAACCTGTAAAGGGGGAGAGTGGAGAGGATAAGGAAAGGGAAAGATCTGAACAGAATGTGAGCTTGGGAAAATCTAACTTTGTCCTAATTCCATAAGGAAATCTGGAGCATAAGCCACACTGAAGTCATCTGCCTTTTTGAGACAGTCTCCTTTACCTCATAGAGGTCCTCATGGTGTGGGCCTCGGAGTGATAATGGTATTTACTTCCTGGAGCCTCCTATCAATTTAGAGCAGTCATTCTCAAGTGTGGGCAGCTTTGTCCCCTAGACATTTGGTGAAGTCTGAGATATTTGTGGTTGTCAGAATAAGAGGGCTGGTACTGATGTTGAGAAGTTAGAAGTCAGGGATGCTACTAAACATCTTACAATGCACGGGACAACACCCGACAACACCCCACAACAAATAATTATCTGGCCCCAAATACCTGTGGTGGGGAAATCCTGGGCTGGGGCAACTTTGCAGAAGGGATCAGGTGAAAGAAATTAACTATACTCGCTGTTAGTGACAGATGGGCTCCCTGGTTCTGTAAAGGGCATCTGGGCAGGGCATCAAAACAATACCTTCTGTAGATGTCTTTCAGATATATGACATTAAACAATGAAGGAAGCTCGAAATGCTGTTTGGTTAGCATGCCCATGTTATCTGCATTTCACTTAGTGGGATGGCACTAGCATCTTGAAATATTTATATTTCAAGCTAAGCCCTTAGCTACACACTGCACAAAAATGTGAAAACAACATTACTGGAGTCACCTATAACCATTTTAGATTTTCTTCAGAATTATATTTCTTCAGAGCTTGTGCAAAATTGGAATTAGACTAAATTCTACCTGAAATACCTGTTACTGTGCTATGTTATTGCCAATACCATGATTTTTTAAGAACTATAACTTGAATGGGCTGAAAGGATGGTGCAAGGAACAAAAATAGTTGTGTTTAACTATAACAGGGTTTTAAAAATATTGGAGCTATCACCCGTGTCAGACTCATGGTCTGCTCTGTTTATATCCTGTTGGAACTATCCCTTAAACCACTTTTACAACCCAGTGTTTATCTGTAAATTATTCATGAATTCATCCAACTCCTCTTAGAAACAGTTTATAACTTGGAATTGCAAAACTCAGGATATCTTGTCCCATTGTATTTCCCATTGACATATAAAAGGATAATTTTTTTGAACTACAAAAAGTTATCTACTTTGTATTTTAACTTTTCTATTTTTATTTTTTTTTATCTATGTTTATGATTCTACTATTGGATTTATTTTTTTCCTCTCTCAAACCAATCATCACTTTAGACATTTCTTAGGAGTTACAATACTAATACTAATAAATAAGAAGGGTGAAATTATGGTACAATATTCTTGACAAAATATGTAGTCAAATGTAAATATTATAATGCTATGTTAATTGGAAAAAATGAAAGTATGATGCTATTGTTTAAAAATCTATACTTTTATGAATAGAGTAAGAGTCTGAAAACATGTATACCAAAATCATAATAGTGGTCAAGGTGTAGTTTGCAAGTTCGGTTTAAGATCCCACTACTTCCCCCAAGTGGCTGAGAGAATGAACTGTAGTTATTAACAGCTCATTCAGGAAGCTACTGCCAACATATATTAAAACTGTTCTTTGAGATAACATTGTCTTACTAGCCTATACCCATGCTACCTTCTGAAAACAAGGAACATGTCACCATTAAAACATCTAACAACAGAATATTGCAATAAGGCTGAAATTGAAGTTGTTTATGGAAAACAATTTTTTAATTTAACATTTAATTTTGAACTTTGTGGATCACAGTTTGTTAGACCAGAAGAGGGACTAATTTAATATAATCAGAGATAGCAGGTTATATACTTATCGGTCAATAAATTGGCCATGGAAAAACAATTTTTAAAATAGTGAAAGGCCATCCAAAAGTAAGCCTTAGGAAATGAAAAAAAAAAAACACACACAAAAAATGATTATAACTTTGAATGCTCAAAAAGTGATGAAAAACTTCATTCCCGTTCGTTTTCTCCCTAAAGCAGAGTTACCATGAAATGTTGAGATAATGTATTTTTAAGCAATGTTAATATCTAGAAATATGAACTTAACTGAATCTATGACTCAATATTATATGTCTTAAAAAGTACCCAATAAACATAATAAAACAATGTTTACATTTATAGGTTAATGTACACAAGTAATCATTAACATAAGAAAACAGGTACTTAGGACTGTATATAGAAATATTAAAAAGTCTGCAAGGGTTGTTAGAGAGATTACCTTTGGAGAAGGCTAGAGGGATTACCTTTGGAGAACCAGGAAAAGGGACCCAAGTTGGACAGCAGTCAAGGAAACTTTATTCTGTTTTGTTTTTTTTTTGAAAAAGAATGAACAGTTAACTTAAAATAAAAGGCCAAGATAAGAGGCAACAATCAATCAGTTATTAATATTTGAGATAAATAAAAAAGAATAGCTATTCTGGAAGAACTGATTCAGATAGAAGTCCAAATAGTGTTCTGATTAGGAGACAAAGGCAACAGATATTTATGAGAAGGGAAAGGGAACAATTATATCAATAGAAGGAAGGGATTTCTATTGGTGCAGCTAAGTGACCATAGAGATGTTAATTTTAAAGAATGTTTTTAATTTTTAGTATTGTAGTCATCAGTCTGGTAGTCATAACATCTGCTTTCTTGTTATCCTTGTAAACAGTTCTTTGAAATGTAGTGTTGCTTTATGCCCAGTCCAAAGTTTATTTTGCCCAGTTTTATTTTTGCCTTCAGCTCTTTATTTTTTTAAATAATTTTTTATTTTTCAATTACAGTTGACATACAATATTATATTATCTGACACCATACATAGTTATTAAAATATTATCAACTAGATTTTCTATGCTATAATTTATATCCCAATGACCATTTTGTAACTACCAATTTGTACTTATCTTTCTCTTTTTCACCCACCCCCAACCCCTTTCCCATCAGTTAACCATCAAAATGTTCACTGTATCTAAGAGATTGTTTCTGTTTTGTTGATTTGTTTCATTTGTTTAGATTCCATGTATAAGTGAAAACATATGGTATTTGTCTTTCTCTGTCTCATTTCCCTCAGCATAATATTGTTGTTGCAGATGGCAAGATTTTGTTCCTTTTATTGATGAGTAGTATTTCATTGTGTATATGTACCACCATTTCTTTATCCATTCATCCATTGATGGTCCTAGGTTGCCTCCATATCATGGCTACTGTAAATAATGCTGCAATGAACATATGGATGCACACATCCCTTTGAAGTAATGGTTTTGGTTTCTTCAGATAAATACCGAGAAGTGGGTTTACTGCGTCCTTCTTTGTCTCTTGTTATAATCTTTGTTTTAAAGTCTATTTTGTCTCATATAAATATTGCTACCCCAGTGTTTTTGTTTCCTTTTTCATGAAATATCCTTTTCCATTCCTTTAATTTCATTCTGAGTGTATCTCTCCTTCTGAAGTGGGTCTCTTGTAGACAGCATATGTAAGGATCTTTTTTTGTTATCCATTCAGCCACCATATGTCTTTTGATTGAAGCATTTTATGCACTTACATTGCAAGAACTATGTTTTGCTGTACATAATTCACTCCCATGTATAATGTATGCCCACATTTTTTGGTCCAAACTTTCAGGGAAAAAAAAATCTTCCATTTTAATTTTTTAATTCAAATTTTTATTTGTTTACATTTGGGTGTTTTTCATATTATAAAGTAATTTTAGCACTTATTTTCTAACATATTATGGTGCAAGAAATGTTATGTAACAAATAATTATAAAATACAAGGACAGATACAAGGTACAAGAATTTTTATGTACCAGTAACAAATTTACGATATTTACGTATCATAGAAGACCAAGAACTCTTCACTGTTACAAGTTTGTTGTAAGTTTAACAAAACCGATTATTGTATTCCAGGGTATTATTTTGCATATGGGTATCATTATTGAGTTCTAGAATTACACTTTTAACTCATAAGCATAAATAAAAGAATTTAAAACATTTATACAGATACAGAATTAGTACTACTCATGTATAATGTGCACCTTTATTTTTCTCTCACAAATTTGGGCAAAAAAGTGCTCAGCAAACATGGTAAATGTGGTAATTGTTGACAGATATGCAGTTATTGCCATTTTACTATTCATATTTTTTATCTTCTCTTTCTTCTTCTTAAAGAAAGCCCTTAAACATTTCTTGTAATACTGTTTTGGTAGTGATGAACACCTTAAGCTTTTTCTTGTCTGGCAGCTCTTTATCTGGTCGTTGATTAAATGATAGCTTTGCTGGGTAGAGTAAATTTGGTTGTAGGTTTTTGCTTTTCATCACTGTGAAGATTTCATGCCAATAATTCCTTCTGACATGCAAAATTTCTGTTGAGAAATCAGCTGACAGTCTTATGGCAGCTCCTTTGTAGGTAACTAAATGCTTTTATTTTTTTCCCCTACTTTTAAGATTCTCTCTTTATGTTTAACCCTGGAATTTTAATTATGATATGTCTTGGTTTGGGCCTCTTGGGCTTCATCTTGATTGGGACTCTGTGCTTTTTGGTCTTGTATGTCTATTTCTTTCACCAGGTTAGGGGAAATTTTTGTAATTACTTCTTCAAATCGGTTTTCAATTTCTTGCTCTCTCTCTTCTCATTTGTTTTTCTTGTTCTTTTGTTGTTTTCAGTTTTATACAGCACATATCAGTGAAATCATATGGTTCTTGACTTTTTCTGACTTATTTCATTTAGCATTGTAATCTCAAGATCCATCTATGTTGTTGCAAATGGCACTATTTCATCTTTTCTTATGACAGAATAGTATTCCATTGTGTATACATACCACAACTTCTTTATCTAATCATCTATCGAAGGATACTTTGTCTTGGCCACCATAAATAAAGCTGCAATGAACATCGGAGTACATATATTTTTACTGATAAATGTTTTCAGATTTCTTTTGGATGGATACCTAAGAGAGGGATTGCTGGGTTGTATGGTAATTCTATTCTTAATTTTCCGAGGAATCTCCACACTGCCTTCCATAATGGCTGCACCAATCTGCATTCCCACCAACAGTATACGAGGGTTCCTTTTTCTCCACAGCCTCTCCATCATTTGCTATTATTTGTCTTGATGATAGCCATTGTAACTGGTGTGAGGTGATAGCTCATTGTAGTTTTTATTTGCATTTTTCTGATGATTAGTGATGCTGAGCATTTTTTTCATACGTCTATTGGCCATCTGTATGTCTTCTTTGGAGAAATGTCTATTCAGGTCCTCTGCTCATTTTTTAATTGGATTGCCTTTTTGTTGTTGTTGTTGAGTTATCTGAGAGTTCCTTATATATTTTGGATATTAGCCCCTTATCGGAGATGCTGTTTGCAAAAATCTTCTTCCATTCTGTTGGTTGCCTCTTTATTTTGTCAATGGTTTATTTTGCTGTGCAGAAGATTTTTAGTTTGATATAGTCCCATTCATTTTTTTTTGTAGCTTTTACTTCCCTTGCCTTGAGGTCAAATTCATAAAATCCTCTTTGAATCCAAGGTCCAAAAGATCAGTACTTCCGTTTTCTTCATGTGGTTTATTATTTCACGTCTAATATTTAGGACTTTGATCTATTTTGAGTTGATTTTGGTACATGGTGACAGATAGCAGTCTAGTTTCATTCTTTTGCACGTGGCTTTCGAATTCTGCCAGCACCATTTCTTGAAGACACTTTCTTTTCTCCATTGTATGTTTTTGGCTTCTTTGTCAAAAATTATCTGTCCTTATTTATGTGGGTTTATTTCTGGATTCTCAGTTCTATTCCTTTGGTCTGTGTGTCTGTTTTTCTGCCAATACCATACTGTTTTGATTATTGTTGCCCTGTAGTACAAACTGAATTCAGGGAGTGTGATACCTTCAACGTTGTTCTTTCTTCTTAGGATTGCTTTGGCTATTTGGGGCCTTTTATGGTTCCATACAAATCTGATGATTTTTTGCTCTGTTTCTTGAAAAAATGCCATTGGGATTTTGATGAGGATTGCATTAAATCTATCTATTGCTTTGGGTAATATGGCCATTTTAACTATGTTGATTCTTCCAATCCATGAACATGGAATATATTTCCATTTCTTTGTCTTCTTCAATTTCTTTTAAAAATGTCTTACAGTTTTCAGTGTATAGGTCTTTCACATCCTTGGTTAAGTTTATTCCTAGGTATTTAATTCTTTTTGTTGCAATGCAAAAGGAATTGTGTTTTTTTTTAATTTTTAAAATTAGTTTCAGGTGTACAAAACAGTGCAATAGTTACAGTTTTTACCTCTCACAAAGTGATAGCCCCCCTCTCCCAATCTACTGCCCCACTCCCCACACAGACATTGCACATATCTATTACAATTTCACTGACTTCACTCCCCACACTATACTCCAATCTCATATATATATATATATATATATATATATATATATATATATATATGAAATTATAGTTGACATACAATATTATTCAATGTCAGCTTCAGGGGTACAGTGCAGTGGTCATGCCTCTACACCATCCATGAAGTGGTCTCCTTAACAAGACATGTGACCATCTGACACCCTACAAAATATTTACAACATTATTAATTATATTCCCCAAACTGTCTTTCATATCCCTCTGGCAATATTGTAGTTACCAATTTATGCTGTCTAGTCTCTTCCCCTTCTCTTTCATCCCTATCCCCCTCCTTCTAGCAACCATCAGTTTTTCCTTTATTTATCTGGGACTATTTCTGTTTACTTTGCTCATTTATTCAGTTCTTTAGATTTCACATATAAGTGAGATCATACAGTATTTGTCTTTCTCTGAATGACTTATTTCACTTAGCATAATGTTCTCTAGGTCCATCCATATTGTTGCAAATGTAAGATTTCATCCTACTTTATAGCTGAGTAATGCTCCATTATATAAATGTATCATAGCTTCTTAATCCAGTCATCTTCTGATGGGCATTTTAGTTGTTTCCAAGTTTTGGGTATTGTAAATAGTGCTGCAATAAACATAGGGGTGCATATTTTTTTTGAATTAGTGTTTTGGGTTTCTCTGGATAGATACCTAAGAGTGGAACTGCTGGGTTATAAGGTAGTCCCATTTTCAGTTATTTCAGATACCTCCATACTGATTTCCATAATGGCTACACCAATTTGCAGTCCCACCAACAGTGCACCAGGGTTCCTTTTCTCCACAACCTCACCAGCATTTGTTCTTTGTTGATTTATTGATGATAGCCATTCTGACTGGAGTGAATTGGTAGCTTATTGTAGTTTTTATTTGCATTTCTCTAATGATTAATGAGGTTGAACATTTTTTCATGTCTGTTGGCCATCTGTATGTCCTCTTTAGAGGAATGCCCCCTCATATCCTCTGCCCATTTTTTAATTGGGTTGTTTGTTTTTTAGGTGTTGAGTTGCATGAGTGTTTTATAAATTTTGGATATCAACCCCTTATCAGATATATCATTGGCAAATATCTTCTCCCATTCTGTAGGCTGCCTTTTTGTTCTATTGATGATTTCCTTTGCTGTGAAGAAACTTTTAAGTTTGATGTAATCTCATGTTTATTTTTTCTTTTATTTCCCTTGCCCAAGGGGATATATCAGTAAAAATATTACTCAGGGTAAATAATGCTACAAATTTACTCCCTATGTTTTCTTCTAGGAGTTTTATGGTTTCAGGTCTTACATTTAAGTCTTTAATCCATTTCAAATTTGTTCTTCTGGGGTTTCATTGTTAGTATATAAGAATGCAATGAACTTTTGTATGTTGATTTTGTAGCCAGCAACTTAACTGTGTTTGTTTATTTTTTCTAATAGTTTTTTGATGGAGTCTTTAGGGTTTTCTATATATAGATAGCATCATGTCATCTGCAAAAAGTGACAGTTTAACTTCTTCATTCCCTGTTTGGATGACTTTTATTTCTTTCTCTTGCCTGATTGGTCTGGCTAGGACTTTCAATATTATGTTGAAAAGCAGAGGTGATAGGGAACAGCCCTGTTGCGTTCCTGAATCTAGAGCAAAAGGCTTCAGTTTTCACCATTAATTATGAGATTTACTGAAGGCTTGTCATGTATGGCCTTTGTTAAGGTATTTTCATTCTATACTGATTTTATAAAGTGTTTTAATCAGAAATGGGTGTGTATCTTGTCAAATGCTTTTTCTGCATCTATTGATATAATCACATGATATTTGTCCTTTATTTTGTTTATGTGATGTAAACAAAATCGATCAGTTTGCATATGTTGAACCATCCTTGTGCCTCTGGAATGAACTGCACTTAGTCATGATGTATAATTTTTTAAATGCATTGTTGCATTTGGTTTGCTAGAATTTTGTTTAGTATTTTTACATCTGTATTTATTAAATATATTGGTCTGTAATTTTCTTTCTTTGTGTTATCCTTACCAAGTTTTGGTATCAGGGTAATGTTGGCCTCATAAAATTAGATAGGGAGTATTGTCTCTTCCTCAATTTTTTAAAAGAGTTTGAGTAATACAGGTAGGTGTTAGATCCTCTTTGAATGTTTGGTAGAATTCACTAGTGAAGCCATCTGGTCCTGGACCTTTGCTTTCAGGAAGGTTTCAGATGACTGATTCAATTTCCTTACTGTTGATCGGTTTATTTAGATTTTCCAATTCTTTGTCATTCAGCTTAGGAAAGCTATCTGTTTCTAAGAACATGTCCATTACTTTTAGGTTATTGAATTTGATGGCATACATCCCTTCATAGTATTCTTGGGTAATCCTTTGAATTGGATTGTTGGAAAAGTCATGACGCATTTTTGCGACGAAAAACAGAAAAAATACGTCATGACTTTTCCAACAAGCCAATATTTCCGTGGAGTCCGTGGTAACTCCCCCTCTTTCATTTCTGATTTTGTTTATTTGTGTTTTTCTCTTTTTATCTTAGTGAGCCTAGCCAAGGGTTTGTTAATTTTATTAATCTTTTCAAAGAATCAGCTCTTTGTTGCATTAATATTTTCTATGGTCTTTTTGTTCTCTATTTCATTTAGTTCTGCTCTGATTTTTATTATTTCTTTCCTCCTGCTGACTTTGGGTTTCATTTGTTTTTTTCTAGCTCTTTAAGGTGAAAAGTGAGGTTATTTATCTGATATTTTTCTTGCTTCTTGAGATAGATAGGCCTGTAATAATATAAATTCCCTCTTAAAGCTGCTTGTCCTGCATCCCAATAATTTTGTAGGATTTATTTTCATTCTCATTTGTTTCTGTGTATCTTTTGATTTTTCCCATATTTCTTCTTTGACCCAGTCATTCTTTAAAAGCGTGTTGTTTAATCACACATTTATGATTTTTCCTGATTTCTTTTTGCAGTTGATAATCAATTTCAAGGCCTTGTGATCAGAGAATATGTTTGGTATGATTTAATCTTCTTAAATTTGCTGAGGCTAATTTTATGTCCCAACATATGGTCTGTCCTTCAGAATGTTCCATATACACTAGAAAACAATGTATAGTGTGGTGTTCTAGGTCTAGGATGAAATGCTCTATAAATGTCAATTATGTCCATTTCATCTAATGTGTCAGTTAGGGCTGATATTTCTTTATTTATTTTCTCTTTGGATGATCTATCCATAGCTGTCAATGATGTATTTAGGTCCCCTACTATAATTGTGTTTTGGTCAATTTCCCCCTTTAGTTCTGTTAGCAGTTGCTTTTTATATTTCAGTGTTTCCTGATTGGGGGCATAAATATTGATGACTGTTATGTCTTCTTTATCATTATGAAATGTCCATCTTTGTCTCTTGTTACCTTTTTTATCCCGAAGTCTGTTTCTTTTGACATGAGTATAGCTACACCTGCTTTTCTCTGAATACCATTTGCTTGGAGTGTCAATTTCCACGCTTTCACTTTGAGTCTATACTTGTCTTTGTAGCTATGTCTCTTGTAGATATGTCTCTTGGAGGCAGCATATGGTTGAGTTTAGTTTTTTGATCCCATCTGTTACTCTGTGCCTTTTTATTGGTGAGTTCAGTCCATTTACATTTAGGGTGATTATTGATACATGAGGATTTCCTATCATTCTACCTTTGGTTTTCTTTGCCTTTTTGTTGTTGTCTATTATTTCAGTGTGGTGGTATTCTATGATTTTTCCCTCTGTTTATTATTTTTTTTATGTCCCATATTTCAGATCTGGATTTTTGTGTGTGGTTACCATTAAGTTTATATAAAAGAAAATTTCATATTTAGGGTACTCCATTTTCTTTAGCATGCTTCCTTTCCCATTCCCTTCTGTCAGTTCAGCCCTTTACTCTCTCCCCTTTTATGTTTTTGTTGTCACAAATTATTCCTATTTATGCTGTGAGTTGATTTCTGTACTCTAGTACCAAGTTGTCTTTTTCCTTTTTAAAAAAAATAAACTGTTTGGTCTGTTTTTCTTCTTTACCCTGTATATTATGTTTAAGTGTATAGTGTCTTATTTGGCGTAGGGCTTGCCATTTCCTGCTTCTGTCTGTCTGTTTGTAATACTACTCATGGTTTTGTACTCTTTTGTTTTTTGTTTCAGGTCGAATAGCCTCCTTCAGTATTTCCTGTAGTGCAGGTTGTGTGTTAGAAAATTCCCTCAGCTTCTATATGTCTGCAAAAGTCTTTATTTCTCCTTCATATCTAAAGGATATCTTTGCTGGATATATTATTCTGGCTCAAAATTTCTTTTAGTAGTTTGAATATTTGACTCCACTTCCTCTTGGCTTGTAGAGTTTCTGCTGAAAAATCTGATGATAATTCAATGGGCTCCCTGGCTGCCTTGAAGATTCTTTCTTTGTTGTTAATTTTTGACAGCTTCAGTACATGTGCCTTGGAGAAGATCTGTTGGGATTGAGGTAATCAGGTGTTCTATTTGCTCCTTGGATTTGAGGATCCACTTCTTTCCATAAGTTGGGGAAGTTGTTTTTGACTATTTGTTTGAATATACTCTCTGTTCCCTTCTCCCTTTCTTCTCCCTCTGGTATGCCCATTATTCTTATACTGCTCTCTCTGATGGAGACAGAAATTTCTTGAAGAGTTCTTTCATTTCTTTTAACTCTCATGTCTCTCTCTTCTTCCATCTGTGTCATTTCCAGATTTCTACCTTTGATGTCACTGATTCTTTCTTCCATCTGGTCAGCTGTGTTAGCTAAGGTGGCTATTTCATTCTTCATTTCTTTTATTGAGTTCTTAATCTCCAGAAATCTTATTTTGTTCTTTTTAAAAATTTCAATCTCTTTGGTAAAATTTTAATTTTGTTCTTTGATTGTGTTTTTGAGTTCATTAAAATGCCTGTCTGTGTTTTCTTGCATCTTGCTGAGTTTTTTCAGAACTGCAATATTAAATTCTCTGTCATTTAAGTCACATATTTCCATGTCTTTAAGTTCATTTTCTGGAGTCTCCATTTTCTTTCTGAGATGTCTTGTTATCTTGGTTATTCATCATGATTAGTGAATTATTAGTTCCCTTCCTAGGCATCTACAGGAGTGGGTTCTGCAACAGGTTGATAGGAAGAGATCTTCCTTTTGCTTTTCAGTAGGTGTTGTAGAATGCTTTATTTTCTCTTCTATTGCAGCCTTTTATTCTCTCTCACACTGTAGTGTTATATTTTCTCTGCACTGTTCCAATGGGGGGATTCCCTGGAAGGTGGGCTTCTCTGTGAGCAGGTCACCTGGGTCTCAGGGCAGCACCTCAGTGAGAGGATGTGGAGAGCTTCTGAAGTTCTGAAGCTCTTCCTGCACCACGTTCAGGGCCTGTGTGTTTCAGTGGCTCTGTTTACCCCTACAGGTATTTGCACAGATAGATGGGGTCAGGTACAGGGTGAGTTTTTTTTTTTTTTTAAAGATTTGTATTGGGGAATTGGGGAAAGGGAACAGCGCTGGAGAATTGGAAAAGGGGAACAGACTAGTTGCTGTCCTTTTGTTCTTCAGTCTAGTTGTGGAGGACGTTGCTTCACTGGACCATGTTGGTATTGTCATTGTGCTCTTCCTGGGTGAGGCAGATTGGTCACTGGCCTCTGGACAGCCGCTCACTGCAGCTAGTGGCAGCTCACTCCTGCTGCCGGCCACTCACTGTAGCTTATGGCAGCCCACTGCAGCAGGGGCTGCAGCGACGCAGTCGCCAGGACTGGCGCAGCCCAGCTCCAGGTGGAGCTGTTGTTCATCATCTTAGCTGTAGAGGGCAGTGTCGTGGGCTCTCATATGTGGGATCTGAACTGGGGCCGCTGGAATACCAAGCCAGCTCTTAACCAACGCACCACTCGGCCAGCCCCAGGGTGCGTTTTGAGAGGTGATTCTGAGCAATGGCAGCAACCACCAGTGCAACCAGTCCTGTGACCCAAGTTTCTCTCCCCTTTGCCAGAACTAATTGGGCTGTGAGTCCCTGACTGCAGGTCACAGTTTTCAGAACTGCAAATATTCTGTTCTTCTGACACTGCTACTGTTCTGCTTCTAGCAGTGGGTAGGTGGGGTTAGGGCGAGCTCTGAGAGGGTAGGGAGGGGTTGTCTAGGCTTCATGCCTATGCTTTTTGTCATCTGTTTGGCAGTGAGGGCTTAAACGGCCGTTTTCACCCTTCTTTGAGTTCTCTGCTGTTAGCACTGGGTTTAGCTGTGTTATATGCTGATTCCTCAGGTGGGACTGTGGGCCATAAGGGGAGTGCTAGCAGTCCAAATTCTTCCCTCTCCAGACTGAGGTTGCTCCAGAATGCAGGGAGCTAGGAGTTCTGTGCTCTGGGCCACATCTCTGTTTTTCCCCCTTCCAGCCTCCCCGACCACCCCTATTGCCCAATTTACCTACCTTTAGATGATTTCAGTTGCCTGTCTCTTAGTCTTGCCTGTCTGCTGCACAGGGAGTCCTTTATGGAATTATATTGTTCAAATTGTTGTAAATTCCAGGGGAGTTTTCAAGAGGCTCACCTCACATCTCCATTGCTATCATGTCATCAAAACATTTTTCATCTTTTAACATAACTTAGTAAAACTAATGTTTCAAAAGTATTTAATGTTTCAAAAGTATTTCAAAAGTATTTAGAAAACTATTTTTAAGTACACATATGATAAAACAATTATTGCTAAAAAATGACTTTTGAAAAACCTTACATTTAACCAATTTTAATAATTATATTTAGATTCATGAAAATTTTATGTGAAATCAAAGTCAGTTTTTATCCCAAACTATTTTCCTGTTGACAAACCTTATAACAGTATAAGATGAATTTATTTTTTTGTAAACCCAGATAAAATAAAATATTATATTAAAAGTCAATAACGCTAAATACATGTCTGTTTTAATGAAATCAACTAACTTAATATTAATTTCAATATCAAATATTTTCCAAGATAATACAATATTGAAAAACATTTATGTTAATTTCTGTTGTATTTCTTAATTTATATAAGTGCTTAATTTATTTTAGCCAATTAAACAGAGCTCTTTATAAACCAATTCTAATAATTTCCCTCTGGAGAATATATATATATTTTACCTTGAGGTGAAAACTCCTCCTGATCTCAAATAAAGATATTCAACCTCAGTCCAAAAAGGAGGGAGGTCTGAACCTAAGAGGACTTCAGTCAAGGACATAGTGGTTTATGGAAGCGGTGAGCACAAAAAAAAGTTTTTTAGGTATGTATGATATCCAGACCCATGGTATGCTGGTCCATGAAGGTGTAGCCATTTTATTTATTTATTTATTTATTTATTTATTTATTTATTTATTTATTTATTTATTGAGGGCAGTGTCACTGGCCCCCATACGTGGGATCCAAACCAGGGCCTCTGGCATCCCAAACCAGCTCCCAACCAGCGCTCTACTTGGCTGGCCTGTGAAGCCGTTTTAGACCCCACTCCTGACATTAGATATGATAACCTAATAAAATAAAATAAAATAAAATACCAAGGTGAGAAGCAAAAAGCATTTATTTACATTTAAAAAGTAGCTATTTGGGAAGCACTGATTCAGGCAGAAACCCAAATAAGCTTCTAATTAGGAGACAAAGGCAAGGGGTATTTATAAGAAAGGGAAGGAGAACAATTATATCAATAGTAGGGAGGCATTTCTATTGGTGCAGATAAGCTAAAATAGAGATGCTAATTCTAAAGAATGTTTTTAATTTTTAGTCTGGTAGTCATCAGTCTGACAATAATAATATCAGCTTTCTTGATATCCCTGTAAACAGTTCTTTGGGAGACAATGTTGCTTTAGGCCCAGTCCAAAGTTTATTTTGCCCTGTTTTAATATTTTAAAAGTATGAGGCATATGACATGCTAGGCAATTCCTCTGAGATTATATTTTTAATTGATTGTTGATATTATTTTAAATAGAATTTATAACTTGTATAATTTAGCACTAATTAGAAATACAAAATAAAACACATAAAAAAACCCCCAACAACTTGCAAATAAAACACCACCAACAAAAGTGGCCAGGGAAAGCCATTCTAAAGAGGTGATATTTAAGCCAAGATATGAAGAATGAGAAGATGCTGATGATGGTATAGCAAACATTTATTGGATTTTTACTCCAGGTTAATGCTTTATGTAGATCATCTCATTTGATGTTAGGACAGTCCTACAAAGTAGATTCTATTATTTACCCATGTTACAGATGAGGGAGATAGGATTGTAAAATAAAATAAATCCAATAAAATAAAAATTTCAAAGTAAAAATCACTCTGCTTAAGTCAGAGTTTTGATGAAGACAAAAGAAGAGGTAATGTGTGAAACTAAAATTTAGAGTACTCTTTACACAAATTCATCCATTCCTTGGGTATCAGAGGCTTGGGAATTGAGCACACCTGAGTCTCAGCACGCTTAGAGTTCTGTGACTTTGGGCAAATTATTCAGTCTCAATTTCCTGATTTGTAAAATGGGATGAATGTTAGTGGTCTTAAAAAGTTGATGTGAGGATTGAGATAATGCACACATAGTCCTTATTACCATGTCTGGTAATTAACCATGTGTTCAATAACTAGTAGGTATTATTAAGGGCTTGCTGTTCCAGTTATCTGTTGCTGGATAACCAAGCAAACTTAATGGTCTAAAACAACAGTCATTTAACTAACTCCCTGCCCTGGTTTTTGTGTTTTAGGAATTTGGTGAGGAGTTGACTGGGCTGTTCTGGCTTGAGGTCTTTAATTCCGTTGTGATCCCTTGTTTGCTGGATCTAGAACAGGAAATGCCTAAGCAGCTCTGGACTGGTGTGGTGAAGTTCCAACTATCAGTATTTTGTGATACATCGGATATAACACTGTATATATTTCTTATAAGAGCAGCAATGAATCACATAGTCTGTTTATCTGTGTTGCAATCCTGTGTGTGTGTTGCCAAAATAGAATAGAATACCTAGAAAGTGCACAGCTTCACTTTAAAGTGCTTTCAATTAGAGTTTCCTCATGGATAGCATAGCTTCAGTCTCAGTTAATTTTCCTGAGTTAATAATTTAAAAATATTACTTGTGACCTATAGAAATGAGGTCTCTTGGTAAAAATGTAAAGATTCTTTCTAGAAAAGTTAATTTGGAATGATCCAGTCAAAGGCCTTTCTCAAGGGACCTTTTGAGGTCTTTACTAACTACAAGTTTAATTAATTCTTTTACAGTATTGAGTATATGTTATTTGTAAGGCTCAGTATGGTCCGAAACAGGGAAGCTTGGGCTCAGAATGTGAAACAAGTTGGGAAGTTGGTAATGTTAGAGGGAGTCAGTTATGTAGTATTCTAGAGCCTGGGAACAGAAATCATATTCACTTGGTAGTCAATTCCCATTGCAGCACTCACTAACTGTGCAATCCTGTGTAAACTGTGGGGATATATAAGGCCTACTTCATAGAGCTGTCAGGAGGGGAAAACGATATTCTAAAGGATTTTGCACGTGCTGGCACATACTAAGTTTCAATTAATTCAGTTAATTCCTCTGCTACCCAAGGAATAGCTGAATATGTAAGAGTACTCTTTAAATTGTTTTACACATGACCTCTTATTTTGTCTTTATCAAATCTCCCAGATTTAAGAAGAATGGCTTTTATTTTAAATTTTTAACATTTTGTTTGCTCTAGTTAATGTATTTTTATGAGTTTTAATTAATTTTCAAGACTCATGAAAAATGGGAGTTTGAAAAGGCTTTTGAGGTTATCTGGTCCACTGTCAGAGGAGATAGGTAAAACCTCTTCTACGATATTTAAAAGAAGGAAATAGGTAATATTTCCTGGACCGTTTTAGCTATTGGTGGAGTAACAGAAAAAGTTAGAGGAAAGGAAGGCCAAGGGAATATGTAGGGGAAGAGAGAGACTAGTAGGAGCAGAACTGAGAGAGTATGAGGAGCATAGATTAAAGGGGGGAAATACAAGGAAAAGAAGGAAAAAAGGAGATAGAAGAGGACCGCAAACAAGTGTAAGGAGAAAAGTAAGAAAAGGAAAGGAAGGGAAAGTACGGAAAGACAGCACTTTGTCAATACAGGCACTAACAGGGTTTAAGAGTTAGGCATTCTAGGTTCTGATAATTGTAAAATTGCATGATTATTTTAACCTTTCTGAGTCGTTCTTTGGAGTTTCTAGAGTGGATGACGATCTGTAAACAAGAAAACTATTCAAATAAGGAATTAAGAAGGAGAGAATGGAAGCGGGAGATATGGAGGGGGAGAGGAAGAGAGAGCGGAGAGAGGTTGGAATAGAAAAATGGCGAGGGAGAGGGAGAAAAGGGGATTGTTGACCAAACAGGTGAGGTCTAAGGAAAACCACAGTAAGGAGGCTGCTGTGGTGACTGATCCAACACATCATTGACAACTTGCCAGGTACACTGTTAGAGCTTTACATAATTCCTCACAGGATCTCTATGGGGCTAGGTCCGAGTGTTATCCTCGTGTTAGAGAAGAGATATGTGAAGCACAGAGAGCTTTTGTCTGTACCTGCAAAGTCAATGTTGTTAAAATCATCTCTAAGAACCTCGAAATAGGCTTGGTGGGTCTAAGATCGACTCTTGTCCGGGTTTTTCCAAGTTACGCCCTGGGTTCAATTCCCATGCACAAAGTCCCACTCGCCTCTCACTCCGTTTCTTCGTTTCTCCACCAACAGCGAACCGTCTCCACGGAGATAGGAGAGGGGCGGGACTTCCTCTCTCACGCAAGAGCACTTCCGTCTTGAGCCGGAAGCGCTGTGACTCACCGAACGAGTAACTGCGCGTGGATATTTCTTGGGGAATTTGAATGGTGAGATCGCGGCCGCAGTGAGAGTGACTTGTCTTGGGTAGCGGAGTCTGGCGCGGCAATGCTGACTCCGGCGTTCGACCTCAGCCAGGACCCCGACTTCCTGACTATTGCCATCCGCGTGCCCTACGTCCGGGTCACGGAGTTTGACGTCTACTTCAAGGGGGTCGACTTCAAGTTCTATGCCAAGCCGTATTTTCTCAGGCGAGTTCTGCGTGTCGGGCCCCGGGGAAGATTATTTTGGGGGATTCATTCATTCATTCATTCATTCACTTATTCCATAACTACTTATCGAGAGGATGAAAGAAGGAGGCAGCTCTCCTCGATTTCACCACTGCCTTTTTCCGAGATGTCCGCAGCTTCTTCAGGTGCCTGAGGAAGTGAACTCTTGCAGACGTGCGTTATAGATGCTCATCTTAAAGCTTCTTAAATCCCTACATTAGAGAGATATCGGATCCACTTTAAAACGTGGCATTTGGGCCTCTGTCACTTTTCCAGTTTCCACTCTGTCGCCCAGGTTCTCGTCCCCTCCTTTTCCTGGTCTTCTATTTCGCTCTGCGTTAGTTCTCCTTGCCCCGGGACAGCGCGAGCTGACTTCCCAACCAACCAGTCCATTTGACTGTTCTTGGTCCACATTCTCTTTATCCACCTCTTGACTGAACACTCCCTTCTTCCTGAAATTCTTGCCTTTGTTGGCCCCCTTAACACCAAAGCTTCGTTCTCCCACTGCCTTCCTCATTAGCTGCTACTTCTCTGTTTTGCTTTGCCCCTTAACTGTGGTTTCGTTCCCCAAGTCTCAGCGAGAAGCCTTCCCCATTTGTTGTTTGCATTTTCTCCCTGTAGAACCATAGTGTAAGGTAGTAACAGCTAACACTACTCACATTCATGTGAGAAGGGCACGCAGTACGTTAAGTGCTTTATGTTCATTATCTCATTTAATATTGACAGTGGCCCTTGGAGATAGGCATTATTATTAGCCCCATATTGCAGAGGACACTGCCAGATTATTCTTTTTAAACGTTGTCAGTCCTCCCTTTCCTAGGAGGGAACATCCATTCTGATCATTCTCATTCAGAGATAGCTCCACCCTACTTTTCCTGCCCAGGTACTTTCCTAATACAAACCTTCCTCTGGAATCAAGCTGATTCCTTCACTGGGACTGAACCAGTTTTGCTCAGATACCGGTTAGGCCCGAACTTAATCCACCTACTTGAATATACTGCACTTCTCTATTTCTGTACTCATTTATTTCTTTGATTTATTTATCAAGCCCATGGTATATATGAGGCTCTGTTTTCAGTATTGGGGTTGTAGTGGTGCCTCACTTGGTTTACTTTCTAGTGAGGAGAGAAAAATAATAAGCAAACAAGTAAACATATAACTACAAATCATAGTAAGTGCTCTGAATGGAAATAAAGTGCAGTGATAGAGAATAAAAGGGAGCCAATGTTTATGTAAAGTGGCCAGGGAAAGCCATTCTGAAGAGGTGATATTTAAGCCAAGATAGGAAGAATGAGAAGATGCTGATGATGGTATAGCAAACATTTATTGGATTTTTACTCCAGGTTATTGCTTTATGTAGATCATCTCATTTGATGTTAGGACAGTCCTACAAAGTAGATTCTATTATTTACCCATGTTACAGATGAAAGATCGGAGGCTCAGAGAAAAGTTGTTAAATGAGATAGGATTGTAAAATAAAATAAATCCAATAAAATAAAAATTTCAAAGTAAAAATCACTCTGCTTAAGTCAGAGTTTTGATGAAGACAAAAGAAGAGGTAATGTGTGAAACTAAAATTTAGAGTACTCTTTACACAAATTCATCCATTCCTTGGGTATCAGAGGCTTGGGAATTGAGCACACCTGAGTCTCAGCACGCTTAGAGTTCTGTGACTTTGGGCAAATTATTCAGTCTCAATTTCCTGATTTGTAAAATGGGACGAATGTTAGTGGTCTTAAAAAGTTGATGTGAGGATTGAGATAATGCACACATAGTCCTTATTACCATGTCTGGTAATTAACCATGTGTTCAATAACTAGTAGGTATTATTAAGGGCTTGCTGTTCCAGTTATCTGTTGCTGGATAACCAAGCAAACTTAATGGTTTAAAACAACAGTCATTTAACTAACTCCCTGCCCTGGTTTTTGTGTTTTAGGAATTTGGTGAGGAGTTGACTGGGCTGTTCTGGCTTGTGGTCTTTAATTCTGTTGTGATCCTGTGATGGATGGATCTGGAACAGGAAGGGCCTAAGCAGCTCTGGACTGGTGTGGTGAAGTTGGGGAGGGTATCTCTCTTCCTGTAGTCTTAGGACCTTCCTGTGTGGTTTCTTTGCATGGTCTAATTTGTGATTCTTTCAGGGAGTTGGAGCACTAACAGAGTAGCTAAAAGTTTCTAGAGTGAGTATTCCACCCAGCAAGGGAGAATCCATATCATCTTTTATGACTAACTTCAGAAATCACAGTCAATTCTGCTTTAATGTATTGGTTAAAAGAGGCCTAGAAGCCCACTCAGTTTTAAAGAGAGTGAACATTGACGACCCGCCCCCCCCCCCCCAGTTGTAAGCAGTGATATGAGATGAGTCATCTTTGTTGAAAATACTGTTTGTTATTGCACACCAAAGATTTATAAAATCTCACGCCTTGAGGAATTGAGAGTCTAGCAGGGAGGCATATCTGTGAACAAATATCTCACTATTTCACAGTAAGAATTTATATGTATAAATAATCTAGGAGTAGGGAGCTAATAATAATAGCTTACATCTTTTTTTTTCCTCTCAAATATTTTTTTCTTTCTTTTTTATTATTATTAGTTTCAGGTCTACAAAACAACATAATGAATAGACATTTATACCCCTCATGAAGTGATAACCCCCCCCAACCCCCCAAAGTCTACTACCCATATGACACCATAGATAGCTATTACAATGCCATGGATTATATTCCCTATATTCCTATACTTACATCCCATGATTTTATGTATATATATATATATATATATATATATATATATATGCTGAATTACAGTTGACATTCAGTACTATTTTATATTAGTTTCAGGTGTATGGTGCGGTAGCCAGGGATCCATACAACTTATGAAGTGATTCCCCTTGTCAAGTCCAGCACCCATCTGACACCATATACAGTTTTACAACATTATTGAGTATATTCCCCTTACTGCACATCACATGGTGTGATTATTTTGTAGCTACCAATTTGTATTTCCTAATCCCTTCACCTTTTTCACTCATCCCCCAACCCCCCTCCCATCTAGGAACCATCAGTTTGTCTCTGTATATATGAGCCCATTTCTGTTTTGTTTGTTTATTCTGTTCCTTAGATTCCACATATAAGTGAGATCATATGGTATTTGTCTTTCTCAGTCTGACTTATTTCACTTAGCATAATATCCTCTACGTCCATCCATGTTGTTGCAAATGGTAAGATTTCATTATTTTTTATGGCAGAGTAATACTCCATTATATAAATGTATCACAATTTCTTTATCCAATTGTCTATTGAAGGGCATTTCGGTTATTTCCATATCTTGGTTGTTGTACATGAAGGAGTACATAAAGTTTTTCGAATTAGTGTTTTGAATTTCTTTTGATAGATACCCAGGAATGGAATTGCTAGGTTATAAGGTAGTTCTATTTTAAATTTTTTGAGGAATCTCCAAACCGTTTTCCATAGTGGGTGCACCAATTTACAATCCCACCAACAGTGCATGAGGGTTCCCTTTTCTCCACATTCTCGCCAGCACTTGCCTGTTGATTTATTGATGATAGCCATTCTGACAGGAGTGATGTGGAATCCCACTGTATTAGTTTTAATTTGTGTTTGTCTGATGAATAGTGATGTTGAGCATGTTTTCATATGTCTGTTGGCCATTTGTATGTCCTCTTTGGAGAAGTGTCTATTCATGTCATCTGCCCATTTTTTTATTGGATTGTTTATTTTTCTGGCGTTGAGTTGTATGAGTTTTTTTTCTATAAATTTTGAATATTGACCCCTTATCAGATGTGACATTGGCAAATATCTTCTCCCATTCAGTAGGCTGTCTTTTTGTTTTGTTGATGGTTGTTTTTTTTGCTGTGAAAAACTTTTTAGTTTGATGTAGCCCCATTTGTTTATTTTTGCTTTTGTTTCCCTTGCTTTAGGAGATATATCAGTAAAAATGTTACTAAGAGTAATGTTTATTTCCTATATTTTTCTTTTATTGATTAATAGGAGTTTTATGGTTTGGAGTCTTACAGGTAAGTCTTTAATCTATTTCGAGTTTATTCTGAATTATGTGGTGTAAGAAGGTGGTCCAGTTTCATTTTTTTTTTTTGCATGTATCTGTCTAGTTTTCCCAGCAGCATTTATTGAATAGGCTGTCTTTGCCTCAGTGTAAATTCTTGCTTTCTTTGTCATAGATTAAATGACCATATGGTATGGATTTATTTCTGGGCTCTCTATTCTGTTCCATTGATTTGAGTGTTTGTTTTTATGCCAATACTATGCTATGTTGCTTACTATAGCCTTATAGTATAATTTGGTATCAGGTAATGTGATCCTTCCAGGTTTGTTCTTCTTTCTTAGGATTACCATGGCTATTCGGGGTCTTTTATGGTTCCATATAAATTTTAGGCTTATTTGTTCTAGTATGAAAAATGCCATTGGCATTTTGATAGGGATTACATTGAATCTATATATTGCCTTGGGTAGTATGGACATTTTAACTATATTCTCCCTATCCATGAGCATGGTATATGTTTCCATTTATTTGTATCTTCTTTAATGTCTTATAATTTTATTTATTCCATTTATTTGTATCTCTCTTCAGTGTCTTATAATTTTATGAGTACAGGTCTTTTACTTTTTATTGGTTAAATTCTTAAGTATTTTATTTTATTTTGATGCAATTATATATGGAATTATTTTCTTAATTTCTTTTTCTGATAGTTTGTTACTGGTATATAAAAATGCAACCAATTTTGGAATATTCATTTTGTATCGTGATACTTTACTGAATTTATTTATGGGTTCTAATAGTTTTTGGTGGAATCTTTGGGGTTCTTTTTATATGGTACCATGTCATCTGCTGCAAACATTGACAATTTTACTTCTTCCTTTACCATTTGGATGCCTTTTATTTCTTTTCATGTCTGATTTCTGTGTCTAGAACTTCTAGTACTAGGTTCAATAAATGTGATGAAAGTGGGCTTCCTTGTTTTGTACCTGATTTTTTTTTTTTTTTTTTTTTAAGATTTTATTGGGGAATGGGGGAAGGGAACAGCGTTGGGGAATCGGGGAAGGGGAACAGACAAGTTGCTGTCTTTTTGTTCTTCAGTCAAGTTGTGGGGGACTTTGCTTCACTGGCCCATGTTGGTATCGTCATTGCGCTCTTCCTGGATGAGGCAGATCGGTTGCTGGCCTCTGGATGTCGCTCACTGCAGCTATTGGCAGCTCACGGTGGCTGCCAGCCGCCCACGCTGGCTGCCGGCCACTCACTGTAGCCTATGGCAGCGCCCTGCAGCAGGGGCTGCAGCCCACCTCCAGGTGAAGCTGTTGTTAGTTGTAGAGGGCAATGTCACTGGCCCTCATGTGGGATCCGAACTGGGGCCGCTGGCATCCCAAAACCAGCTCTTAACCAATGCGCCACTCGGCCGGCCCTGTACCTGATCTTAAGGGGAATGCTTTTGGCTTTTCCCCATTGAGTATATTAGCTGTGAGTTTGTCATATGTGGCCTTTATTATGTCGAGATATGTTTCCACTATTCCCACTTTGCTGAGAGATGTTATTATAAATGGATGCTGGATTTTGTCAAATGCTTTTCCTGCGTTTATTGATATGACCATAAGATTTTTATTTTTCATTTGTTTATGTGGTGTATCAAGTTAATTGATTTGTGGATATTGATCCAACCTTGCATACCAGAAATGAATCCCACTTGACTGTGGTATATGATCTTTTTAATGTATTGCTGAATTTGGTTAGCCAATATTTTGTTGAGGATTTTTCCATGTGTGTTCATTAGGAATATTGGCCTGTAGTTTTCTTTTTTGTAATGTTTTTGGTTTTGGACTCAGGATAATGGTAGTCTGGTAAAATGAACTTGAGAGCCCTCCCTCCTCTTGGATTTTTTGAAATACTTTGAGGAGAAAAGGTGTTAATTCTTTTTTTGAATGTTTGGTGAAATTCACCTGTGAAGCCATCTGGTCCAGGACTTCGTTGGGATCTTGTTGATTACCGATTTGATTTCATTGGTCATAATCGGTCTGTTCAGATTTTCTTTTTTTTCTTTTTCAAAACAATGCAATAGTTATACTTTTCACTCCTCACAAAGTGACAACCTCCCTCCCCAATCCAACGCCCCCACAGATATAATACCTATCTATTACAATTCCATTGCCTCCACTCCCCACATTATAGTCCACATCCAGTGATTTAGTGATTTTATATATATATATATATATATATATATATATATATATATATATTAAAGTTATAGTTGACAGACAATATTATTCAACTTCAGCTTCAGGTGTACAGTGCAGTGATCAAGCCTCTACACCGTCCATGAAGTGGTCTCCCTAACAAGACATCTGACCATCTGACACCCTACAAAATATTTACAACATTATTAATTATAATTCCCAAACCGTCTTATCCCTGTGGCAGTGTCGTAGGTACCAATTTATGCTGTCTAATCCCTTCCCCTTCTCGCTCATCCCCACTCCCTCCCATCTAGCAACCGTCAGTTTTTCCACTATATCTCTGAGACTATTTCTGTTTACTTTGCTCATTTATTCAGTTCTTTAGATTCCATATATAAGTAAGAACATATGGTATTTGTCTTTCTCTGACTTATTTCACTTAACATATTGTTCTCTCAGTCCATCCATATTGTTGCAAATGGTAAGATTTCATTTTTCTTTGTAGCTGAGTAATACTCCATTGTAAATGTACCACAGTTTCTCAATCCAGTTGTCTACCGATGAACATTTCGGTTGTTTCCAAGTCTTGGCTATTGTAAATAGCACTGCAGTGAACATAGTGGTGCATATATTTGTTCAAATTAGCATATTAGGTTTCTCTGGATAGACCTAAGAGTGGACTTGCTGGTTCATAAGGTAGTTCCATTTCCAGTTTTTTGAAATACCTCCATACTGATGACCATAATGGCTGCAGCAGTCTGCAGTCCCACCAACAGTGCACCAGGGTTCCCTTTTCTCCACAACCTCGCCAGCACTTGTTGTTGATTTATTAATGACTGTTTAGATTTTCTGATTCTTGATTCAGTCTTGGAAAATGTATGCTTCTAGGAATTTATCAATTTTTTCCAGATTGTCAAATGTATTGGCATATAGTTGCTCATAGTATTTCCTTTTTTTTTTGAAAGATTTTATTGGGGAATTGGCGGAGGGGAACAGCGTTGGGAAATCGGGGATGGGGAACAGACAAGTTGCTCTCTTTTTGTTCTTCAGTTTAGTTGCGGAGGATGTTGCTTCACTGTTGGTATCGTCATTGCGCTCTTCCCGGATGAGGCAGATCGGTCGCTGGCCTCTGGATGTCGCTCACCGCGGCTATTGGCAGCTCACTCTTGGCTGCCAGCCGCTCACGCTGGCTGCGGGCCACTCACTGTAACCTATGGCAGCCCACACGATCACCGGGGCTCGCACAGCCCAGCTCCAGGTGGAGCTGTTGTTAGCTGTAGAGGGCAGTGTCACTGGCCCTCATGTGGGATCCGAACCGGGGCCGCTGGCATCCCCAAACCAGCGCTTAACCAATGCGCCACTCGGCCGGCCCTCATAGTATTTTCTTAATTTTTTGTTTGTTTGTTTGTATTTCTGTGGTGTCTGTTGTCACTTCTCTTTCGTTTCTGATTTTATTTATTTGGTTCTCTCTCTCTGTCTCTCTCTCTCTCTGTCTCTGTCTCTGTCTCTGTCTCTCTCTTGATGAGTCTGGTTAAAGGTTTGTCAATTTTGTTTATCTTTTCAAAAGCCAGCTCTTGGTTTCATTGATCTTTTGTATTTTTTTTTTAATCTCTATTTCATTTATTTCTACCCGGATCTTCATTATTTTGTTCCTTGTATTCACTTTGGGCTCTGTTTGCTGTTCTTTTTCTAGTTCCCTTAGCTGTAAAGATAGACTTGGTTTGAGATTCTTCTTGTTTCTTGAGGTAGGCATGCATTGCTATGGATTTCCTTCCTAGGATTGCTTTTGCTGTGTCCCATAGTTTTTGGGTTGTTTTATTTTCATTTTCATTTGTCTCAAGGTATCTTTTGATTTCTTCCTTGATCTCATTGTTGACCCATTTATTATTCAGTAGCATGTTATTTAGCCTCCATGTGTTTGTATGTTTTTCAGTTTTTTTCTTGTAATTGATTTCTAGTTTTATACCATTGTATTAAGAGAAAACACATGATATAATTTCAATCTTCTTAAATTTATTGAGACTTGTTTTGTGGCATAACATGTGGTCTATCTTGGAAAATGTTCTATATGTTTTTGAATGAAATGTATGTCCTGCTGCTTTGGGGTGAAATGCTGTAAAAATCTCAATATACTTCTTCTGGTCTTGTGTGTCATTTAAAGCTGCTGTTTCCATGTTGATTTTCTGTCTGGAAGATTTGTCCATTGATGTCAGTGGCGTGTTAACGTCCCCTAGTCCCCTACTATGATTGTGTTACTGTTGATCCCTGCCTTTATGTCAGTCAATATTCTCTTTATATATTTAGGTGCTCTTATGTTGGGTGCATAAATATTTACTAGGTGATATCCTCTTGTTGGAATGATTTCTTTATTATTATGTAATATCTTTCTTTGTCTCTTGTTATAATCTTAATTTCAAAGTCTAATCTGTCTTACATAAGTATTCCTACCCCACATTTTTTCTCCATTTACATGAAATACTTTTTTTATCCCCTTACTTTCTGACTGTGTGTCTTTCTGTCTGAGGTGAGTCTCTTGCAGATAGCATATGCATTGGGCCTTGTTTTCTTATCCATTCAGCTACTTATATCTTTTGATTGGAGCATTTAAGTCATTTACATTTAGAGTGATCATCAATATGTACATAGTTATTATCATTTTATTATTCATAGTTTTGATCTTCGTTTGTTAGTTTTCTGTCTTTTTAACATTTCTGGTAATACTGGCTTGGTGGTAATGAATTCCTTTAGCTTTTTCTTATCTGGGAAGCTCTTTATCTCTCCTTCAATTTTAAAAGATAGCCTTGCTGGGTAGAGTAGCTTTGGTTGTAAGCCTTGGTTTTTCATTACTTTGAATATTTTCTGTCACTCCTTTCTGCCTGCAAAGTATCTTTTTAAGAAATCAGCTAATAATCTGATGGGAGCTCCCTTGTAAGTAACTAGTTGTCCATCTCTTGCTGCTCTTAGGATTTTCTCTTTGCCTTTAACCTTTGGCATTTAAATTATGATGTGTCATGGTGTGGGCTTGGTGAGGTTTATTATGTTTGGGACTCACTGTACTTGACTTGTATGTCTATTTCCTTTACCAGGTTGGGGAAGTTTTCAGTCATTATTTCTTCAAATAGGTTCTTGATCTCTTGCTCCCTCTCTTCTCCTTCTGGTACTCCTATGATGCAAATGTTGCTATGTTTGATGTTGTCCCAAAGGTCCCTTACACTATCTTCAGTTTTAAACATTTTTTAAAATCTTTTTTTCTTTTTGTTGTTCTGATTGGTTGTTCTGATTGGTTGTTCTGATTTGTTTGTTGATTGGTTGTGTTCTGCTACCCTGTCTTCTAAATTGCTGATTTGCTCCTCTGTTTCATCTATCTAATCTGCTGTTGATTCCTTCTAGTGTATTCTTCATTTCAGTTATTATATTCTTCATTTCTGACTGTTTCTTTTTTATGGTTTCAATGTCCTTCTATGTGTTTGCTATTTCTTTGTTGAAATTCTCACTAAGATCCTTAAGCACTCTTATAACCAGCATTTTAAACTCTTAACTCTGGTAGGTTGCCTCCATTTCATTTAGTTCCATTTCTGGAGTGTTTCTGTTGTTCCTTTATGTGAGACATGTTTGTTTGTTTCCTTATTCTTAGTGCCTCTCTGTTTGCTTTTATGTATTAGGTACATTTCCTATGTCTCTCAGTCTTTGCTGGATAGCCTCATGTAGTAGGTGTCTTTTGTGGTCCAGTGGAGCAATCTTCCTGATCTGTGTGTGTGTGTGTGTTCCAGGACTGTCCCTTGAGTGTTTTGTTTGTGTTCTTCTGTTGTAGTTGAGCCTTGATTGCTTTGGCATGTTAGTGGGTGGGATTGCCTCCCAGGATGACTGACTATAAGGACTGGCTATGCCCACAGTGTGTGATCTAATGTGTGGGGGCTGACCCCTCAGTGGGGCATTTACTCCTGCAGGTTCCTGTGCCTGTTGATACCACCCTTTGGGTATGCCACTTTTGGGTCTTACCAGGTAGTGGTTAAACCCTGGTGTGGCCTGAAGCCGACCTCTAGTTGTGTTGTTTCTGGTGCCTCTTAGGAGCGTTTCCCATGCAGGCCAATTTTAACCTTGCCTGTTACTGGCCTGTGGCTACCTCGAAGGAGCCACAAAGCTATATGTGGTTGGTTGCTGCCTGTGCTGAAAATAGAGTCATGTAGGGGGTGGCTTTTCTGTGAATGGAGGCTGGCTGCCACCAGTATTGGGCCTGGGGCACCTTAGCAAAAGGCCCAGGGCTCCTTAGGGTTATTGCCACCTGCCAGCTGCCTGGAAGACCAAGCTATTTAAAGAGCCTCCTTAGGTGGGTGGGCTGGGCTGGTTGAGCTGGTGTTGTGAGTGCCTTTTTTGATGTAGTACTAGCTGGGCTGGAGGAGGCGGGGGAGGGTCCCAGGGAGTCACAAGGTATGGCTGGTAGTTTTTACAAAGTTAATGCAGATTCAGATCTTGTGCCAGTGCCCAGCCTATGACCACTTTGCAAAGTCCAAGAACGCAGCCAGCCACTGCTTGCCTCAGGCTCGTAGATCCCCGAGAGCTGCCCAAGAGAGGCTGCAGCATTGGGTCTAAGCCACTGCCCACCACCAACAGTTCCTAGGCCTCTGTGGCCTGTCTGCTGCTGTAAAAGGCTTCTGTGGTTTGTGGAATGGGGCTGGTGCCCAGGAGCCAAGAGTGCCCCAGGCGATGCAGCACCAGCCATGCAGGGCAGGGAACCAGGGCATCACCAAGGCAATGCACACATGTGGATTTCACTAGACGAATGTGGTCCCGGATTTGACCCTTTGGAGGAAGGTTCAGTGTAGAAAAGATGGTGCCCTCCTGTAGGCTACACTTGAGGCAGGCTCCACATGGGGATAATGGCTCCTAACCCTCCTGTCCTGGCCATGAATCCACACTCCTCAGTCTTTCCCTGTATGTCTCTGGTGCCTCTCAAGTTGCTGCCCCTCCTCCAGAGACCAGCTGAGTGTTTGTAAGCGAGTGTGTCTTTGTATAGGCTTTTTAAGAGGGTGCCTAGGTTTCCAACTGCCTTCTGTCTCACCCAGATGGACAGACAGAATCCTCACTGATTTTCACTGCCAGATGTTGCGCAAACTTCTCTTCCTAGCAGAGGACCCCAGAGCTGGGGAAACTGGTGTGGGGCTGGGGAGATTCCCCACCACTGAGGTGTCCCTCCTGGTGTCCAACTACTATTCCTGGGTTTGGGGTCAGCCTGTTTTTCGTCTCCTCCCCTCCTACCAGTCTTGGTGTGGCCTCTTTATATCCTTCGTTATTGGAGTTTTGTTCAGTTGGTCTTTAGATGATTCTTAAGGTTGATTGTTCAATAATTTATTTGTAATTTTGTTGTGATCCTGGAAGGCAGTAGGCATAGTGTTTACCTAATCTGCCATCTTGGACCTCTGATAGCTTACGTTTTTTAAATGCTTACCTACTGTACCAGTCACTAAATAAGCTGTTGAGTTATCATTTCCTTATCATAGTAACCCTGGGCTGCATTCTTTAATTTTTCCCTTTTTACAGATGAGGTTTATGAGTTTTGAAATTGAAGTTAATTAACTTGTATAAGGGATGTTACAGAGCTGGTAAATGGCAGAGCTGGGATTTAATTCAGATTCTGATAGTAAAGTTAGTATCTGAAACAATTATAAATAATTTATCTGTAAACTAACTCCTTATGTTGGGTGTAGAAGGGATTGTGGTTCAGAAAATGCATTGTAGCTCCAGGAAACATTGAGATCAAAGGTAATTAGGTTATGAAGCCCTGGATCTTTTGGGGTCTGCCAATTAGTTGTCATTATTATTATTATTATTATTATTATTATTATTATTCCTATTAGAGTAGGAAGCAAGGGAGAAGGGGATATGGGAGGAAAAGAGGCTCAGATTTTAAGTTTATAATGGAATGCTGTCAGCTTGATATACTATACTGGTCAAAATTTAAATTATCTAAGTCAGTGTTGGGCGGCCACAGAAACTTTCAGATAGAAAAGTGCCAGCCAGATTTCTGTTTTGGAAAAATTCTTTTGGGCTTCAGTGGAAGACTGACTGAACAAGGATAAAACAAGAAACAGGAGGGCCGGCCGAGTGGCGCGGTGGTTAAGCGCTGGCCTGGGAAGCCAGCGGCCCCGGTTTGGGTCCCACATATGAGGGCCAGTGACACTGCCCTCAAAAGTAAAACAAATAAAAAAAAAAAAGTGTAAAAACTAGAAACAGGAAAATCAGTTCATTTCATTTAGTATGAAAGAAGGGAAAATCCCCATATAGTAGATTTCAAAAAAGCACTTTTGCTTTCTGCTTTTTTTTTTCTAAGTAAAAATTTGTCTAATACAAACAATTGGTTTTATTGTTTCTTTGTTGTTTCCCATTTTTTGGTTAGTTTGCTTTGGGGTTTTTTTGGAAGCCAGTTAGTCTACTTTTATTGAGACGGTGCTGTGTCAAACACCAGGTACATAAGTGTAACTCTTATTTATTAGGAAGGGGGAAGTTCTATAACAATAGTGATAACTAATATTTATTGTGGCTTTTCTTTTTAAGTATCTATTGGTTACTAGGGGATATTCAAACAGAGAGATGAGTCATCTCTGATTTCTTTTTTCTCAACTAGGGAAGAATCTAAGTTATTTCGTTTGTAAAATGTTAAAAAATGCTGAAGGATTTCCTTTTAAAATGATCAATAGATTCAGTGGGTAAATGTATACTGTCATTGATGGTTACTTATTATACTTTGTAATTTAAGAATTTCATGAGACTTTATATTAAATCGCAGATTAACCCTTCCTGGAAGAATTATAGAAAATGGAAGTGAACAAGGGTCCTATGATGCAGATAAAGGTATTTACTTTGAAATTTTTGTTAGTTTTGTTCTTCGGATTCTTCATGTTAGAGTAACTACATGAAAACCTTTCAAGATACTGCAAAAACTTTTTAGGTAAATTGCAGGTGCAATCTGTTCCTGCCACTCCTGTCACAGTGTTCAGTGCTGTTGTTATGGATTTCTTAATAATGACAGTTTCTTCAGTCTTTTAAAGTATTTTCACAATATTCTGCCAAGTAAAGTTAAACTAAATGTTCTGGTTCTATTTTCTGGTAGATATATTTCCTACTTCCCCTACATTTATTAAGTGTTTAAAAGTAAAAGATTGTGAGGTGATAAAAGATGTGGGTGATTTTAGCTGTGAATCAAATCTTTCATGTACAATTTCAAACTTAAATAATCTAAACATGTAGGTGTGAGAGAAGCTGTCCATAGGTTGCATTTAAAGGCTGATCAAATTTTCTTCTCATGATTGATAAGTCCTTCATTTCAGATAGGCATGAAACCATTTATTTTCCTTTTATAGAAGCCCCTGGATTTTCCTTTGTTACTGGATATGGAATAAGAATACACTGTGTATTCCTGTGTAATTTTCAGTGAATATTTCTTGACCTCAGTGAACCAGGGTAAAGGAGGATAGATGGGATGAGAGAGTTAAATGGCAAAGTTCTAACAAATAATGCAGTGTGATTAATATGATAATAATATATAATGAAACTGTGTTCTTAGGTAGTAAATCTACTTCTAATTGCAGATAAGTTGCATATTACAACAAAGTTATTAAATTTTAAAAGTATACAGAGGAGGGCAGGCCGAGTGGCGCGGTGGTTAAGTGCTGGTTTGGGAAGCCAGCGGCCCCGGTTCGGGTCCCACATGTGAGGGCTAGTGACACTGCCCTCAAAAAAAAAAAAAAAAAAAAAGTATACAGGGGGTTAGGAAGCTAGTATATGTGAATATATTTGGGTTCAATTGTATTTGATATATTAGGATAAGGTTCACTACACTGAAATAAGTAAAATATTTTCAAATGTAAGAGTAGTAAATAATATAATAAGTTCATAGGGGAGCTTAGATGAGGTTGATAAGCCCACTTAAGTAAAGAATCCAAGCACAGAGATGGAATTTGTGTCTGTGCTTTAAGGATGTATCTCTTGAGGTATCAAAGAACTTTATGAAGCTATAATTGCTTTATTTAAGATTCGTATATTTTTGAAACTGTTGCTATTCTTCATTGGATAAAATATCCTGACTTCTTGTCTCTCTAGTCCAGAAATAAAATTTGTAAGTAGCTACTGGTTATTTCTATTATCTTTTCAACCATTGGGTTTTAGATGTTTTGCCTTGGACTTAATATTATCAATAGTAGGTAAGGTGACACTGCATAAGACTAAAGCATTCTGCAGCTTGAACAGATTAATTTCTTGTAGAGGTGACAACTGAATCAGTGGTTCTGAAAATCTGTGTTGGAACCTTTTTTTATTTTTATTTTTATTCAATAAGGGTATAATTTTGGAGCTCTATAAAATATAATTGTATTTTAACAAGATATGTATTTCTTAGATGTATTTGTGAAGTCTTTAATATTTTAATCTTGCTAAGCATAAAACAAATTTATCTTTAAGGACTCTTTACCATTCAGTTGCCCAAAGAAACTCCTGGCCAGCATTTTGAGGGGCTGAACATGTTAACTGCTCTTCTGGCACCAAAAAAATATAGGACTGCAAAACCACTTGTAGAAGAAATAGGTATGTTTATTGCGGTTGTGAGAAATACAGAAAAACAATATTAAGACTGCTCTGTATTGCTAGGGGGAGAGGGATATAGCAAATAGAAAATTGGAGAGAATGCTTCAGGTGACAAGATAAGGAGGTCATGTGAAAACATGTGAAAATAGATCATTTGGTTACATATAATTTAAAGACATAAAGAACTCTATTGAACCAGTAGGTCAGTCATGTTTCTGGACCAATTGAAACAGCGTCTCTATCTTTGGGAAATACTGACCCCTTGAGCTAAGAGTAAAAGTGTTCAATTTAATGAGTTACATGAAGCGAACACCACTTAAATCAAGAAAGGGAACATTTCCAACATCCTGGAACCCCACTTGGTATCTCCTCCCAGTTACTTCTCCCTCCCTCCTCCTGGCTTCTTTCATGTAACATTTTTATGAGATTTATTCATATATGGCTATTCATATATTACTTTCATTGCATATTATTTATACATCCTATTGTTGATGAATCTGTGGGTTGATTCCATTTTGGGGACTATCAAGAATTTTGGGGCTATGCATATTGTTGTTCCTGTCTTGGTGCAAACATAGGCAGGGATTTTTTCCTATACATTTTCTTTCCCAAGTTGTACCTAGGAATTCCAGTATTTTTAAAGACTAATATATATAAACTTAGATACTTCTACAGTTTCTGAGGAAGAAGGAGAAGATGACGATGGAGAGTTTAATTGGGAAATTGAGCAGTTCCCCTATGAAGAGGTATCCGAGTGTGCTCTGAAACTGCAGTGCCACTATGGTTTTGGAGACTTACGATCAGGAGTATTTCAGCGGTTACAGGTATGTTGTCTTCCTAAAAGTCCTAGACATGAAGGATTTTACCACATCGATATTTTAATTTCAGTTCTACTCATACTGGGAGTTTTTTTGTGCACTGTGTAGAGGGACATATTTAGAGCACAAAGCACATCTTGTATGAATTCATTGTATGGATGTTTGCTCCCGTCCATGGGATCGGCTGTTCTGTCCAGTGTTCCTGCGCTTACTGATGGAAGGCATTCTGTTACTTTCTTCTGTCTCCACTTTCTTTTTTCTCTATTTTGTATTCTAGACGTTAGGTTTCTAAAATGCAAAATGAAGCCCCTCTCATACTACCTGGAAAGCTTTGTATTTTGCTCTTCTGAAAAATGAAAATTGTGTAATGATGGCCTACTATCTCTTCTGTTTTATAGATAAATGAGACAGAGTGTTCCTGATGAGAATTAGTTTGCATTGTTTAATCAAATTGTTTAGTTTTTGGTATACAGTGGGCACTTTTGTCTATTTACTCTTTTTTTTTTTTTTTTTTTTGAGGGTAGTGTCTCTGGTTCTTATATGTAGGACCTGAACCGGGGCCACTGGCTTCCCAAGCCAGTGCTTAACCACCGCGCCACTCGGCCGGCCCTGTCTATTTACTCTTGATGTAGATTGACTATAATCTCTTGTTAAAACCCTATTATATGTCAGTTAAGCTAAAAAGGAATGACATCACTTTCTCTTTCTCAAACAGTGCAGGAAAGTTTAATTCATTTTAGCATATGTAGGGAGATTGAAATGAATGAAATGGAGAGGAGAGATTTTGAATTATTTTACACTTACGTTGCTTTATAGAAAATGTATCTCTAGAATGTTATATGATGAAATTGTTGGTGAACCACTAACTTGAGTTCTTAATTGTTTTTAAATGAAAGAAACAGTGATGAATGTTTTTTTGTTTTGTTTTTACTTCCTCCCTGTCTGGGCAGAGGATGTTAATTCTATTTAGAATGTGGTTTATTATAGTAGACATTTAAGTCTACCGAGTAAAAGTAGATAACTTATGTTGTAGTCCCTCTTCTACTTCTGTTTAAATTTGGGATCCCAGGCCAATTTGACCACAAACAAGTTTCATTTCCTCTTTGTAGAGTAGAGATTGCTCGCCTACTTTATAAAGCCATTTAGGAGATTTAAGGAGATGCTGCATTGTGTAAATTCTTTGAAAACAACTACAAGATGCTAGAAAGACCTCTGCCTTTGAAAAAATATAAAATGCTCCAAGATTCCTTAAAGGGAACAAAATTGGGATTTACTTAGGAACAAATAATGCTGGTGAAATATTTCCTTCAAAAACCTGAAACAGGCCGGCTGAGTGGCTCAGTTGGTTAAGAGCACAAGCTCTGAGCAACAGGGTCTCCGGTTCGATTCCCACATGGCCAGTGAGCTATTGCCCGAGCTGAACTGCCGCTGAGCTGCCAACAGGTGGCAGGATGACTCAGCTGGTGAGAGCACATGCTCCTAACAACAAGGTTGCCAGTTTGACTCCGGCATGGGATGGTGGGCTATGCGAGCTGCAACTAAGATTGAACACAGCACCTTGAGCTGAGCAGCTGCTAGCTGCCTATGGGCGGCCAGATGGTGACTGGATTTAGAGCTGAGCTAGCGCACCCTCCACAACTAAAATTGAAGGACAACAACTTGGCTGTTCCCCTTCCCCAATTCCCCAATAAAATATTAAGAAAAGAAAAAAAGAGGGCCGGGCAGTGGCCCGGTGGTTAAGCGCTGGCTTGGGAAGCCAGCGGCCCTGGTTTGGGTCCCACATCTGAGGGCCAGTGACACTGCCCTCAAAAAAGAAAAGAAAAAAGAAAATACCTGAGACACTTTTCTGCTGAATTATGATTTCTCTGTCATCTTCCTCCCTAATCACATTCCCTGATCATCTTTGAGGTAGTAAGAATAGAATCAGTTTCTCTGGGTGGTGAACACACAATGTGATATATAGATGATGTATTACAGAATTGTACACTTGAAACCTGTTTAACTTTACTAACCATTATTACCCCAATAAACTTAAAAAAAAAAAGAAAGAATAGAGTCAGTTTTGCCTATAATGGAAACTATAATCAATGGACCTTAGTTGTGTGGCTGAGAGCTAGTTTGTGGTCAGTTTGTTTTGGGCTTGCTCGTCCAAAGCTATCAATGAATGAGTGTAAAAGTCACTCAGGTTAAGTGCAGACTGTCCATTCGGATTGAACGTGCTTCCTGAGGACGGGAACTTGGTTTCTTAATAGCTGCTACTGTTGAATGAAGATCCTTAGAGGGATTTCTGCCATGTTGCTGAAAAGATGGAGGGGTGCCATATTATGAGTGTGGGCCAAGCCTCTGTTAGGTCAGAAATTGTTGTATCTATTGAAAATGTTTACTGAATAAGTAATTTGGGTTGACTTAAGAAAAAAGTTATCAGACTTCTGGTAAAATGGCGGAATAGACAGACATTGTGCTGACTACCCCCTAGGATCACACCAAAATTACAAACAAATTATACAGCATTCAGCCCCGGAGGTCCCTGGAACACTAGATGAACAGAACCACTAAATGAAGAACTTAAAAGAGGAGGCCACGTAAAGTCTGGTAGGAGGGGTGGAGACGAGAGAGGGCGAACCCCGAGAGGGAAGCCCCAGCTGTGGGGAGGCTTCTCCGGTTGGGGGAGAGACCCTCTGGCCACACACCAAGATCACCAGCCCAGAGTTCCTTTGCTGGGAAGAGGAGTTCCAAGATAGCTGGCAGTAAATTAGTGAGGACTCTCTTTGTTCAGCTCGGTGAGGCTAAGAGCAGCTGGAGAATCAGTGGGGCCAGTGCACGGGCTTGCTCGCCGGTGAGCACATACTTGGTTCCCGGTGGAGGGAGTAGCGGTGTGAGCCATGCCCAGGAGCCTGCAGGGACAGACTGAACTGAGCACCTTTGGTGCAAAGGCTGGAGGTTTTTGGACTATTGTTCCCCTAGTGTGGAGCCTGCACGCGAGTGGTATACAGGAGGGCGCCATTTTGTCAGGGTTGGGCCCTCCCACAGAGGATCAGGTCCGGGACCTCATTGGTCTGCTGGAATTGGCCCAGAAGTGTGTGTGTGCGTGCCCGCGCATGCATGCGGCCTTAGATCCCCACCCTCCGCCCAGCTTATACTGTGTTGCCAGGGAATCTCTGGGCAGGTGCCCTCCGGCTCCAACTGAGACCCGGGAGTGCGCGAGCTGCCTCTGCATGGCTTGTGCTGCGTTGCCAGGGAAATGCCTGGTGGGTGTGCTCCAGATCCAACAGGCTGCTCACTGAGACTCGGGAGTGTGCAAGGCGCCTCGGGTCCCGGCTCTCCGCACTGTGCTTGCAGAGTTGCCAGGCTGGTGATTGGTTGTCGGGCTGCTCGGCCTGATCTAGGAGCAGCTGATTGGGACAGGCTGAGCCTGGGAGTTTTCCTGGGAGTGATGGGCCATGAGCTGTGTGCCTGCATGATCCAGCCAGGGCTCTCCTGGTGATCTATCGAATACATCAAAGCAATCCCAGAGCGACAGCCAGAATGAGGAAACAAAGAAACATGTCACAAGTAAAAGATCAGAAGAAACCTCTAGAAATGGAACTGAATGAAGCAGAGGGATCCAACCTTTCAGAGAGAGAATTTAGAACACTGATGATAAGAATGTTTAACAGATTTAGGACGTAAGGAAGGATAGAGAAATCATACAAAACAACGAGTTAGAACTAAGGAATACAATAACTGAAATGAAGAACACCCTCGAGGGAATCACCAGTAGAGTATATGAAGCAGAGGAGCGGATCAGCGATTTGGAATACAAAATAGCAGAAATCACCCAGTTGGCACAACAAAAAGACCAAAGAATAAAACACAATGAAAATAGTTTAAAAGTCCTATGGGGCAAGGTTAAGCACAACCACGTCGCATCATAGGAATACCAGAAGGAGCTGAGAAGAAGCAAGGGGTCGAGAATGGATTTGAAAAAATAATGACTGAAAACTTCCTTACCCTGGTGAAGGAAATCAACATACATGCCCAAGAAGTGCAGAGGGTTCTGAACCCAAACAGGTCCACACCAAGACACATCATAGTTAAAATGGCAAAGGTTATAAAGACAGAGGCACAGTCCTAAAAGCAGCAAGAGAAAGACAGCAGGTTACATACAGAGGGACTTCTATTAGACTAACAGCTGACTTGTGTACAGAAACTCTGCAGGCCAGAAGGGAGTGGCAGGAGATACTCGAAGTGACACAAAATAAAGGCCTACAACCAAGATTGCTCTACCCAGCACGGCTATCACTTAAAATCGAAGGAGAAATAAAGAGCTTCTCAGAAAAGAATAAGCTTAAGGAATTCATTACCACCAAGCCAGCATTGCAAGAAATGTTAAAAGGGCTTTTTTTAAACAAAAGAAAGGGGTAAACAAGCTAACCCAGGAAGACCAGAAATACAAATAACAAAATGGCAATACATATGGACCTGTCAATAATCATTTTAAATGTGAATGGGCTAAATGCTCCAATCAAAAGACAGAGAGTGGTTGAGTGGATAAGAAAATAGGACACATATATATGCTGTTTACAGATGGAATAAGATATTTCATGCAAATGGAAATGAGGGAAAAAAAGCTGGAGTACCAATACTTATTTTAGAAAAAATAGACTTTAAAATGACTACAATAAAAGACAAAGAAGGGCACTATAACCCTAATAAACATCTATGCACCCACCATAGGAACTCCTAAGTACATATAACAGATTTTGACAGACATAAAGACAGAGATCAACAATAACACTATCATAGTAGGGGACTTCAACACCCCATTGTCACCAATGGACAGACCCTTTAGACAGAAAATCAACACAGAAAGAGGGGCCTTAAACGACACTTTAGACCAGCTGGACTTCGTTGATTTTTTTAGAGCGTTTCACCCTGGAAAAACAGAATATATATTGTTCTCAAGTACACATGGGACATTTTCCAAGATAGACCACGTTAGGCCATAAAACAAGTCTCAGTAAATTTAAGAGGATTGAAGTCATATCAAGCAGATATAAAGGAAAAACTGATGGTTGCTGGCTGGGAGGGAGTGGGGCTGAGAGAGAGGGGGAAGGTTTTGGACAGTATAGGTGGGTGACTACAATGTTGCTGCAGGGATATGGGGGCAGTTCTGGGAATGTAATTGATAATGTGAAGAGACTATTATGTTAAGTGAAATAAGTTAGTCGGAAATAGACAAGTACCATATGATCTCACTTATATGTGGAATCTGAAAAACTGAATGAACGATCAAAGTAAACAGACTCATAGATATAGAGGAAAAACTGAGGGTTGCTAGTTGGGAGTGGGGTGGGGATAAGCGGAAGGGGAAGGGATTAGACAGCATAAATAGACAACTACAATATTGCCACAGGGATATGAAACACAGTTCGGGGAATATAATAATGTTGTAAACATTTTGTGGCATGTCAGATAGTCACATGTCTTGTTAGGGAGACCACTTCATGGATGGAGTAGAGGCTTGATCACTGCACTGTACACCTGAAGCTGATGTATAATATTGTATGCCAACTGTAACTGAATATATAGATAGTCATGGGATGTGGAGTATACTGTTGAAGGGAGTCAAAGGAATTGTAGTTGATATGTATGATATGGGGAGGGAGGAGTGGGGTGGAGAACTGGGGGAGGGGTGTTGTCACTTTGGGGGATAAAGAATATAACTATTGCGTTGTGTTGTACACCTGAAACATAAAAAAAAAGAAGAAAGTTATTATAAATATTCTTTATATCTTTTTGACTGTGTTAACTAATGTACTGAATCCCTAGATACCTATCACCCAGCTTAAAAATGAAAACATTACCAGCACTGTTATAGCCCCGTGTATCCCTTCCTAATCGCATGCCTCTGTTTCCCCATCAGAAATGAACCATTGAATTTAATGTGTATTATTCCTGAGCATTTAGCTTGTCTGAAATCATTAAACTGTTCTTCGTTTTAATGGAATGAACATTGCTTTTCTAAACAATTTGAATGCATAGTTTCCTCAATGTAGGAAAGAAAAGCATGTGACAAAGTTCTAAGGGTATTATAAACAGAAATACTGCTAGTAGTAAGGCTATTACTGGCCCCACATGTGTAATACTGGGATCACAAAAGTTCTGAAATGAAAAGTTTTTGTTTCGTTTGGTTGCATAACCTTATCTGAACTGATGTGAGTGTTTTAATAGCTTTTTCCCCCATTTAGTGTGTGCACATCTATAAATTCTGCTGTGAAAATAGGAGTGTACTGAGTGTGGGTGTTGGCCAGATCTCTTAGGGGATAAATGAGATGTGGGAGGTTTGTATTCCATATTACTTTTCTAAACCCTTCAAAGCATGAGTCCTGAAGCTCATCTTCTCTCGGAGCCTGGCTAACACGTGTACCTCCCATGTCTGTGCAGCAGCCTCTGACAAGTGCTGGGTGTGTCCCTGGGCCAGGACTCTGCTGGATTCAGTGTGTGTTGGCTGCATGTTACTCTTCTATCCTGGCATTGCTGCTCTTCTGTGTGCATGTTTTACCAGTGGACTCACCAATACACAAATCTAGTCTTTAAAGAATACTGTGTTTTCTTACATGAATTAGATTTGAGGCCTTTGGTATCTTCATGATAATTAAGCAATATCAGAACTTTCGAAACTTGTGAGAACCAAGATGCGAAGAATTAAAGGATGCCCTTTTTGAGGTATGAAGATAGATGTGCCACAAAAATCGAGCATAATTGTTATTCCTTGCCAAGTCCTTTTGCCTTTACAGATGCTCTATTTGTGACATTCACACCATGTGGTTAAGAACTGAGTGATTATGTAAGATAAGCAACATGACCCATTTCCTATGACTGAAATAGCTACAAGAAACTGAACCAGTTATTGCATAAATAATAGCTTTGAGAACATCTCTTCTAATTTAAAATGATGTATTTAAGAAACATCACAATTTTTTCAAGTGGTGTTTTCTCTTCAGTTTAGAGTTTCTCTGTTTTTGCCTTTGGGTGAGAAAATATCTGTAAAATTCTGTTGACTACTCATATTCTACTAGTATTTTTAAAGTCTCTTTTTCCTCCCTTAAATGAAAACTAGCTTTATTTTCTCTGATCATAAAAGCAATATGTAGTCATTATAAAAATGTAGCAGGGCCGGCTGAGTGATGCGGTGGTTAAGTGCTGGCTTGGGAAGCATATGTTTTGGTCCCACATATGAGGGCCAGTGACGCTGCCCTCAAAAAAAAAAAAAAAAAAAAAAGTAGCAAAGTTAAATATCATCCATAATTTGAATACCCAGGCATGTTCTCTTAATTAATTTAACCCTTTCTAGAGGAATTAGTATAGTCGTTCATGTTTTTTTTTCTCCAACCATTTATACAGGGTTTGCTTGTGAACTTTTGTATTTTATACTGATAATGAGAGGAAAATAAAAAATGTTTTTGCTGAAACAAATTCTGTTTCAGCATCCCTCCCCTTTGCCCCTACACACATGTCCTTCTTTCCTGCCTTTCTGTAATTGCTGTCATCCACCAGGGTGCCTTTGGAAAACTGCCCTGGCAGCTCAAAGTCAGGGCTTCCCTACAGCTTCTGGCTGTGGTGGCTGCCAGCAGCAACAATCCTAGAGTCTTTGGGTGCCAGGCCAGCAAGTTGCTGGGACTCTGCTGCCAGCAGCTGCTCTACTCTGGCTGCTTCTCCTTTCCTTCCCTCAGCTATACCATTGTTTGCAGGAGATCCACTGCCCAGATTTGCACAATTCTTCATTTTCTCTCTTGACAGTTTCTGCTTTAGTCTATGCTGAAACTCATATAAGCCTAGTTTAAATCCTCCATGACCTTTTGTTGGCAATGCCCATCTTTAAATACCTTTAATGGTCATGGCAATGCTTTTTTTTTTTTTTTTTTTTTTAATACAACATTTTGTTTATTCTTTCATCAGTTGATGGACATTTGGGTTGTTTCTAATTTTGACAATTTTAAATAATGCTGCTATGAATATTCATGTATAATTTTTTGAGTGGATGTGTGTTTTCATTTTTATTGAGTATACACCTAGAAGTGAAATTGCTGGGCCACATTGTATCTTTTATGTTTTAACTTTTGTAGAAATCACCAGGCTGTTTTCCAAAGCAGCTGTGCCATTTTACATTTCCACCTGCAGTGTAAGCGAGTTCCAGTTTCCCCACATCCTTGCCAACACTTGTTATTATCTGTCTCTATTATTATTGTAGCCATCCTGTTGGGGGTGAAGTGGCATCTGATTGTGATTTTCATTTTTTTTTCCTCCTTTTTAATTCTTTTTATTTTTTTATTTTTTTATTTTTTTAATTAGTTTCAGGTGTACAACACAGTGCAATAGTTATACATTTTACCCCTCAAAGTGACAACCCCCCACCCCCAATACACCACCCCACTCCCCCCCATATCATATATATCTATTACTCTTCCTCTGACTCTCTTCCACAGTATAATCCACATCCCGTGACTATCTATATATATTCAATTACAGTAGGTATACCCCCTCCGCTTTAGTAATACAGTGCAGTGATCAAACCTGTACTCCATCCATGAAATGGTCTCCCTAACAAGACCTATGATCATCTGACATTCCACAGAATATTTACAACATTATTAATTATATTCCCCAAACTGTTTTTCCTATCCCAGTAGCAATATTGTAGTTGCCTATTTTTGCTGTCTAATCCCTTCCCCTTCTCCCTCATCCCCATTCCTCTCCAAATTAGCAACCCTGATTTTTCCTCTATATCTATGAGACAGTTTCTGTTTACTTTGCTCATTCATACAGTTTTTCAGATTCCACATATAAGTGAGATCATATGGTATTTGTCCTTCTCTGACTGACTTATTTCACTCAACATTATAGTCTCTAGGTCCATCCATATCATTGCAAATGGCACGATTTCATTCTTCTTTATAGCGGAGTAATACTCCATTGTATAAATATACCACAGTTTCTTAATCCAGTCATCTACTGATGGGCATTTTGGTTGTTTCCAAGTCTTAGCTATTGTAAATTGTGCTGCTATGAACATCGGGGTGCATAACTTTTTTAAATAAGTGTCTTGGTTTTTTCAGGATAAATACCTAGGAGTGGAATTGCTGGGTCAAACGGTAGCTCTATTTCCAGTTCTTTGAGATACCTCCATACTGACTTCCATAGTGGCTGCACCAATCTGCAGTCCCACCAACAGTGCAGCAGGGTCCCCTTTTCCCCACAGCCCCGCCAGCACTTGTTGTTTGTTGATTTGTTGATGATAGCCATTCTGACTGGGGTGAGGTGGTATCTCATGGTGGTTTTTATTTGCATTTCCCTAATGACCAGTGAGGTTGAAATTTTTTTCATATGCCTGTTGGCCATCTGTATGTCCTCTTTAGAGAAATGTCTCTTCATATCTTCTGCCCATTTATTAATTGGGTTGTTTGTTTTTTTGGTGTTGAGTTTCATGAGTGTTTTATAAATTTTGGATATTAACCCCTTATCAGATATATCGTTGGCAAATATATTCTCCCATTCAGTAGGCTTCCTTTTTGTTTTATTAATGGTTTCCTGTGTTGTGAAAAAACTTTTAAGTCTGATATAATCCCATATGTTCATTTTTTCTTTTACTTCCCTTGCCCGTAGGGATGTATCAGTAAAAATATTGCTCCGGGTAATGTCTGCAAATGTACTCCCTATATTTTCTTTTAGGATTTTTATGGTTTCAGGTCTTACATTTAAGTCTTTAATCCGTTTTGAATTTGTTCTTATATAAGGCGTAAGGAGATGATCCAGTTTCATTTTTTTGCATGTGTCAGTCCAATTTTCCCAGCACCATTTACTGAATAGACTATCTTTACTCCAGTGTAAATTCTTGCTTCCCTTGTCATAGATTAACTGTCCATAAATGCTTGGATTTATTTCTGGGCTCTCTGTTCTGTTCCACTGATCGATGTGCCTGTTTTTATGCCAATACCAAACTGTCTTGATTACTGTGGCCTTGTAGTAGGTTTTGATGTCTGGTAGCGTGATCCCCCTGACTTTGTTTTTATTTCTCAGAATTGCCGAGGCTATTCTGGGTCTTTTATGATTCCATATAAATTTTAGGATTATATTTTCTATTTCTGTGAAAAATGCCCTTGGTAGTTTGATAGGAATTGCATTGAATCTATATATTGCTTTAGGCAGTATGGACATTTTAACTATATTAATTCTTCCTATCCATGAGCATGGTAGGTGTTTCCATTTATTTGTATCTTCTATGATATCTTTCTTCAGTGTCTTATAATTTTCTGAGTACAGATCTTTCACTTCTTTGGTTAAATTTATTCCTAGGTATTTTATAGTTCTTGACGCAATTGTAAATGGGACAGTTTTCTTAATTTCTCTTTCCAGTAGTTTATTATTGGTATATGCAAATGCCACTGATTTCTTTTTTTTTTTTTTTTTTTTCCCTTGAACTGGTAATACTTTAATCAATCTCATGGCTGTTAAATGACATTTACATTTCCTGTTAGTCCATTGTTGTCGATTCTACAAACTGAATTCATTATTTTTTCCTGGATTTTTAAGATATAAATAACTCAAATGCAATGCATTCTGTGAGATCCATAGAAACCTTCTGAGTTGAATGCCTTGCTATATGGACAGACGTGATTGGTTTGTTTAACACAGTTTCTATACACTGAATTTAAGCATAGTCATAACCATTAAAAAATTTTCTATTTAATCTTATTTTTCTCAGTTTTTACAGAAAAGTTTTCTTTTTTTTTTAAATTTTTTATTTTATTTTATTATTAATTAGTTTCAGGTGTACAACACAGTGCAATAGTTATACATTTTACCCCTCAAAGTGACAACCCCCCCACCCCCAATACACCACCCCACACACCCCCATATCATATATATCTATTACTCTTCCTCTGACTCTCTTCCACAGTATAATCCACATCCCGTGACTATCTATATATATTCAATTACAGTAGGTATACCACCTCCACTTTAGTAATACAGTGCAGTGATCAAACCTCTACTCCATCCATGAAATGGTCTCCCTAACAAGACCTATGATCATCTGACATTCCACAGAATATTTACAACATTATTAATTATATTCCCCAAACTGTTTTTCCTATCCCAGTAGCAATATTGTAGTTGCCTATTTTTGCTGTCTAATCCCTTCCCCTTCTCCCTCATCCCCATTCCTCTCCAAATTAGCAACCCTGATTTTTCCTCTATATCTATGAGACAGTTTCTGTTTACTTTGCTCATTCATACAGTTCTTCAGATTCCACATATAAGTGAGATCATATGGTATTTGTCCTTCTCTGACTGACTTATTTCACTCAACATTATAGTCTCTAGGTCCATCCATATCATTGCAAATGGCACGATTTCATTCTTCTTTATAGCGGAGTAATACTCCATTGTATAAATATACCACAGTTTCTTAATCCAGTCATCTACTGATGGGCATTTTGGTTGTTTCCAAGTCTTAGCTATTGTAAATTGTGCTGCTATGAACATCGAGGTGCATAACTTTTTTTGAATAAGTGTCTTGGTTTTTTCAGGATAAATACCTAGGAGTGGAATTGCTGGGTCAAACGGTAGCTCTATTTCCAGTTCTTTGAGATACCTCCATACTGACTTCCATAGTGGCTGCACCAATCTGCAGTCCCACCAACAGTGCAGCAGGGTCCCCTTTTCCCTACAGCCCCGCCAACACTTGTTGTTTGTTGATTTGTTGATGATAGCCATTCTGACTGGGGTGAGGTGGTATCTCATGGTGGTTTTTATTTGCATTTCCCTAATGACCAGTGAGGTTGAACTTTTTTTCATATGCCTGTTGGCCATCTGTATGTCCTCTTTAGAGAAATGTCTCTTCATATCTTCTGCCCATTTATTAATTGGGTTGTTTGTTTTTTGGTGTTGAGTTTCATGAGTGTTTTATAAATTTTGGATATTAACCCCTTATCAGATATATCATTGGCAAATATATTCTCCCATTCAGTAGGCTTCCTTTTTGTTTTATTAATGGTTTCCTTTGTTGTGAAAAAACTTTTAAGTCTGATATAATCCCATATGTTCATTTTTTCTTTTACTTCCCTTGCCCGTAGGGATGTATCAGTAAAAATATTGCTCCGGGTAATGTCTGCAAATGTACTCCCTATATTTTCATTTAGGATTTTTATGGTTTCAGGTCTTACATTTAAGTCTTTAATCCATTTTGAATTTGTTCTTGTATAAGGTGTAAGGAGATGATCCAGTTTCATTTTTTTGCATGTGTCAGTCCAATTTTCCCAGCACCATTTATTGAATAGACTATCTTTACTCCAGTGTAAATTCTTGCTTCCCTTGTCATAGATTAACTGTCCGTAAATGCTTGGATTTATTTCTGGGCTCTCTTCTGTTCCACTGATCATGTGCCTGTTTTTATGCCAATACCAAACTGTCTTGATTACTGTGGCCTTGTAGTAGGTTTTGATGTCTGGTAGCGTGATCCCCCCGACTTTGTTTTTATTCCTCAGAATTGCCGAGGCTATTCTGGGTCTTTTATGATTCCATATAAACTTTAGGATTATATTTTCTATTTCTGTGAAAAATGCCCTTGGTAGTTTGATAGGAATTGCATTGAATCTATATATTGCTTTAGGCAGTATGGACATTTTAACTATATTAATTCTTCCTATCCATGAGCATGGTAGGTGTTTCCATTTATTTGTATCTTCTATGATATCTTTCTTCAGTGTCTTATAATTTTCTGAGTACAGATCTTTCACTTCTTTGGTTAAATTTATTCCTAGGTATTTTATAGTTCTTGACGCAATTGTGAATGGGACAGTTTTCTTAATTTCTCTTTCCAGTAGTTTATTATTGGTATATGCAAATGCCACTGATTTCTGAACATTGATTTTATATCCTGCTACTTTACTGAATTCGTCTATCAGTTCCAATAGTTTTTTGATGGAGTCTTTGGGGTTCTCTATATACAGTATCATGTCATCTGCATATAATGACAATTTTACTTCTTCCTTGCCAATTTGGATGCCTTTTATTTCTTTTTCTTGTCTGATTGCTGTGGCTAGAACTTCCAGCACTATGTGGAATAAAAGAGGAGAAAGTGGACAGCCTTGTCTTGTTCCTGATCTTAAGGGGAATGGTTTTAGCTTTTCCCCATTGAGTACGATGTTAGCTGTAGGTTTGTTATATATTGCTTTTACTATGTTGAGATATGATCCCTGTATTCCCACTTTGCTAAGGGTTTTTAACATAAATGGCTGTTGGATTTTGTCAAATGCTTTCTCTGCATCTATTGAAATGACCATGTGATCTTTATCCTTCATTTTGTTGATGTGGTGTATCACATTAATTGATTTACAGATGTTGAACCAGCCTTGCGCACTAGGGATGAATCCCACTTGATCATGATGTATGATCTTCTTAATATATTGCTGAATTGTGTTTGCTAATATTTTATTGAGAATTTTTGCATCTATATTCATCAGGGAGATTGGCCTGTAGTTTTCCTTTTTTGTGCTGTCTTTATCTGGTTTTGGAATCAGGGTGATAGTGGCTTCATAAAGAGTTTGGGAGCCTTCCCTCCTTCTGGATTTTTTGGAATAGTTTGAGAAGAATAGGTGATAGTTCTTTTTTGAATGTTTGATAAAATTCACTTGTGAAGCCATCTGGTCCAGGGCTTTTGTTTTTTGGGAGCTTGTCAATTACTGATTCAATTTCCTTGGTAGTAATCAGGGTATTTAGATTTTCTGTTTCTTCTTGCGTTAGCTTTGGAAGGTTGTATGCTTCTAGAAAATTATCCATTTCTTCCAGATTGTCAAATTTGTTGGCATATAGTTGCTCATAGTAATTTCTTAGAATTTTTTGTATTTCTGTGATGTCTGTAGTCATTTCCCCTCTTTCATTCCTGATTTTGCTAATTTGAGTCCTCTCTCTTTTTTTTTTTTGATGAGCCTGGCTAGAGGTTTGTCAGTTTTGTTTATCTTCTCAAGAAACCAGCTCTTGGTTTCATTGATCTTTTGAATTGTTTTTCTGTTCTCTATATAGTTTATTTCTCCTCTGGTCTTTATTATCTCCTTTCTTGTACTCCCCTTGGGACTCTTTTGCTGTTCTTTTTCCAGTTCCCTTAGGTGTAAGGATAACCTGTTGATTTGAGATTTTTCTTCCTTCTTTAGGTAGGCTTGCACTGCTATAAACTTTCGTGTTAGGACTGCTTTCGCAGCATCCCAGAAATTTTGGGTCGTGGTGTTTTCATTATCGTTTGTCTCGAGGTATCTTTTGATTTCCTCCTTGATCTCATTTGTGACCCACTCACTATTTAATAGCATATAGTTTAGCCTCCATTTATTTGTCAGCTTCCCGGATTTCTTCTTATAATTGATTTCTAGTTTCATAGCATTGTGATCAGAGAATACAGTTGAAATGATTTCAATCTTCTTAAATTTATTGAGACTTGTTTTGTGGCCTAACATGTTGTCTATCTTAGAAAATGATCCATGTGCACTTGAAAAGAACGTATATTCTGTAGCTTTGGGATGAAATGCTCTGAAAATGTCTGTTAAATCCAGCTGGTCTAATGTGTCATTTAAGGTCGCTATTTCCACATTGATTTTCTGTCTGGAGGATCTGTCCATTAGTGACAGCGGGCTGTTGAAGTCCCCTACTATGATAGTGTTACTGTTGATCTCTGTCTTTATGTCTGACAATATCTGTTTTATATATTTAGGGGCTCCTATGTTAGGTGCATAGATGTTTACTATAGTTATGTCCTCTTGTTGGATCAATTCCTTCATTACTATGACATGTCCTTCTTTGTCCTTTGTTATATTCTTCAATTTAAAGTCCATTTTATCCGATATAAGTATCGCTACTCCAGCTTTTTTCTCAGTACCATTTGCATGAAATATTTTACTCCATCCCTTTACTTTCAGCCTGTATGAGTCTTTGGATCTGAGGTGAGTCTCTTGTATACAGCATATGCTGGGGTCTTGCTTTCTTATCCATTCAGTCACCCTGTGTCTTTTTATTGGAGCATTTAATCCATTTACATTTAATGTGATTATTGATAGGTGTGTATTTATTGCCATTTTGTTATTTGTGTTCGTAGTCTTTCTTAGGTTGTTTTTCTCTTCTACTTAAAGAAGCCCTTTTAGCATTTCCTGCAAAGCTGGCTTGGTGGTAATGAATTCCCTTAACTTATTTTTTTGTGCAAAGCTCCTTATCTCGCCTTCGATTTTAAATGATAACCTTGCTGGATACAGCAATCTGGGTTGTAGGCCTTTATTTTTCATCACTTTGAAAACCTCCTGCCACTCCCTTCTGGCCTGCAAAGTTTCTGTAGAAAAGTCAGCTGATAATCTTATGGGGGTACCCTTGTAAGTAACTTGCGGCCTTTCCCTTGCTGCTTTAAGGATTCTGTCTTTGTCCTTAACCCTTGCCATTTTCACTAGAATATGTCTTGGAGTGGGCCTGTTTGGAATCATCCTGGTTGGAACTCTCTGCCCTTCCTGAGCTTGTATTTCGATGTCCTTTGCCAGGTTAGGGAAGTTTTCAGACATTATTACTTCAAATATATTCTCAATCCCTTGCTCCCTCTCTTCTCCTTCTGGTACTCCAATGACCCGTGGGTTATTGCGTTTGATGTTGTCCTCCAGCTCTCTTAAACTATTTTCCATGTTTTTCATTCTTTTTGTTGTTCCGCATGGGTGATCTCAGCTATTTTGTCTTCTAAGTCACTGATTCGATTTTCTGTTTCATCCAATCTGCTAGTGATTCCATCAAGTTTGTTATTTAATTCAGTAATTGTATTCTTAAGTTCTAGCTGGTTGCTTTTCATGATTTCTCTATCCTTCTTTATATTTTCATTAATTTCCTTGAACATTCTAATAATCAGTGTTCTGAACTCTGTCTTCAATAGGTTGGTTACCTCTATTTCCTCTGTTTCCACTGATTCAAGAAGTTTCTTCTGTTCTTTTATTTGTGTTGTGTTTCTTTGTCTCCCCATTCTGGCTTACTCTTTGTGTTTACTTCAATATAACAGATAGATCCCCCAGATTTCTCAGTCTTTTCTGGGTAAACTTATATGGTATGTGTCCTTTATATTTGAATTACTCAGTCTCCCTATTCTCCTGTGCTTGTATCTGAGGTGTTCCTTGTGTCGTGCGTCCTCACTTGTTGAAGTTTTAGTTTTGATTACTTTTGGTTTGTCAGTAGGTGGGATTGACTCCCAGATTGATTAGCTGTGAGAATCAGCAGCGTCTGCAGTTTATGAGCTGCTGTGAGAGGATTGACCCCTCTGATGAAACTTGGACCCTATGGGTCCTAGTACCTGTAGCAACTTCCTTTTGGGTGTGACTCTTGTATGTCAAATCCAGAAATGCTCTGGTTTTATCTAAAGTTGGCCTCCGGGTATGATGTTTCTTGTGTCTATTTGTTTGGACCCACTGCTGCAGAGTGATTTTAGAGCATAACAGATCAACAAGAACAACCTCCGCAGCCACCAAAGGAAACCAAATGCTCGCACAAGTAAAAAAAACCAACCATCAAACTACAGTCAACTTGTACAGAAATATCAATCATACTAATGAAGAAAACAAACAGAAACAAAACAAAAACCACACACTCAATAATAACAGAAGAGGAAACAAAATAAAATACAATATCCTAAAATAAAAAATAGAATAAACATGAGAAATAGATTAGCTATACCTAAAAAATAAAAAATAAAAATAAAGTAAAATAATAATAAAAAAAGTAAGAAAAATTAAAAAAATAAAATTTGCAGAAAAAAGGAAAAGAGGAAAAGTATAGCAGTGAGAAGAATGAATAAAATAAGAGAGAAAGTGAGGGTGGGGAAAAAAGAAAAAGAAAAGAAAAGAAAAAGAAAAAAGGAAAAAAAATATATATATATTTGTCTACACACCCATATATATGGACATATATTCACCTATATACACCTATATATATGCCTATATTAAAAACTACAATATGATTAGAATGAAATAGAAATAAAAACCAAAAACAACCAAGATAAGCAGCCAATAAAGGGAAAACAAAACAGAATAAAACCAAACAAACCAAAAATACCCGTGCCGGTCTAGGCTAAAGTCCACCAAGCTCTCTTCAGTTTGTCTGCTGTACAAAAATTCCTGTGCGTCTTGTGGGAACAGTAGGCCACCTGATGCCTAGCGTGATCCTGGCACTGCAGGTTTGCTGTACTTGAGTGTGGTTGTGACGTGTGATTGGTGGTTTTTACAAAGTCACTGCCTTTTTGCTTTTGCCTGTCCCAAGGCAGGCTGCAACCCCAAAGGCTCAATGAGTGTCTCTGGGCACCCTTTGGGTTGACAGCCATGGAGAATTAAAGAATTCCTCACTACCAAAAGCCTGCTGCTAAGAATCTGTTAATTAGTGCCTCAGCAGGTGAACCTGCCCTGCCTCCCAAGCCTAGCCTAAAGGTGGGGGCGGGGTAGGTAGTCTCACTCTGCAGCCTTTACTGGGTGGAAATTCTCAACCCCCTGCAGGTAAGGATTCTTCCTAGACTGCCCCTATTGCTCTCTTCAGGAGTCAGTTTAAGACTGACTTGGCGGGGGCCAAAGTTTGTGGGAGTGGGTGCGTTATTGGTTTTTTTTGCTTTCTGTTCAAGAGTAGAAAAAGGAAAAAAAATAAAAAAACATAAAAATAAACAAAGCCACAGTTCCAACACTGTTTTAAGCTAAGGCCTTTGCCTCTTATGCTCCAGCGGAGTTCCTGCTGCTCTCCCAAAGGGTCTGCTGGGATTTAGGGAATTGCCCGCACCCTACCGTGTGGCCAAGATTCTCGCTCCGCGTCTCTCGGGACCTGCGTCTCTGCCTGGTGCGCTGCGTGTCCGAGTGTGTCTTCTTTTTCCCCTGCTCCCGTGTTTAAGGCTTCTGCCTTGGAGCCGGCGCGCGCCTGCGCGGTGCTCCTGCTGCTCTCCCAAACAGACTGCCGGGGCTTAAGAGACTGCGCACCCCATGCCCCGAGGCTCAGATCCCCGCTCCGTCTCTCGGGGACCTGCATCTCCACCCGGCGCGCTGCTTGTCCGAGCGAGTCTTCTTTTTCCGCTGCTCCCGGGTTTCAGGCTTCTGCCTTGGAGCCGGCGCGCGCCCGCGCGGATCTCCTGCTGCTCTCCCAAACGGTCTGCCGGGATTTAGGGGACTGCGCGCACTGTGCCGCGTGGCTCCGATCCCCACTGCATCTCTCCGGGACCTGTGACTCCGGCCAGCATGCTGCGTCTCCGCGGGCGAGTCCTCTGTTTCCCCCTGCTCCCGGGTTTAAGTCTTCTGCCTTGGAGCCGGTGCACGCCTGCGCCTTTCTCCTGCTGCGCTCTGGGAGGGACTGCCGCCGGGGTTTAGGGGACTGCGCGCACCTTTCCACGCGGCTCCGATCCCCGCTCCGTCTCTCGGGGACCTGCGTCTCCGCCCAGCGCGTGCTGCTTCTCCGCGCGCCAGTCCTCTTTTTCCCCTGCTCCTGGGTTTCAGGCTTCTGCGCTCCGCAGGACCCGGTGGGCACAGAGACTGATCCCTGAACCGGGAGGGTGCAGGGATTCATCTTGCCCTGTCGCTGCGGGGCTCTGCACCCTGCTTCCTGGGGACCTGGCGAGCCGCGGGTGCAGCTCCTACCTCTGCACAGTCGTCTCCTCTCTCTCCTCCCGCACTTGCCTGGCCTGAGCTTCTGCCTCAGACTGTAAACCAACGCGCTCTTGCTGAACTCTAGGTGGGCCGCGGGCCGCAGGGAGCGAGCCGGGGGAACACTCACCGTGCCTCTGCAGCCGTGGGTGTGGGCTGCACCTCACGTCTCGCAGCCTTCCCCTACTCGCCCGGTCTGCCCACCTTCCAGCAATCTTTGTGTGGAACTCTTAGTTGCTCTGTGTGATGAGTAGATGTCTCTTTGAAGCGTATTAGAAGGTCAAATTGTGGATATTTCCAGGGGAGGTTTCATGCAGCCCTCCTCACAGCCGCCATCTTGCCCCTCCCTCCTTTTTTTTTTTTAAATCACTTTTGTCTTGCTGTAGTTTAACGTTTCTCATCCTCTTCCTTCCCTTTAGTTGATTGATGCCTTAGATTTCTCTACTCCAAGCTAACTCTTCTTTTTGGTTTGTTCCAGTTTCTCTTGAGGGTCCAGTTTGAACAGGGCCACTGCATATGCTTGTGCACAGGGCAAGCCTAGATGGGCTTGCACTGCTGTGGACGCCCGCGTCCTGCGGGTGCAAGTTACATAGCTGTGTGTAGAGGCCCAGAGGCCCAGTCTGCAGGCAATGAGGAATCGGAGGAGACAGGAAGGATAACTGCTTTCTTTTTTTTTATTTTTAGTTTTTTAGCTGAGCCATCCTGCCACTTGTTGGCAGCTCAGCGGCAGCTCAGCTCAGGCTGGGCATCGAACTGCTGTTGCTCAGAGCTTAGCTCACACTCTTGAGTGAGCTCTTAAACAACTGAGCCAGTCAGCTGGCCCAATAACTGCTTTCTTACCATAACTCTCATCTCCATGAGAGCAGGAACCATGTCTGTATTTTTATTTCTGGTTCAAAGACTCAGAGTTCTAGAAATGGAAAGAAGTCTGGTGTGTGGTTTAAGCATGTGTGAGCTGGAAAGGGAAGGTAGGAGATGAAGTTGAAGAGCAAAGCGGGGGCTGGAATATAGAGCTTTGAGCTGTGGTAAGAGTCTGAGTTTATTCTCGGTGCAATTAGTGATTTTTGTTTTTAATTAAAATTTATTGGGGTGAAAGTGTAAAGTTACATATGCTAAGTGAAATAAGTCAGACAGAAAAAGTTGAGAACCATAGGATTTCACTGATATGTGGGATATGAAACTGAAAGCAACAAAGGAACAAGGCAGGCAATTAGTGTTTCAAAATGCCTGGGGTTACTTCATTAATTCTGTGAAATGTAGAGTTATCTACAAAGACTCCTAGATTACACCCCATTTTTGACTTTATATCTGGTCCAGATGAAATAATGAAGTGGGACATTTTAATCCCTTTTTTTTTAATTGCCTTGAGCAAGTGAGGAGACTGAACAGGAGGGGAGGATGTGCACTCTCAGTAGGAAGTCAGTGAGTGACAGGGAACTGTGGTGGAATGGAAAGGTGGAGAACGAAACTGACATTATTGAATGTATCAAGCCCTGCACTCAATTTCTTTTAACCCATATAACACCCTAAGGCAGACAGATGATCCCTTCCCCCTACACAAAATGTCCACATGCTAATCCCAGGAATTTGTGAATATGTTACCTTACATGGCAGAAGGGACTTTTCAGATGTGATTAAGGGTCCTGAGATGGGGAAATTAGCCTGGAGTCTTAGATGGACCCAATCTAATCTCATGGTTCTTGTAAGAGGGAGGTAAGAGAGTCAAAGTGAGAAAAGAAGAGGCCATGTGTTGATGGAAGCCAAGAGACGAAAGGCATTGTGATATGGGACTACGAGCCAAGGAATGAGGACATTCAGCCATGAACATGGAGAAAGCAAAGAAACAAATTCTCCCCTGGAACTTACAGAACCAGACTTTGGACATCTGACCTCCAGAACTGTCAGAAAAAAATGAGTGTTGTGTCAAGCCACTAAGTTTGTGTAATTTGTTATAGCAACAGGAGGAAACTAAACCCAGCCCTATGATGGAGGAGTCACTAGATTCATTTTTATAGTAAGGAAGCTGAGGTTCAGAGAGGTTGTATAATTTGAGTGGACCTGGGTGTTAAATTCAGGTTTGTCTGTTTTTGTTTTAGATTCCACATATAAATGAAACCATATGGTCAGTATTTATCATTCTCTGTCTGACTCATAGAAACAGAGACCAAAGGAATGGTTACCAGAGTTGTGGGGGATGGATGAAAAGGAGAAGGGGAATATAGTCAATAATATTGTGATAAGTTTGCACAGTGACAGATAACTATTAGAATTAGTGTGGTGATCACATTGTAAGGTATAAAAATGTTCAGTCACTATATTGTACACCTGAAACTAATACAACTAATATAATATATACCATTATACTTTTAAAAAATTTAAAAAATAAATAGATTCATGTTTGTTTAACTCCAAAGTCACACTTTTTCTACTTCATCAGGCTGCTTTCAGGAGGGAGGGAGGGAGGGAGGGAGAGAGAATATGTGTGTGAGTGTGCACGCGCGTGCGTAGGAGACACCTTGGGGCTAGAAGGAAAGAAAGTGGGTGACTCACAGCTGCTGGGGAGAGAGACTTGGGGTCCACAGGCAGGAAATGGCTCTCATAGTATTCATCTAGCTGAGGTAAGACTGCAGGTACAGTATACCTTATCTACCCCACATCCTTTCCAGCTTTGGCTGGAGGAGCTCATTTCCAGCAGGTTGAGGCAGGCTGGGAAGAGAGGAAGCGTCTAGGTTGCACTACTGGGGGAAGAGGTGTTTCTGGTGGATTAAACTGGAACTCTGGAAATATTTTCCCATGGAAACATTGCTGAGCACTTGTTAAATAGTTTGTGTTGTGAGTACTCTATTTCAATTTATTATGGATTGAATAAATTTATGGGTTGCCCTTGTGAGAATCTAACTACTATTTATAATAGTATTTCTGTAGGAAAGTACATTCTAAGTCCCCAAAAAGTAAATTGCAAAAGAACTTTTGGGATACACATTTTTATAAGTTTGGGGACATCTTGTTTTTGCCCAGAATGTTTGTTTAGAAGTATTAAGATATTCTGGATGTGACTTCCAAAAAGGCCTCTGGGTCCTTTCATTGTATTAGAATGTGCTTAGATTAAATGTTATTGATACTACTTAAGTTAAATGAATTGTGGTAAGGATGAGAGAATTTTATTATTATTATTATGCAGAAATTTTGATTGTGTAGGGAGTCTGTCTAGTCTTTCCCTGGTTAATTCCGTATAGCTCACTTTGTTGTAGGGATTTTGCATTAAAGCAGTGGACGTTAGGCCTGATTATTAGGCAGTCACCTGTCATTCCATTTACAAATCTGTATTAATTGTTTGCCTGCACAGCTCTCCATTAAGTTATCTCCCTTGATTTCTTTTCAGCAAATATTCTTTAAGCTGCTTCTAGTTTCTGTACTTCTCGCTTGGGTTTGGTAGTAGGTATGTGAGGTTGAAGAAAGAAAAAAAAGTATAGTTTTAGGAATATTTTCATTGTATAGGTTTCTCTACTTCTCTAATTCTGATCACAAGAAAAAGACCATATGATGGTATCCTTAGGCAGTTTTCGTAATATACCTGTTTTCTGTAGGATTTGCCTTAAGAAACATGCTACATATCAATATGTATACAATAAGTGAGGATGATTACAGTAAAGTTGATTATTACTTAGGATTAGATTTTTAAATTATGTTCAACTGTCAAATGGAAAGTCATATACTTCAAAATTGTCCTTAAAAATTCTTAAATCTTCTCATAAAGTAGAATGTACAGTTTTTTGTGTAAGTTTTATATAGTGCTCTTTGAGACTAGCTGATCTAGACCATAGGAAGAAACAAAAGGAAAGTCTATGTGTAGATGTCCATTTTGTCCATTTTGTCCGATATTCAAACCATTTTGTCTGTTAAACAATGATTAAACAAGAAAATTTAGGTGATACCAACAAACTTGGACACTTCATGAAGGGAACAGTTTCCAGAGAACTGCACAATGAGGCAGAAGTCAGAAAGCTTTTATAGGATAAAGAATAAAGAACAAGGAAGGGAAAACTAGAAAATATCTGATTGGCTGGTGCCACATAGTCAACCTTGGTTGGGGTGAGAAGGAATAAGGAATTAAGTATAGGATCTAGAGTTGGCTTGACATTTGGGGATTGGCTGACTAGATAGACTGTATTTCGGGTCAAGCAGAGCACTTAGAGGGACACGAAAGTTATCTAAGTTTTGGTTTGCTTACCTGGCACCCAGAGTAGGAACTCCATCTTGGGTCTAGAAAGTTATTTTGACATGCTTTTAATAACTTTCAAATCTCCATAAGTAAATGGGAAATGGTGGAGAAATAAATGTTCCTGTTTGCTTACAAGGCTTTATTCTATTCTGTTTTTTTTATGTTAGACTTTTATAGCCTTAATATATCTTAAAAAGTTTGTTGTAAGGATTAAATGAGATAATTTATGTGAAAACTTCCACCAGGGCCTGGCAAGTAGTAGTAGGCATTTAACAAACATTTGCTGGACTTGAATCTAGATGTCACAGGTAGTGTCATGGACTACTGATCAATTAGATTCTTCCTGTGTTGTGACATTTTGTGAAAAATTAGATTTTTCAGTGCTAAAATAAGAGATAGGAATTATTCTTTCTTGTTGTTCTTAGGATGAATTCAGTGATGTTATTGATATTAAGGATCCAGATTTTACTCCTGCAGCTGAACGAAGGCAGAAACGCCTGGCTGCTGAGCTTACCAAGTTTGATCCTGATCATTATCTGTGAGTATTGAATTTTTTTTTGAAGATTTTATTGGGGAATTGGGGGAGAGGAACAGTGTTGGGGATTGGGGAAGGGGAACAGACAAGTTATGGTCCTTTTGTTCTTTAGTCTAGTTGTGGAGGACATTGCTTCACTGGCCCATGTTGGTATTATGATTGCATTCTTCCCAGATGAGACAGATCGGTCACCGGCCTCTGGATGGCTGCTCACGGTGGCTCTTGGCAGCTCACGCTGGCTGCCAGCTGCTCACGCTAGCTGCCAGCCACTCACTGTAGCCTGTGGCAGCCAACTTAAGCAGAGGCTGCAGCCCACACTGTCACCGACCATCTTAGCTATAGAGGCAACCAGATGGAGCTGTTGTTCACCACCTTAGCTATAAAGGGCAGTGTCACTGGCCCTCATATGTGGGATCCGAACTGGCGTCCCAAGCCAGCTCCTAACCAGTGTGCCACTCGGATACCTCTTGAATTTTTTTAAAAATATTTTTTTATTTTTCAATCACAGTTGACATAAAATATTATATTAGTTTCAGGTGTACAACAGAGTGATTAGACATTTACATACCTTATGTGATCACCTGAATAAATCTAATACCCGTCTGATACCATATATAGTTATTAAAATATTATTACTATATTCCCTATGCTGTACTTTATATATCTCATTTCCTATTTTGTAACTACCAATTTGTACTTCTTAATCCCTTCCCCTTTTCACCGACCCCCCAACCTCCCTCTCATCTGGCAACCATTAAAATGTTCTCTGTATCTGTGAGTTTGTTTCTATTTTGTTCTTTAGATTCCATATATAAGTAGAGCATATGGCATTTGTCTTTCTGTGACTTACTCCACTCAGCACAATACCCTCCAGGTCCATCCCTCTTGTTGCAGATGATGAGAATTTAGTGCTTTCTGTGGTTGAGCAATATTCCATTGTGTATATGTACCACCTCCTCTTTAGCCATTCATCCATTGACAGATACCCAGTCTGCCTCCATATCTTGGCCATTGTTAATAGCCAATGACGATATGGATGTACACTTCCCCTCGAAGTAGTGTTTCGGTTTCTTTGGATAAATATGCTGAATTGGGATTATTGGTACCATCTTTGTCTCTTGATAAAGCCTTTGTTTTAAAGACTATTTTGTCTGGTATAAGTATTGCTATGACAGTTTTTTGGTTTTTTGTTCCTGCATCAGGAAATATCTTTTTCCATCCCTTTACTTTCAGACTCTGTGCGTCTTTCAATCTGAAGTGAGTCTCTTGTAGGCAGCATATGTAAGGGTCTTTTTTTCTTTTCCATTTAGCCCTCCTATGTCTTTTGATTGAAATTTTTTTAATCCATTTACATTTCAAGTAATTGTTGACAGATCTGTAGTTATTGCCATTTTATTCATATTTTTTTATCTTTCTTCCCTCTTTTTATTTAAGATTTTATTGGGGAATTGGGGGAGGGGACAGCGTTGGGGAATTGGGGAAGGGGAACAGACAAATTGCTATCTCTTTGTTCTTCAGTCTAGTTATGGGGGACATTGCTTCACTGGCCCATGTTGGTATCGTCATTGCGCTCTGGATGGTCGCTCACCGCGGCTATTGGGCAGCTCACGCTGGCTGCCAGCGACTCACACTGGCTGCTGGCCACTCATGCTGGCTGCCGGCCACTCATTGTGGCCTATGGCAGCCCACTGCAGCCGGGGCTGCAACCTACAGTGTTGCCGGGGCTTGCACAGCCCGGCTCCAGGTGGAGCTGTTGTTAGCTGTAGAGGGCAGTGTCATTGGCCCTCATATGTGGGATCCGAACCGGGACTGCTGGCGTTCCAAACTAGCTCTTAACCAATGCGCCACTCGGATGCGCCACTCGGCTGGCCCTTCCCTCTTCTTCTTAAAGAAGTCTATTTAACATTACTTGTAATACTGATTTAGTGGTGATGAACTCCTTTAGGTTTTGTTTTTTGTTTTTTTGTTTTGTTTGGATGGGTCTTTGTTCTTTGATTCTGAATGATAGTTCTGATGGGTAGAATAATCTTGGTTGTAAGTTTTTGCTTTTCTTCACTTGGAAAATTTTGTGCCAGCCTCTTCTCAAAGTTTCTGTTGAGAAATCAGCTGACAGTCTTATGGGAGCTCCCTTGTAGGTAACTACTTTTCTATTACTGCTTTTAAGATCCTCTCTTTGTCTTTAAACTTTGGCATTTTAATTATGATGTGTCTTGTAGGTTTCTTTGGGTTCACCTTGTTTGAAACTTCTGCATTTCCTGGGCTTGTATGTCTATTTTCTTCATCAGATTAAGGAAGTTTGCAGTCATTATTTCTTCAAATAAGTTTTCAATTCCTTTCATTCTCTCTTCTCCTTCTGGTACCCCTATGATGTGAATGTTGGTACACTTAATGTTGTCCAGAGGCCCCTTAAACTATCATTTAAAAAATATTTTTCTGGGCCGGCCGAGTGGTACAGTGGTTAAGAGCTGGCTTGGGATGCCAGCGGCCCCTGGTTCGGGTCCCACATATGAGGGCCAGTGACACTGCCCTCAAAAAAAAAAAATTTTTTTCTTTTACTTTTTTGATTGGGTGTTTTCTGCAATCTTATCTTCTAAGTTGCTTATTTGACCCTCTGCTTCATCTAATCTGTTGATTCCTTATAGTATATTTTTCATTTCAGTTATATTATCCTTCATTTCCAACTAGTTCTTTTTTATGTTTTCTATCTTCATTTTTATGTTTCCTGTCTCTTTGTTGAAGTTCTCATTGAGATCATTGAACATCTTTATAACAACTGTTGGAACTCTGCATCTGATAGATGATTGTCTCCATTTTGTTATTTTTCTGGAGCTTTGTTCTGTTCTTGTATTTGGGACATGTTTCTTTGTCTCCCCATTTTGGCTGCCTCCTTGTGTTTGTTTCTATGTATATTAAGCTGCTGTGTCTTTTGATCTTGGTAGTGGCATTATGTAGTAGGTGTCCTGTGGGCCCAGTGGTGCAGTGTCCCTGGTCACCTGAGCTGAGTTCTCCAGGTGTGTCCCTCATGTGTAGTGTGTGTGCCCCCCTGTTGTAATTGAGCCTTGATTACTGTTGTTACATCAATGGGAAGGATTGACCCTCAGGCTGATTTGTGAGGACTGGCCATGACTGCAGTGGAGGAAGTGTTGTGCAGAGGCTGACCCTACAACACAGGTTTCACTTTAGTGGGGCTCTGGTGTTTGCCAAGTCTGTCCTTTGGGTGTGTCACTTGTGGAGGTGGTTAGGTGGTGCTCTGGTGTAGTCTGAAGCTGGCCACCAGGTGTGTTTGTTTTGGGGCCTCCTGGAGGGGCTCCAGTGCAGGCCAAGGTTAGCCGCTGCCTGTGCCTGTCCTGGGGCCACCTGCTATGAGCTACAAAGTGATTTGCAGATGGCTGCCACTTGTGTTGTGCTTAGAGGTGCCTGGAAGAGGGTAAGCTGCTAACCAAGGCCAGCTGCCACTAGTGCTGGACATAGGGCTGGTCAGCCAAGGTATGTGGCACATTGCTGCCAGATGCTGCTTGTTTGGGGTTTGTCAACCTTTGAGAGATTTTAGGAAAGTCTGCAGCATGAGCCACAGTGGCCATTTGTATGGAAAAGCCACTGGAAGCAGCTTCTAAGAGCCTGTAAGTTAGGTGGGGTGGGGTCTCAGAATGAATAGGGCCGTGTGAATGGTGTTGGCCAGGTTGATGGAGACTCCAATATGATTCCCACCTGTGCAGGCTGGGTTTGGGGGAGGGCTCAACACTGTCTGGAAGAAAGTTGACCCTCCAGCCTTTGCCCCAAAATCAGACAACCTAGTTCCTCACCGTATGTCCTAGGCCTTTCGAGCAGCTGCTCCAGTGCTAGAGCTCAGAGTGAGTGAGCCTGTCAGTAAGTCCATGTGCGGGCCCTTTAAGAGGAGCGCCTAAGACTGCAGCCACCCTTATCTCACTCAGCCACAATCTCATCTGGTTCTCATAACCAGAAGTTATGGGGGCTTCTATTCTAGGCATTGGAATTCTGGGTTGGGGAGCCTGGTGTGGGGCTGGTACCCTTTACTCCTCAGATGGAGGACCTCCACAGCTGAGATACCCTTCCCAATATTTAATGGTCACATGCGAGTGTGGGACCAACCTGTTCCATGTCTCTGCCCCTCCTACCTGTCTCGAGGTGTTCTTCTGTATGTCCTTAGATGTAGGACTTCTGTTCAGCTAGACTTCAGGTGGTTCTCAAAGAAGGTTGTTCTGTAGTTTAGTTATAATGTTGATGTCTCATGAGAGGAGGTGAGCCCAGCGTTTACCTACTCTGCCATCTTTACTGGAACTTGAGTATTGCGTTTTTTGAGGAGTAAATAATTTACTTGACATTTTTACATAAAATTTTTGAGTATCTTTTGTTTTATTTTACTTATTTATTTATTTTTTAGAGGGCAGTGTCACTGGCCCTCACCTGTGGGATCCGAACTGGGACCGCTGGCGTCCCAGGCCAGCCCTCAACCACCGTGCCCCTCTGCCGGCCCTTGAGTATCTTTTTAGGCATGTACTTTTTGGATTCTAGAAATTAGTGATGGCTCAAAGCCTTAATTGACATTTGAATTAACCTACAACTGTTATACCTTTGTGATCTTGGTAAAATGTTGCTTCCTAGCAGTTCATTCCAGCAACAGAGAACTCTTTCAACATCTTTGAGTTTTTTATTTCCAGGCTTAAAAATAGGACACTGAATTCGAGAATATTTGCATTTCTATTATGTAGGTTTTTTGTTGTGATTAACAGTCTTTAAGAACTTGAATCTACATTTACTGCATTTCTTGGCTGATCCAGGGTTTTCCTAAAACTTTCATCCATTACCACCAGTAATCAAGGACCTGTTTCAAATTAAATAATTATTGTTTTGTAGTAGGGTATAAAGAAAATCTAATTTTAAGTTTTGCTGTATTTTATTTCCCATCTGCATTAATGGTGTCTTTAGCTATAGTGCATCTCTATCGGGCTTATATTTATCTAAGGAACCTATCTAGTTAATGGATAGGTGATTAATCACTTGAGGAGAGACTGTGGTGTGTCTCATTGGCCATGTTAGCAACACTTATTCCAACAAAGCTGAGCCCTCAAAGGATGTGTGTCATATGTTGATTTAGATTTCAATTGTTATTCTTCCCATGCTCTGGGCTAACAACTTCTAAACCGTTAAATATGCACTTATAATCATCATATTCCCTTTTATTTGTATAATGCTTTCAGCTTATCAAGTGCTCTCATGATAATTTCAGTTTTTACAACAACTGGGGAAAGGGGGTTAAGGGACTTACCTAAAGTCACACCACTACTAAGTGGCTTGGCCAGGACTTGAAAAAGAGTCTTTCCATTTATAATTTTGTATTTCATGTACACTATTTCAATTTAACTGCTGTTGCTCTTGTGATTAACATTATATCTCCTTTGGCACAATGGGAGACTAATTAGAATGGCAGATATATATCTTGTGATGTGCAAATGCATTGAGTGATGTGTCGTGATAAATGGTTGAACTATTCAACATCCTGAGGGAAACTGGGTAAGAGCATTTTGGAGGACAGCTGAGAGATTTAAAGCTATTTACATTGCCATTTCTAATTACCTTTATCTCTCCAATTGTGATTTTAAAGGTTCACTAAAGAGTAATTTGAAACAACCTATTTAAAAAATCATCCTGAATATTTGAAGTGGAAATTTCATTGTCAGCAATTTTTCTTTATCTAGAAGCTCAGTTTCTTTAATAGTATGCATAAAATATTCTTTCCACTTATCAAGGAAGAGTTCTTACATGAGTGGTTTAAATTTAGTCATGGGCAAATTTGGATAGTGGCAGTCATGAATTAAAAGTTCTTTGGGTTCTCGACTTTTTCTGTCTGACTTATTTCGCTTAGCATAATAATCTCAAGATCCATCCATGTTGTCATAAATGGCATTATTTCATCTTTTATTTTTATTTTATTTACTTATTTATTTATTTGTTTATTTATTTATTTTATTTATTTATTATAGCTGAGCCATCCTGCTATCTGTTGGCAGCTCAGTGGCTGCTCAGCTTAGGCTGGGCATTGAACTGCTGTTGCTCAAAGCTCAGCTCGCACTCTTGAGCGAGCTCTTAACCAACTGAGCCACTCGGCCGGCTCTTCATCTTTTCTTATGACAGTGTAGTATTCCATTGTGTATATATTCCACATCTTCTTTATCCAATCATCTATCGAAGGACACTTTGGTTGTTTCCATGTAAATAAAGCTGCAGTGAACATCGGAGCATATATGATTTCACTGATATGTGGTATATAAAACTGAAAACAACAAAGGAACAAAACAAACAAACGAAGAAACAAAAACTCAGACACAGACAATAGTTTAGTAGTTACCAGAGGGTAGAGTGTATGTGGGTGGTAGATGAGGGTAAAAGGGATCAAACATATGGTGATGGAAGGAGAATGTGTTATATAGATGATGTATTACAGAATTGTACACCTGAAACCTATGTAACTTTACTAACAGGTGTCACCCTAATAAACTTTAATAAAAAATAAAAAAAAGAAGATTCTTTGTGACTTTTCTGGTAGTTACAAGACTTTGGCTAATTGTAATTTTTGTGTTTTTCATTACTCATTATTTACATTAGCTGACTAACACACCCAAATGTGTTAATATTAATAAAGTAGAAGTAAAATTCTTTTAAATTTTCAATTAAAACTTATTTTAGGTTAATACAGTAGAGGAAAGGGGTTTACTTTAAATTCTGATCTTGCGTGCAGACAATACATTGAATGTATTGTATTACGCATTTATATATATATAATATAATATACACATGTAACATGTAACATATATTCCATTAATGTAATAGATGATATTGTCCTTCTTCCAAGTCATGTCTCCTCCTGTTGTCAGGTTTTTAGGGAGCTTAAAGAAAGCTCATTTTAATGTCATGCTAAAGCAGAATGGTGAGGTAAATTGATTACATAGAAAAAATTGTACATTTCAAAGGCACATATGAATGATTTTGGATTATTATTGTTTTAAAAATTCTTTGTTGTCATATCTGGATGCCAGTTTATGACGTTTTTTTTCCCATAAGGTTTGTAGCCCAACAGAATGCTGGGCATATAGATGATCCGTTTATTGTTTTTTATTATCTACTTTTTTTGCCATTTATAATTCCTCTTGGATATTATTTTTATATTAAAATATATTGAAGGCATCTTGAAACATTCTTTAATAGTCCTTCTTCTTTTTCTTATTATAGCCAAGTTTTCTTGCTGAGAGTGTTTTTTTTTTTTTTTCCTTCCCAGGTAAATTGTTTTTGAATTATTAGCATATTTTTTATTTCATCCAGTTTATAAAATATTGCCTGTTTCCTTCTTTGGAAGAAAATAAAAGAATTTAGTCAATATTCAAATATCTGTGAGATAAGAAAAAGCACAACAATGATCAAATAGTATTTGAGGTCCCATTTCAAATTATAATTTGCAGTGCTATAAATTTGTTAAAGAAGATGGTATACTTTTACTGATCAGGCTTTTGGATTTATTGAGGATATCTCAAGACAACAGGTAGTAATTATGAGGTGAGAAGATGATCACCTGCTATTAAAAAAGCAATCTTAGGAAAAGCATTAGAATAAAATGTCATTTATGTGTACTTTCATTTGTTCAACAAGTATTTCAGTGAATTGCATTCCAGGCAGCTTTGCAGACAGCAAGGAGTGTGTGGTTGCTACCCTGATGGGGTTTACATTCTAGTGGGGAAGTACACACATTTTGATTGTGGTAAGTGCAATGAAGAAAAGCCAGGGTAAGGGTTTAGAGAGTGACTAGACATCTTGCTGACTCTTCTATTTCAGCATGTCCAAATTGAACTTATCTTCTCACCTTTAAATTCTTCCTGAATGTTCTCCATGGTGGAGTGCCTGATTTTTCACTCTACTCACCCAGGTTAGGAACCTGGGATTCGTCTTTGACATCTTCCTCCTCCCATACATCCAATCTATCCTGAAGTTGTACCCTTTATCTCTACTGTTTCCTTTATTCCATCTATTTCAGGCCCTCATCTGTGTTACACTTACTGCAGCAGTCTCCTCACTGCCTAAGTGACATCTTTACCTCCATTCTGGACTTGGGCAAATCCATCAACTATAAAACCACCAGTATAATGTCTTATGTACTGAGAATGAAAATCTGCTTAAACTCCTAATGGGCTGTCCTTTGCTTAGAGCGTGAGTTTCTAACTCCTTGTGGTGGTATAGTAAGTTCTCTGCGATCTGGATCCTGACTGTTCCTTAGCATCTCTTTTGCCACTTCCTGCCACATTCTGTACTGTAGCAGTAATCAATGTTTGCATCTGCCTAACTGTACCACATGGCTTCTCACACACTTTGTACTAGACTAGTGGTATCCCTTAGCGAGCCCTTTTCTGCCCTGTCACATCCTGCCTTTTACTTGTCTGTTTTTTTTTTTTTTTTTTTTGAGGGCAGTGTCACAGGCCCTCATATGTGGGACCTGAACCGGGGCCACTGGCTTCCTAAGCCAGTGCCCAACCACCGTGCCAGTCGGCCGGCCCCTTACTTATCTTTTAAGACTGGATTCAGTTGTCACCCTCTGTCACCCTCTCTCCCAGACTGATAGTGGAAGCCCTCCTCAGTGCTCCAATGTTACAACTCATCTTATTCTTACAGCGTTCTGTGTTTGTGTCTATGGTTTCCATTAAATTTTGGAGTCCTGAAGGGCAGGGAGCAAGCCCTGCCAATCTCAAATCCCTGATGCTGTGCTCACATAGTGGGCACTCAGTGAGGACTTGTTGGATTGAATGGCATTTAAAATCTTGAAAATAATTTATTCTGGAAAGGAGACTATCAGTCAGCCCCAAATCTTGTTCACAAAACTCTTAAATCATGGACAATGTGAAAATCATCACAGTTTAATCACTGGAATTGTATTAGCGAGAACTTACTAAAAATAATCACTTAAGTATTCTGAAAACTTGGAGATGTGGGGGTATGCAGGTGACAGAGATGGTTTTACAGAGCCAGGTTTTGTTTGTATTTTTTCAAATAATTTTTCCCCTATGGTAAAAACCAGCATCTTTTCAGATGCCTTCTTCTACCTTTCCGTTAAGTGTCCTTGGTGCTCCAGTGTCCAAGGCTCTTTTCACTACCCTGACAGTATTCCCTGGGCAATCCTGGCCTCTTCTTTGGCCTCATTGACTGTCCTATGTGTCTCTCGTGAGCATCAGACTCCCATGTCTAACTGCCTGTTGGAAGGTCTCAATATGTCCTAAAAGGACACCTCAAACTCAGCCTGTTCCAAGCAGAAGTCATTCTGTTGAAGTCATTCTCTCTCCAGTCATGTCTGGTAGCATCCTCTGTTCCTGTCCCAACAAATGGCACTGTTCACTCAGTGGTCGAGGCCAGAATCCTGGGTGTCTACTTTGACTCCAGGCTCCTTTGACTCCTACATCCTGAGGATTCTGGCTTCTAACTACATGTCAGATCTATTCAGTCTCCTCCATGTCCACTGCCTCTGTCCTATTCTAGACAGCCACTATTTGTGTTCCTTCAGGTCCCTTTAAACCATTTCCCAGTTGGCAGTTTGAGTGATGTTTCCAAAACACTGATGTCAGTCCCCTATGCAAAAATTCTTAGGTGTTCACTTGTCCTTATGGATAAAAGATATTTTAACGTGGCTTACAAGGTGAGTGTCACCACAACACATTCTTTTTAGCAATTCTCAACTTTTTTTTTTCTTAAATATGCCTTCTTGTTTCTTAGCCTTTGCTAATTACTCTTTCAGCCCAGATTATGTTCTCCTACCTCTCTTAATCCAGTTAACTGTTCATTATCATTCAGCTGTTGGCTAAGATATTCTTTGCTCCAGGGACCTTGCCTGTCATCGCAATTTCATTTTGTCATAAACGCTTGTACTGTTATGTCATAGCTCTTACACTGTACTGTAATTGTTTGACTCTCCCATGAGACTGTGAGTTCTGTGAGAGCCAGGACTGCCTGCCTGTGTCTTATCAGCAGTATAACTCTAGTATCCAGCATGAAGTTTGGAACATGGCACAAAGTTAGTATTTTGTTGATTTATTTAGCATTTTAAACATTTTTACTCGTAATTGCATATCCTTTTGTTTTAAAGATTTTGATTGGGGAATTCGGGGTGGAGAACAGCGTTGGGGAATCGGGGAAGGGGAACAGACAAGTTGCTGTCCTTTTGTTCTTCAGTCTAGTTGTGGAGGACGTTGTTTCACTGGCCCGTGTTGGTATTATCATTGTGCTCTTTCCAGGTGAGACAGTCACTCACCAGCCATTGGACAGCCACTCACAGCAACTGATGAAAGCTCACACCAGCTGCCAGCCAGCCCCACTGCAGCCTACGCCGTCGCTGGCGACTCATGGCAGCCCAGTTCGAGGTCCAGCTGTTGTTCACCATCTTAGATGTAGAGGGTGCAGTGTCACTCGCCCTAATGAGGGATCAGAGCTGGCATCCCAAGCCAACTTCTTAATCAACATGCCACTCTACTGGCCTTTGCTTATCCTTTTTGAAATTCAATTTGCAGAAAAAGTTCACATCCTGATTTGTGGATAAAAGTCTACAGTAGAACCTCAAAAACACAAAAGAGTTTTCTTTCATTTTATTTTCAGTTACAGTTGGCATACAATATTATACGAATAAGTTTCAGGTGTACAACATAATGGTTCGACATTTATGTAATTTATGAGGTATTCCCCCGCCCCAATAACTCTATTATCCCACCCAACACCATGCGTAGTTATTATAATGTTATGGACTATATTCTCTATTCTGTACTTTACATCCCTGTGACTGTTTTGTGCCTGCCAATTCATACTTCTTAATCCCTTCACCTTTTTCTCCCTGCCCCACAACCCCTCTCCCATCTGGCTACTATCAGTTTGAGTTTTGTCTCACTTTAAAGGAAAAGAGATAGCTAATAGGAGACTCTCTTTTTATAGGATTAGTTTATAAAGCAAGCACTTCATTCTAGTCTCATACCTTGTACACTTGAGATAAATTGGGAATTATTGTTTCAAGATAATTACTATTCAGTTTTGTCCAATATGTACTTTATTTCCTCAGGCATAAAAATGGAATGTGTATATTGGATTATGGAGTAAGACTTAAGTGGGTCCAAATCCTGACCACACTTCTTCCTGGTTCTTTGAACTTGGCCATAATATACAACTTTTCTGACCCTCAGTTTCTACCATGTAAAATGGGCAGAGAGTATCCTCTGCCCATGGGGATGGTGTGAGGATTCAAGAAAATAATGAATTAGAAGCACTTAGTGCAGTGTGTGGCACATTTGAAGAACTTGTTATCTGTCATACATATACTTCTAATTTTAAAAGATTTCAATATCTTAGTCGAAAGAAAAAAGTATTTAGTCATAAAATTATCAGCTAGAAAATCCAGTTTATCAAAATGACCAATTCCTTGGGTTTCTAATTAACTGAAATATAAATGAATATTTCACCACGAGTTATACTTTTTGTCATTTGTTACCCAGGAATACCAATTTCCAACTTTGAATGAAAGATAGCATGTTTTCTGAATAAGTGTCCTCCAAGAGTGTATTTTGAATATTTTATTTTTTCCAGTTAAAACTGAGAAAGGGAAGTACAGGGAAATTAATTTTCTGTTTTCTACAAAGGTTGCTTTTATCTTTTTCAGTAGTTTTAAATTAAGGAACTATTAAGATTAGCATAGCTAAATAAAATAGGCTATATCTTGGTAGAAAATATGAGTGCACACGCTAGCTAAACCCACGTGCATGCGTGCGCGCATGTGGTGGCCTCTGTGTGGATATTCAGTATCCCAAATTTTCTACTCATGTGTTTATTTATTTTAGCTGAGCCATCCTGCCACCTGTTGGCAGCTCAGCGGCAACTCAGCTTGGGCTGGGCATCGAACTGCTGTTGTTCAGAACTCAACTTGCACTCTTAAGCAAGCTCTTAACCAACTGAGCCACTCGGTCAGCCCTCATGTGTTTATTTTTATTTGTTGGGGAGTTAAAAGATAATTTCCTTTACTGTAACTTCACCAAAATCTGTGATTTTTGCAAACAAGTGCTGGCCTTCAGATCCATGTGTGTTCAGATTTGCTTCACCCCATACTGCTGTAGGAGCAGGATGGAACTTAGAGTAAGCCTGGTCTCCTGTGTACCTTCCATTTGAAGAGATCATAAATGTCAAATATCCTTTTAGCCAGAGGCTTATTTTTTGTTATATGATGATTACTAACCACAAAGAAAGTAAATGCAGTGCTTAGTCTTTCCTTGAAATGTACTTAGAATTAATCTGTATTCCCAGTGCAAATATGATGTTATAAAATTTAAAAAAATGAAAACCAGTCTAATTCTATATAACAGGCCCATTCAATGTATTTTTCCAGAGCTGACTTTTTTGAAGATGAGGCAATTGAACAGGTTTTGAAGTATAATCCTTGGTGGACGGATACATATTCAAAAATGATGGCACTTTTGGGAAAGAGTCAAGAGCAAGAAGATCATGCTGCATTAGGTAAGTAACTCAAAAATGGCTCTTTTGTTTACTGCTTACCCTGTTCTTAAACACATAATTGTAATTGCCTCATAGAGTAAAGATATTACTTTGGTTTGCTAATTTTGGAAATGGGGTCTTCAACTGGCTGGAAAATGCCACTCTACTTATTTGTCTTGGAAAATTCTTTGCAGTACGTTTTACTTTTGAATCACTGGGGTCCATTTTAAACCTTTGCTCTTTAATTTTTTTTGTAAATTTAGGGACATTAACACATAGGACATTTGTAGTTGTTGAGGAATCTGCTTGAGAGATCTGAACTTTTCTCTGTGGGAAGGGCATTTCAATGTTAGTAATGGTGGGAGAACACCTAGTTTTCATTCCCTTTATCTGTTGAATGAATTTGATGTGTCCTCCCCAGTATTTTCACAAATGGTTTTATGTCAAAGTGAGAATAGTTATCCTCATATCTGTACCTTACAGAGAGCAGGTGGGCCAGTTTTTACCATTGAAAGCTGAGCTGGGAGGGTTTTATGAGCCACAGGAGGTTTAACATAAGGCCAAATGTTGTCCACACAATCCTTTCTTAGGTGGTCATTTTATTACCATCTTCCCTAAGTGGGAGGTTTGTATATAAAGTTTGTAAATTAGAATTATAAGTTTCAGATAGATCAAGAATAGAAAGTAGAAAGCCCATGTTTTCTGTCATACTCATTTGGCTTGTATTTATATATTAAAAATAAATTTTCAGTGTTTAAATGAAATGAGTACACACACACACACACACACACACACACACACATTAAATGAAATATAGAATCTCCACACTCCAAATTCCTCTTCCTGAAAGTAATCAGTGTTAATAATTTTGGGGTATTTTTAATGCATAAACCCACATCTGACTACTTGCTTTAATAAATTTATATGCATAGATTCATATATATTCTTCATACCTTGCTTTCTCCAGTTTGTAGTATCTGTGGTATATCTTCCCTATCAGCACTTGAAATTCTACCTGAAGCTTGTAACATCTGCCTAGTGTTCTATTGTATATTTTTTATCATGATTGATAGACATTTGGGCTATTTACTACTGATGGAAATTTGGGTGTTTTACATTTTTCTGAAGTGGCCTCCTTTGACCACTCAATCTGAAGTAGCTACAGGGTCTCTATTTCATGATAACATTCTGATTTTCCATGTAGCCATGCAATAGCCTGTTATTTGCTCACTAAAGTCTAGCATAGTGCCTGTTATAGATACTCAATAAGTATTTATATAGCTAATAAATATTGCAGTAAATATTTTTGTAGTTAGGTTAGAGTTCAGGTGATTTCTACCAGATTGAAAAATTGCTGTAATCTCTTAGAATTGACTCCACTGTACACAGAAACATTTATAAATAATGACTCTTGTTACATTGTTTTCAAGAAATCCTTGGTTTTATATTTGATTTGAGTTTAAGAACCTTTCAGAGACTTCACACATATTTTACATAGACAGATTTTAAGGTATAGGATTGCTAACACAATCTAAATAGTTAACTGTATGCCATGTAAATCTGCTCAGAAAGTTTGTTCAAACTTAAATCATCAAGGCTGTCTACTAGTCTCAATCAGTTTCCCCAATTTTAGTGCAGTATTTTAATGAGGTGGTGCAGGAGAAACTTGGCAGTTGTATAGTTTTCTGTTCTCAAGGGTGAGTTAGTTGCCCTAAAAATCAAGAGAAGGCATTACCTTTGATTTAAATTCTAACTTGCTCTGCTTTAATTAATGGTAGCTTGTTCTAGGTCCTGTTTTCTGTGTCAGCCATGCTTTGAATTAGTTCTCTGTGTATAATTTTTACAGATTAAATCAGCCCATCCCTTTAACCACTGGACCTCCTGCCCTTTTGTCTTTATTTGACACATGCCATATATCCAGACTGGGGCTTCAAGAATAATCACATTCTGCTAAGCTAGTGTGGTGATTCATCCTGAAAATTATCTTAAAAGTAGCAAGGGCTTGTGATGTAAGGTAGAAGAACTTGAGCTCTGTGTTATACAGAAAGTCCTCTTCTGAATGTGCCAAGTGTAGAGTGTAGGATACATAAAAGCTAAACACTGGGCTTGAGGTTGAGCCTTGCTCACCCCTCAGGCTAGCTGTGTGGTCTTGCAGCTCGCTCTGGGTTGCTGTGGAAATCCTCTACCTACCTTGTTGAGTTGTCATGAAGATTGAATAAGATGGTATACGGAAAATCCTTAGCATATTTAATTGTTAGAAATTATTATTAGAGTAAATTCAGGAGAGCCAGGAACTGAATGGCTTCTCTGTAAAATTACAATTTTTGTACATTTACAAAGCTAGCTATAAGGGGAAGTTTTTTGTTAACGAGATTCTTCTCTCAGGTTTTTTTCCTTGTTCAAATACAGTGAAACCTTGGATTGAGAGTAACTTGTTCTGTGAGTGTTCCGCAAGACGAACAAATATTTCTAATAAATTTTAACTTGATAAATGAGCGATGTCTTGCAATATGAGTAGTACATGACGCTGAATGTCACATGATCACAACTGAGCCAATGGTCCTCTCTCTCTCGTTGCCAGATTGTGGGTGATGTCTCCCATGCTCTGATGCTTGGTCTCAGGCCATGGTGTTTGGCAGAAATCAGTGATTTTTCAGAATATTGGAAGGTGCCCACAACTGACACTAGTGTATTTTTTTGTCACTTCAAAGCACCTATGGACAGTCTTTTGCTTTTCCATACAAGAGTAAGCTTAGGAATGCTTTGCTTCATTCTAGGTAAGGCTTCCTGCAGATATAGACCCTTTCCTCTGCTGCCTTATTGCCAGCTACATTAAAGACACTTTATAACAAGAGTTTATTAATACTGTACTATAGTCAACATCCGTGCGAGTGTATACAATGGCCCTCATGCAGAAAAAGATTGAAAAGAAAGGCAGTAAGAAAAAGGAGATGATTATGGTAGAAGGTAAGAAGGAAATCCTGAAGAAGTACAAACGAGGTATGCGAGTGGCCAAAATTGGAAGATTTTATAAGAAGTCTACATCGACCATTTGCACAATATTAAAGAAGAAAGATGAAATAAAGGGGCTAGATGCAGTAAAAGGAGTCACGAGAATATCAGAGCAACGGCCATGTGTTCTGGAAGGTGTAGAAAAGTTGCTTTTGGTTTGGATAAACAAGAAGCAACTAGCAGGTGATACTGTAATCGAGAACTTTATCTGTGAGCAGGCAAAGGCCTTGTACACCGACCTCATAAGTAAACTGCCTGGTAAATCAACAAAAAACAAAGAAGCCTTCAAGGCAAGCAGGGGATGGTTTGATAACTTTAAGAGAAGTGGCATCCATAGTGTTGTGAGGCACAGAGAGGCTGAGAACTCAGATGCTAAGGAAGCTGAGGCATTCGCTACCAAGTTCCAGAAGCTCATGATTTCTGAGTGTTACCTGCCAGAGCAAGTTTTTTTAAAAGATTTTATTGGGGAACTGGGGGAGGGGAACAGACAAGTTGCTGTTCTTTTTTGTTCTTAAGTCTAGTTGTGGAGGATATTGCTTCACTGGCCCATGTTGGTGTCGTCATTGCACTCTTCCTGAGTGAGGCAGATCGGTCGCTGGCCTCTGGACGGCCACTAACGGTGGCTCTTGGCAGCTCACACTGGCTGCCGGCTGCTCACTGTAGCCCATGGCAGCCCACTGCAGCGGGGGCTGCAGCTATGCCTCGCCGCGACTCACAGCAGCCAGCTCCAGGTGAGTCTACAGCTCACCATCTTAGCTGTAGAGGGCAATGTCACTAGCCCTCATATGCGGGATCTGAATCGGGGCCCTGCTGCTCAGAGCTGGTATCCCAAACCAGTTCTTACCAGTTCGCGACTCTGCCAGCCCCAGGGCAAGTTTTTACCTGCATCGAGACAGGCCTTTTTTGGAAGGAGATGCCGAAGAGGACCTGTATAACAGAAGAAGAATGCAATGCCTGATCACAAGCCCATGAAAGATCGTCTCATCCTCTTGTTTTGTGCTAATGCAAGCGGGGATTTCAAAGTCAATCCCCTGTTCATATATCATTCTGAGAACCCATGAGCCTTCAAGAAATGCAAGGTGCAGAAGAGGCAGTTAAATGTTACGTGGAGGTCCAACAGCAAAGTTTGGGTCACTTGTATCTTGTTTGTTGAGTGGATCAACGAGGTCTTTGGTCCTGCAGTGAAGAAATATCTTTTAGAAAACAATCTGCCGCTCAAAGCCTTGCTAGTTATGGATAGTGCTCCTGCGCATCCTCTAGGCTTTGAGGACGACTTACTGGAGGAATTTGAGTTCAGTAAAATTAAGTTCCTTCCTCCCAACACCATTCCAATCATACAGCCCATGGATCAGCAGGTCATTTCAAACTTTAAAAAGCTTTACACCAAAGCATTATTTTAGCGATGCTTCGAGGTGACCCAAGGAACAAACCTTACCCTCTGAGAGTTTTGGAAAAATCATTTCCACATTGTGAACTATCTCACGATCATCGATAAGGCCCGGGATGGGGTCACCAAGAGAACGCTTAATTCTGCTTGGAGAAAACAGAATTGAGGGTTCTGTTTTCTGATTGCGTTCTATGGCCTGATTGCGTTCTTGGACGTGACTTAGAGGGGCTTGCTGATGAATAGGAGCCGCCAGTTGTCAATGAAATTGTGTCCTTGGGGAAGACCATGGGACAGGAGGTGAATGAGGACAACATTCAAGAGCTAGTGGAGGAACATGGCCAGGAGCTGACCACCAATGAACTGATGGATCTGCATCTCGAGCAACAGCAAGAGGTTATGAAGATCCGGTCTGCAGAGGAAGAGGAGAAATAGCAGAGGAATCCCTCACTACAGATGAGATTAGGGAGATGTGTAAAATGTGGGAAACAGTACAAAATTTTGTAGAAAAACATCACTCGAATAAGGCCATAGCAGTGCGAGCAATGAATCTGTTTAACGACAATGCAATGTCATATTTCCGCAAAATCTTCAAAAGGAGGCAAAAGCAAGTGTGATTGGGTAGGTTTCTTGTTAAAGTTGCATGAAAAGAAAAAGATTCCATTGAGCCATTGAAATCACTGATTTCTGCTAAACACCAATAGATAGCAGTGATTCCGTTAGTGATAGTGAAAGTCGTCCTACACAATAACCCTCCTCTCTCTTGTCTCCCTCACACCAGCCACGAATTTTTTCAAAGGTAAGCGCAGGTTAATTTGTTTATTTTTCTTTATATTTTATATTTTCTTTATTATTTTGTATTGTATTACAGTGTTGTAATCATTGTTATATGAATATTTTTGGGTTGTGGATGGAATCTTCTGAGTTTCCATTATTTCTTATAGGGAAATTCGCTTTGATATACAAGTGCTTTGGATTATAAGCATGTTTCTGGAACAAATTATGCTCGCAAACCAATGTTTTACTATATTTGAGACACCCAGAATGGGGGGAATAAATTGAAGTATGTTGAACCAGAATAAAATACGGAAGAAAAGAAATAAACAAAGAAATAAACCTGCAAGTTCTTAGCCTACCCAAGAAGCTGCTGCTGCTGTGGTTTCCCCTCCTCTTCCCCCTTTTCTTTGCCTCCAGGCCTTTCTTCTCTGGGTGCTGCCTCTTACGCTCCTTCCTCAGGGGATGCCTGGCAGACAGAGGTAACAGTGCAAGGAGGGGCATACCTTCGACTCATCCTCATCATAAAATATTAAGCTGGATTGTTCTGAATTCCAGATAATTCTTTGCCTCAGTTATGATCCTGTCATTTTCATCATAGCCCTGAGTTACAACATGGAGAAATTTATTAATATCTTCAGTTTTATAATGATCCTGATCTTTCTCCCCAAAGGTTTGTAAGTGGAAGTGTTAAGTGTTGTGCTCCCACTGAGTCTGGTTTCATGAGGATGGACTGTCCACATTTCCCATGTTGTCTTTTGGTAGTTAACTTCAACCCAAGTATGTTGGCATGTGATTGCTTGTTATGACACCACATGGCATTTATAGTCAATGAACTTGCTAGCAGAGACATCCTGTTTGGCATCAGTAAGCTCTTCAGGGTTTGTAGAGCTGTCAGTCTCAGCCTTGAAAGTTGTAGCCTTATAGGGCTACCCATTTAGGCTGACGGTTTGAATGCAGTACATTTTCTTCTGGTTCCCTTGATTTGTTTCCAGAAAGTGTACAATGTAACAGACAGACTTGCATTCCTCTGAGAGGAGCCAGATTATGGATGATTTAATTGTTGACCCACAGAAGACAATGATATTTGGGAGGGGGCCTGAGACAGAAGGGAAGATTTAAAAGAAAGCTAGAAAATGTTCTCAATGAAGTAAGAAGGTCACTTTCCATTTTGGTGGGAGCCTCTCTGCAGTCTTTAGATATTTTGTTGGGGTTTTTAATGTTGGGAGGTGGTCTTGGGACATTTTCTTCAATGCTAAGGCACCCTAAATGAACTGAGTTTTCAGCTCTCTTTTGTATGACTGTAGATTATTTACAGAAGTATAATTAATTGAAATGCTGTGAACTATGATGTATATAGCAAAGCTGCTTTGTAGTGTAGCTAAGTCATATGAATGCTTGACAAATGTTGCTTGTGGCAGCAGTCATCCAAGTACTGTTGGCTCTGCATCTGTAGTTATTCCCAGTGCTGCTGCCTGGTTAGGTTGAACTGTGTACACACCTCCCCATGTTCCCTTTTGATATGATTTACAGCTCTAATAAAAAAGGCCTTGGGGAATTCAGACTTTTGGTTTCTCTAGTCATTTCTTGGTTCGTTGTTATTGTTATTTTTTTTAATTTTTTTTTTTGAGGGCAGTGTCACTGGCCCTCATATGTGGAACCCGAACCGGGGCTGCTGGCTTCCCAAGCTAGCGCTTAACCACTGCTCCTCTCGGCCGGCCCTGTTATTGTTATTTTTAATCTCTCGTTTCTAAAATTCTTTCTAGAATTTTAGAATTTAAATATGTCTGTGTATTACTAATGAACTCCTTAGACCAAAAGAGAACTTAAAAACACTCAGGAAAAAGTGCTGGTGTTTTTTAGGCAAGACCAGGGGCACCCAGCATCCAAGAATTCAGAAGAGTACATTCAAGTAGGCTTTTCTCATGAATACAGTCATGGAAAGTGACCTGTGATGTGTGGAAGCACTTCTGGGTAATGTAACATCAGCCCCTACAGTTCCCAGGTCAGCCTTTATAAGTCATTAGACATACGCAGGTGTGGTTACTAAAGGATGAAGAAACGGACATGTAGGAGTCGATGTGTTGTTGCATGGTTCTTGGCCCACTACCCTGTGATTCAGAATTATATGGAAGAAGTGTTTATTAGTCATCTAGGATAGATAGCTTTTCTCTAATGAGATAATATCATCATGAATGCCTGGCACATTCCTGTTATTAGCTACATTAATGAACATCTCAAAAACTACACCTAAGGGTATACTGTCACAAATGTTGCTGCGTACTAGGGGTCTTAAAATATTTCGTCAGGTAGACTTTCTTCATGTAGTGAATATGTTGCTTCTTAGAGTTTCCTTAAATCAGATCGCTTTAAATGAAACTGAGAGCATCTGTTTCGATTAAGGGATCTTCATATGAGCCCTTAATGAGACCATCAACTCCCAGTTTATGTCTTACTAATTTTGTTTTTAAATGTCAGTCTTTTTTTTTTTTTAAAGATTTTATTGGGGAATTCGGGGAGGGGAACAGCATTGGGGAACTGGGAGAGGGGACCCGCCAAGTTGTTCTTCAATCTTTGTTGTGGAGGGCACCAGTCGCCATCTGGCTTCCCGTTGGCAGCTCGTGGCTCCTAAGCTCAAGGTACTGTGTTCAATCTTAGTTGCGGGTGGGCGTAGCCACCATCCCATGCGGGAGTCAAACCAGCAGCCTTGTTGTTAAGAGTGCATACTCTATCCTCTGATCCATCAGGGCCGCAGTTCAGCTCAAGGTGCAGAGTTCAATCTTTTTTTTTAGTTGTGGATGGGTGTAGCCCACCATTGAACAGGCAATCTTGTTGTTGCACCAGCAGAGCCATCCTGCCACCTGTTGGCAGCTCAGTGACAGCTCAGCTAGGGCACAGCTTTCACTGGCCCATGTGGGAATCGAACTGGCGGCCCTGTTGCTCAGAGCATGTGCTCTGAGCCAACTCTTAACCAACTGAGCCACTCGGCCAGCCCCTTAAATGTCAGTCTTTAAAGAATGCTTTGCCTGATACCTACCTGCATAGAGTTCAAATATATACACATTTCTCTGTTGCTGGCTGTCAGATTAAATAAATGCATTCTGATAGTTATTTACACTCCAGTTTCTCCCTTTTGCAAATCAAATTCATCCTTTTGCAAATCAAATTCATCCTTTTGCAAATCAATTTCACCTTTTTGCAAATCAAATTCATCCTTTTGCAGATCAAATTTTTCAACAAAAATGTTTTCTTAATCTTTGTAATAAAAATAAATCCAACGTTGTTATTGTTAAAAATTAAACATTTTATTTTTAATTTTAACATTAAATACATATTATTATATGTATTTAATAATAAACATAAAATACTTATTTAACATCAGAAATACTTATTTACTTACTATAGCTTCATTTATAATGGTTCTCCTGCTGCTGCTCATGGTAATTTCATATATGTATTCATAAAATAATTATGATAATCTGTAGGAGTACTAGTTGCAACGGAATTATTAATAACATCTAAATGTTCATGGTTTGATGGATCAGCCACAATATTTCTTGCGCAGAACTTAATTTTTGAAAAAACTTCTTTAGTGGGGTTCATTAGAGAGTATGGTGGTAGAGATAATAAAGTGTGTCTTCTCTGACCAACAAGATCACGTACTTCCTGGGTTTTGTGGAGGCTTACATTGTCCAAAACAAACCACACTCCCTCCAGATTATCTTCATCCAATTTCTGCAATAATTTCTGAAGAAATTTCACAAAAAGGATTTTAAATAACCATAGAATGTGCAATTACTTCATGTCACACCATTCCCTGAATGTTTATTGCTGCAATTAGGGAAACATTTCTTCCTCTAACTGTTGGCACAGTCACACGAGCTGGTGTACATATTAACTTTCGATCACACCTTTGTTTTTCAGAAATTAAGTTCTGCACAAGAAATATTTTGTCTGATCCATCAAACCATGAACATTTTGTAGATGTTATTAATCATTCCGTCACAACTATTACTCCTATAGATTATCATAATTATTTTATGAATATGTATATGAAATTACCACAAGCAGCAGCAGGAGAACCGTTACAAATGAAGCTATAGTAAGTAAATAAGTATTTCTGATGTTAAATAAGTATTTTATGTTTATTATTAAATACATGGAATAAAATGTTTAATTTTAACAATAATTTAACATTGGATTTATTTTTATTACAATGATTATGAAAACATTTTTGTGGAAAAATTTGATCTGCAAAAGGGTGATTTTGATTTGCAAAAAGGTGAATTTGATTTGCAAAAGGGTGAATTTGGAGTGTAAAACCTGTATGAGAGCAATGTTTGTGCAAATACATTTCTTTTTTTAAATTATTTTTTAAACATGGTTGGATTTCTAACATGGTTGAAAACATAATTATAAAAAATATTTCAAAACCTGTTTTTTTTGTTTTTTTTTGCACTGTGTGTATTTTAATGAGCAAAGGAATATTGCTTCTAGTAATTACAAATAAGTGTATTTAAGGTTTTTTTCCTCCAGATACAGACTGCAAAACAACTAGAAGCAAGCCTTAAAACAAAAAGAAGCCATGTTAAACGTAAGGCTCCTAAGAGTTTGGAAAACTATGTGAAAGAGGACCATGATGTGTGAGTAATCACATTCTCATCCTTTGGCTTTTGCCCATTGGTAATGAGCAAAAAGGCAACCTTTGGTTGAGCAGAGATAGAAAGGGGCTGGATAGTTAGCTATCAAGAGAGTCGTTTGGGAATATTAAAAGTCAGTTTAATAATTTTTGGTCTCTAAAAAGATGGTAGAGACAGCCAGGTGTCTTTTATTTTTTTTATTTTTTATTTTTTTAAAAGATTTTTATTGGGGAATTGGAGGTGGGGAACAGCATTGGGGAACCGGGGAAGGGGAACAGACAAGTTGTCGTCCGTTTGTTCTTCAGTCAAGTTGTGGAGGACGTTGCTTCACTGGCCCATGTTGGTATCGTCATTGCGCTCCTCCCGGGTGAGGCAAATCGGTCGCCAGCCTCTGGACGGCCGCTCACAGTGGCTCTTGGCAGCTCACACCGGCTGCCAGCCACTCATGCTAGCTGCTGGCTACTTAACTGTAGCCTATGGCAGCCCACTGCAGTAGGGGCTGCAGCTATGCTGTCCTGGGGACTCACAGCAGCCCAGCTCCCCTAAGAGGCTTCCTCAGTTGGAGCTGCGCACGTGACCGCTGGGCTAGTGATTGCATTTCCTTTCCTTGCCACTGGGTGTGGTCATGTGACCAAGTCCTGGATGATTGGAAGTGAGCGGAAGTACTATGTGCTCTTTCTGGATCAAGTCCTTAGAAAGAAGGTACTTGCCATGCTCCTCTTATCCTGCCTTCTCATTGGTTAGAAAATGGTAGAAGCCTGGAGCAGTTGTCTTTGACCTGTAGATGGAAGTCATATTATAGAGATGCTGATGCCCTGCCAGTCCTGGATCTGTCATTCAAAACAGTAGCATGAGAAAGACACTTCTATTTTATTTAAGCCACTGTATTTTGCAGTCTATTTGTTACAGCAGTTTAGTCTGTCCTATGTTAAATAGTGGACAATTCTTAAACCTGGAGAAAAAGGCTTGAAAGTTATTTTGGTATTACTTTGACATGAAGCTCTATGGAACTGGAAGCTGAATGCTCCTGTTTATAGGCCTTAAGAACAAGTGAATTTGAAAGTTATTGTCTGATAGCGCATGGAAGGGAAATTAAGGATTACTTTGCAAGGTAAGAGATTGATAGCACTTTTATGTAGAGGTGACAATATATCTAGATACTTACGTTTCTTTAAAAATCTAAGACAATTAGTAGGCCATGTTTTACTTATACTGGCTAGGAACTAAGTATATCTATGGTTGTTAGCTGTTATTCTTTCTGTAAATTTTGCTCTAAGACAAGATGTATTTTACTTGAGGAACCGTTAATGCTCATGTTTCACTAATGTGAGAAGATACACACTTTGATAACTTGCCTAAACTGTAGACATCAAAGGGAACTTAAAGGAGCTGCAGTCTCATACTTTCTTGCTTTAAGAATGTAGACGTAACATGATTTTTTAAAAATCATTATCTTTTGTTTAGTATCTTAGTTTGCTTTTTTGGTCTCGGTAGCCAACATTTGGTAAGGTGGCTGATATGTAAAAAGAAATAGCTTTTGTCTCTTCTATCAGTTGCATTTAATAACAGGAATGGGAAAAATATTGTATCTGCAAGTGACAAAAACTAAAAATGCATTGAAGTAAATTTTAGCAAGAAAAGCAACAGATTATTTTATAAAGTTGGTGGTTCAATACAGTGGGAATAAGTCAGAATATTGAACCAACTGTGCTGGCACAATTAACTATTCATCTGAAATTAACTGCACTCTTAAAACATATGAAAAAATAACTTCCTGATAGATTAAAGACTTGAATTTAGAAAAGGAAACAGTAAATCTAGAAAAAGAGACTTCATGTACACTTCAGAGGAGACCTTTTGAAAGGTATAAATCCAGACTGTTTTTTTTTTTTTAAAAGATAGACATATTTGGCTACACAAAAAAACCCCAAATAATTCAGTGTTACAAGATACCATAACCAAAGTCAATAGCTATGCAGTAGGTATGGAGAGATGACTAGGGTTCATATCTGTAATAGACAAAGCGTTCTTAATTTGACAAACACAAGCCATCCAATAGCAAAAATTGGGCAAAATACATAAATGGGCAATTCACAGGAAAGCAAAGCCAAATTGCCAGCAAACCTATGAAATAATGCTCAAAGTTTGTCAGAGAAATACTAACTGAATTAACTGTATTGTCGCTCACTGTATTAGTTTCCTCTTGTTACATAACAAATTACCTCAAATTAGAAACAGCCCTAATATGATTTAGTGTTTGTGGGTCAGGAGTCAGGTATGGCTTAGTTGGGTCCTCTGCTCAGGGTCTTGCAAGACTGTGGACAAATATGATGACCTGTTTTTCAGTAGGTGTTGGCAGCTATGTTCTCTGGGTCCTCTTCTAAGCTCACATGATGGCTGGCAAAATTCCATTCCTACAGCTGTAGGACTGAGGCTATACAACTGAGTGCCCCTATGGTTGTCAGCAGGGGGCCACTCTCACGTCCTAAAGACCCCCATAGTTTCCTCTCAAGTAACCCTCTCACAACAAGGCATCTTATTTATTCAAAATTGGCAGGTGAGTCTCTGGCTACAGTCTTCTAATAACAAAATACAATGATGACAATGTCTGTTTTATCATCTTTGAATATTCTTTTGGAGGAAAGCAAGTCACAGGTTCTGCCCACACTCAAATGATGTGACCTGCCTGCAATCATCTTAGGATTCTTCCTACCATAGTCACTTTATATCCATTAAAGTGGAAACGATTGAAACAAGATTATATTGATTGCTGGGAAGGTGGTGATAGGTATATGTAGGAAAGAGAGCTTCTATTTATGACCATTAGAAAGGAGAGTTATAGTCTTTAAAGAATACAGCATTATTAGCTGTGGCAGAAAACCGGAAGCATAGCAAATGCCCATCAGTATGAGGAGTGGTTGGACAGACGCTGCTACACCGTGGAATATTCAAGGCCTTCGCAAAAATGAGTTAAGTACCAATTAACTTGGAGAGATTTGCCAGATACTGTTGAGTGAGATAGCCTAGATGGAGAAAAATAATCTAATTCTTTGGGGTGGGGAGGTATAAACTCCCATGTATATACGTTTATGTGTTTATTTGATTACATATTTGTCAAGAAAATTGTGAAAATATTTATACTAAATTTTTAACATGGGGGGACTGTTGATGAAGATGGAAAGAGGATACCAAGCAAAAGAAGAAAAGGAAAACATACTATGTTGAAAACAAACATCACCTTCCCATTAGTCTGATATTTGTGATATGGTCATATTTATCCATTTATGTATAACATTGTTTCTATGTGTGAAGAATATTAATACTATACACTTAAAATGGACCAATATTTGGGAATTTTTTTTGTATAAAGCTATCAAAATGGATAGTGGATATTTACAGTGTTTATTTAGCTATTATATGTTTTTCTTTTGTCAAAATATATTAATTTTAAAGTCAATAACTGACATTTATTTATTTATTTATTTATTTATTTTGAGGGTAGTGTCACAGGCCCTCATATTGGGTCCTGAACCAAGGCCCCGCTGGCTTCTCAAGCCAACGCTTAACCACCGCGCCACTCGGCCGGCCCCAAATTTTTTTTTTTGAGTGCAGTGTCACTGGCCCTCATATGTGGGATCCGAACCTGGGCCGCTGGCATCCCAAGCCAGTGCTTAACCACCGTGCCACTCAGCCGGCCCAATAACTGACATTTAAATGCCTTGAATACAGAACAGTGTAGCAAAAAAAGGTGGGGGCAGGATCTGGAAATAAGGGATAGATACTGTTTAGACATTTATTCTTTTGTTTTTAAATATTTTATTGGGGAATTGGGGAAGGGGAACAGTGTTGGGGAATTAGGGAAAGGGAACAGCCAAGTTGTTGTCCTTCAGTCTTAGTTGTGGAGGGCGCAGCTAGCTCAGGTCCAAGTCTAGTCACCATCCGGCTGCCCGTTGGCAACTCGCGGCCGCTCAGCTCAAGGTGGTGTTCAATCTTAGTTGCGGGGGACACAGCCCACCATCCAGTGCGGGAGTCGCATGCTCCAAGCATTGAGCCATCCGGCCGCCCATTGGCAGCTCAGGGCAGCTCAGCTCAAGGTGCCATGTTCAATCTTAGTGTGGAGACGGGGAGCACAGCCCACCACCCCATGCGGGAGTTGAACTGGCAACCTTGTTGTTAGGAGTACCTGCTCTCACCAGCTCAGCCATCCTGCCACCTGTTGGCAGCTCAGCAGCAGTTCAGCGGCAGCTCAGCTCAGGTGCAGCTCACTGGCCCATGTGGGAATCAAACTGGCCACCCTGTTGCTCAGAGCTTGTGCTCTTAACCAACTGAGCCACTTGGCCGGTCCAGACATTTATTCTTTATTTAGCTGTACTGAGGCTGAGCAAATGTATAGCCCTTAATAAAACTCTGAAGTTCAGTTAAGAAGTTGTTTAGGTATCCAGTTAAATAACTTTATTTCAGTTTCTATAATCAAAGTTCTAATTTTGACAAATCTTCCACATTGGGGGTTCTACAAAACTGAATGGAACATTTAATTTTTAAATACTATGTTTTCTTCTAGTGTCTTTTTCTGAAGAAGAGAAATATCAGCTGCGAAAATTTGTGAATAAATCTTACCTGCTGGACAAGAGAGTCCATTGTCAAGTGTACTACAGTTTGATTGATATCCTTCTGGCATATTGCTATGAAACTCGTGTCACTGAAGGAGAGAGGAATGTAAGTACATGTGTGTCTGTGCTGTTGGCACAGATGGCTGTGCTAAGCAAACTGTATTAAGACATCACTCCTCTTGTTGAGTGAGACCTATTGTGCTGAGTTACTCGGGGGGGCTCTCTGCATGGAGTTGCATGTGTATGTGGGTGGTGGGTACCAACGTGAAAGCATACTGCTTACTTGGTCTCTTTATCTTATTTCTTGGCATTAGTCTTTACAAATAGCAAAGCAGAGAAGTAAAACTGAAGGTAGACAAAAATGTCTTTAGGAGATAAATTGTCAAATAAGAGGACTGTTGCCTCATGATACTTGACATCCACAAGAGGGAAGCTTTACCATACACATATTCGTTCTCTGAGCTCTGTCATATACAGGTGCAAGATATAGCATTTTATAAGAAAAGGCATCTTTTAAAGAAATTCCATTGGAAAAGTAAATTTTTTTGTAAAGTACATTAGTATTCTTTTTTTAAATTAAAGTTTATTGGAGGTGACAGTTGTTTGTAAAGTTACATAGTTTTCAAATGTACAGTTCTGTAACACATCATCTATATATTAAGTTGTGTGTTCACCACCCATTGGTATTCTTAAGTGATTTTTTTTTTGAATAACATAGACTTTATTGTATTTTTTCTTAAACCACATTTAATTTTGTAAATGAAGAGCTAAACTTTTTTCTCACCTACATAAAAAAGGGCTGTAAAACTTTAAAAAAAAGTCTTTCTGGTTAATGTGTCTTTTTATAATTGTCCTTACATAAAGGGTTGTTCTTGAGCTGAGCATGTGCTTTTGTTTTCTAAAATTACACAAATACTTCATATCATTGTAAAGGGAAATTATTAAATCCACCTTTCTCAATATTATAGCAGTAGTGTAGTTTTAGGATTACATTTTTTTTTAAAGATTTTATTGGGGAATTGGGGGAGGGGAACAGCATTGGGGAATCGGGGAAAGGAACAGATAAGTTGCCGTCCTTTTGTTCTTCAGTCTAGTTGTGGAGGACATTGCTTCACTGGCCCATGTTGGTGTTATCATTGCGCTCTTATCAGGTGAGGCAGATCAGTCACCGGCCTTTGGACGGCTGCTCATGGCAGCTCTTGGCAGGTCACATCAGCTGCCGGCCACTCACTGTAGCTTATGGCAGCCTATGCCGTCACCGGCGACCCATGGCAGCCCAGCTCCAGGTGGAGCTGTTGTTCACATCTTAGCTGTAGAGGGCAGTGTTACTGGCCTTCATATGTGGTATCCTAACCGGGGCCCTGCTGCTCAGAGCTGGCATCCCAAGCCCCTCGGCTGGCCCAGGATTACATTTTTATATATGCCAAATTTTTTGTTGTCATGGTTCCGAAAATTTCAGAGGTAACTCTTGAGATTTGCATTTGACACTAAAATGAATATTAATGAAGCTTAATATAACTGAAAATGCTTTTTGTTTCCCCTCTTTTTTTTTTTTTTTTTTTTTTTTTTGAGGGTAGTGTCACTGGCCCTCATATGTGGGACCGAACCGGGGCCCCTGGCTTCCCATGCCAGCGCTTAACCACTGTGCCACTTGGCCGGCCCTGGTTTCCCCTCATTTTTTAAAGATTGGAGAAAATGTTTTCTTTGGCAAAAAAGTGCTTCATATTGTTTGAGAAGATAAGCAAGAGTTTTTAGATATACTTAAAACAGTTCACCACTTTTATTCTTGTATCTGCGTCTCTGAAATCATGAAGTCTTGCAACTTCAAAACTTTCTTTAGGATGTACTTATTCTCACACTCATTCTCTGAAAGGCTAAATTCTTGAGCCACATACTTAAGTGCCACAGACAGCACTTCAACATTATCTTTGAGTCCTTTGGTAGATAATTTTCGAATGTTTGGGAGGCAAGTAACGTTGAGAAAGACAGAAATTGAGAAGCGTTGCTTCACTTTAATTTTTACTGTGAAAGCACCTGCTTATTTGCTCTTGTGTTCTGGGAATTTATCAGAGGAAAGGCTTTGCTTTATAAAATCCCAAGGAAAGTAGACAGAAACTTGTCTTTGGTAGTGTCTGCATCAGTAAAGCAATTATTTTTTCTCAATCTCAGACACTCCTTAGTATGTCAACCACTACTTGGGCTGGCTGAGTGGCGTGATGGTTGGGTGCTGGCTTGGGAAGCCAGCGGCCCCGGTTCGGGTCCCACATGTGAGGGCCAGTGACACTGCCCTCAAAAACAAATGAACAAACAAACAAACAATACTCACATACTAGTTGAATAAATGGATATATTTGCTTTGTTTTTAAATGTCTTTACCAGTACTCTTTTCCCTTAAAATAAAGGTTGAATCCGCATGGAATATCAGAAAACTGAGTCCAACACTGTGCTGGTTTGAGGTATGATGTCTAGTTGCAATTATTTAGATTTTGTTTGTTCGGAAAGTTATTTTTCTGTTGTTATCAGTTCATTTTTGGTAATTCAAGCAAATCCTTGATGTTTTTAAAGGGGAAGTTTTGTTGTACAAGTTTTTTGGGTTTTTTTACCATCCTTTAAATAAAATTCTGATTCCATTTGTTACTCTTATACTAATGAAGCCAGGTAGGGTGTTTTGGAAATCAGGAGAGTGACAACATATTTTGTAAAAAGAATGGGCACGAAGTCTGTTAGAGGAGAATGTGGAGTGGAGTTTGAGGCATGTTTGTAAGTTGGCATATATTGGGGCTCAGCTCAACGATGGAACAAACGTGGGTGATACTACTGCTAACTGCCACTTATTGACCACCAGGGACTGTGTTAAGTGTTTATATGTATTACCTCACCAGTTCCTTTCAATAAGTCTGTGAGAAGTATTATTGATATTTTACAGATGAGGAAACTGAGATCATACAGCTTAAAATAACTTCTCTTGGGTCCTACAATTAGTATGGTTAGGTGTCATAACTATTTTAATATAGTAGTACTTGTTTTTATAGGTATTTTATAGAAAATAGTTGTGTAGTTCTTACCAAAAATATTAAACGGTGGCATCTTTAAGTTTACTAGTTTTGAACAAACTGTTATATATCACAAGAGTAATTAACAGTAGAAACTTTTAAAAAGTGACAGTGCAGCCGTTGTTTGAGCCCTTTTGAGCTTCCTTTGCTCAGCCCGCTCCAAACTCTTTGGAGTGTACTTTCTTTTCTAATAATGGCCCTTGTGCCATTCTCTACTGCTCTGGCCCACTTTTGCTTCTTTGAAATGTATATTTACTTCTAATAAACTCCTTTTCTGCAACTTTAACAAAAAAAAAATAAAAATAAATGAAAAATTGTCAGTTTAAACAATTGATAATTGTGTCATCAATTAAGATGACTAGTTTTTTTTTCCCATTTTAAATCCTAGATATACTACATTTTACGGTGTAAAATCAAGGTTATTTCATTACATTGCTTTGTTCAAGAAATAGATAAGATGTCAGCAGGAACTGAAACACTTTACTTTATGAGATAATCTTGCTACACCAAGAATGGTCCATGGACCAACAGCTTGACCAGCATCCTCAGCTGGGAGCTCGTTAGCAGGACAGATGATTGGTCCAGACCCACTGAATCAGAATCTGTAGTAAAATCTCAGGGATTCATATGCATACTAAAGATGGAGAAGCACTGTTCTCTAGATTTCATTTGGGTCTCACATATTGCCACGATCAGCATATAATGGAGAAATTTGTTTATATAGTAATTGCACTGATTACTTATGTTGAAAACAAAGTAGTTGTCAATTAATTTCATAGTTCAGTTATTAAAATCTACATAAATAAATTCACTGGTTTATGATTTTATTTTAAAATCTTTATTGTTTTTGAGAAAACTTAGAATTGCCAGACATGCTAATAACTGTCAAACTTTTATAAGTATTTCATTTTCTTCTAGAATTTTTTTAAAAGTTCATAATTCTTTTACCTTCTTTTTTTTTTTTCTTTTTTTTTTTTACGGCAGTGTCACTGGCCCTCATATGTGGGACCCGAACCGGGGCCGCTGGCTTCCGAAGCCACCGCTTAACCACTGTGCCACTCGGCCGGCCAAAAGTTCATAATTTCTTTTAGACATAAACTATTCTTTGTCAGATACTCAATATTCTTAATCAGCTGTCTTATTTATGAAGGATTACTATACATGGAAGGTACGCTAAAGTTCCTTTAGTTTAAATTTTACATTTTAAGTTTTATGTAAGGGTTACATTTTTTATGAAAACTCAATTTAAAAACAATTTTGTAGAAAATTGCCTTTGTCTAATGATTTCAGTAAGTTTTGAATTGCTAATAGTATCAGTTTAATACTGTTTGAGATAAAACACTTTTTTCCTCCAGGGATTTTTAGTTTTCTCTTTGATAAGTAAAAACAAATTACTAAAGTAAATACCATGTATTACTCATGCCCAATGCAAAAACAAAACAAAACAAAACAGAACAAAAAAAAGAAGGGGAGGAGAGGGAAACTATGAACACACTTTACCGAAGAGTCCTTCATCTTTCATCTACACTGTCTTGAAGGGTCCTAAAAGACAAAAACATGAAGCATATATCATTTAGAAATACCTTTTCTGTGTATCTGTGTTTTGTTAGTGCCATGTGTTTTAGATTAATATTTATAATTCTTGAGGGACTTTTTAAAACTTTCCTGCCACATATGTGATTTTTAGGGAGCATGTTTGGTATATTGATAAAATATGAGAAATTACAAAGACTAAGATTAAATATTTTGTGGTGAAGTATGTCTCCTTTTATGATTTTATATTTCTCTTCTCCTTGACTTAATGATAATCCAAACTTATAATTTTTAATTGAGAATATTTTGTTATGTGCTTTTGTTTGTAAATATAATATGAAAATGATTACCTATTTAAATAATACTTCACAGACTTGGACTAATGTTCATGAAATCCTGGTATCTTTTGGAAGAAGAGTTTTGTGCTATCCACTTTATCGCCATTTCAAGCTGGTGCTGAAAGCCTACAGAGACACCATAGAGATATTGCAGCTAGGTAAGATATTATTGTGCTTACAACACTGAGAACGGAAAGTTCTGTTTTTAGTCTCTGGGAAAGAAAATCATGATTTTCTTCCTTTTTTTTTTTTTTCTGTCTACATACATAAGTAATGAAAATCAGTCAATCCAACCACTTTTCCTTCCAGGTATATAAAGTAATAGTCCCTCTTTACAGATATATTATCACACGGATCACACAGAGAGGTGTGGTACTCTTTTTTTCTGAAAGGAGTGGGGATGTAAATAGAGAAGCTAACTAACATGCCATATTTCAAACCATTTTGTATTATAGAAGATTACATCATTCAGTATGCTAGGATGCCTGTCATTTTCTAGGCACTATGCTAGGATTGTGGGTATAATAATAAATGAGATAAATTTCCTCCTCCTATGCAGTTTATGGTTTGGCCTGAAGGACAGACAGATGGTAATTAATAAGCAATTCTAATATAGAGTGAAACGTTCTCTGCTGGGGGGAGCATAGTGATCCACTAGGACAGGGATTGGGAAACTGCGGCTCGCGAGCCACATGCAGCTCTTTGGGTACGTTCCATATCAAAAGTTTGCCAACCCCTGGAAGAGCCAATCCTGTCCCTCAAAACAATTTGAAAACTATTCGAGAGCCATAAATATATTTTTACATAATCACCATTATGTGAATAATATCCTTGAAAATTTTATAAATGAAACTATGGTAGTTTTATTTTCATTTTCAATTTTACTTCATAGCCACAGGCTCGCAAACTGCAGTTTGCTGACCCCTGGTGGCTCTGCCATCTCAAAAGTTTGCCCACCCCTGCACTAGGAAGAGTAATGGAACCTGAACTTGGGAGGTTCCAAGAAGCACAGCTACTCTGAGGACTTTTTCTTTTATTCCTTTTTTTTTTTTCTAATTAAAGTTTATTGGGTGATAATGGTTAGTAAAATTATATAGGTTTCAGGTGTACAATTCTGTAATACATCATCTATATATCACATTGTGTGTTTACCACCTAGAGTCAATTCTCCTTCTGTCACCATATATTTGATGCTGTTTACGCTCATTTACCATTCCCCTCTCCGCTTACCCTCTGGGGACTTTTGACTATTGCTAAACCCAACCAGAAGAGACAGATATTTGCCAGTTTTAAGAATGTGGAAAATTCTAAGCTCTGAAATAAAATTCCAAAGTGCCTATGACAGCATTATTGAATTAGGTATTTAATTTCCAAGGTAATGATTTTGACAGGGACAACATCCATTTCTATGTACAGTTCTGGCACATTTATTTAAAAGTCATTTTCTATATTTTATGGTCATTTCTTATATTCTCTCCTGAGGAGTCTCATCATTTCTTTGTCTTTAGATAAAAGTGCTTCTGGGGGCTTAATTTTCAGACTTCTGGATAAGAAGGGGAAGTAAAGAAATTTCTCCCCTTTACATCCAGGTGGCTTTATTGGCTAAAAGGGAAGAATCACATCTCTAATGTTTTGTCCCTCCTAGAGGTATACCTAGGTTTTTCTTTGACTTCTTTCCAACCCTGACTTCTTGCCCTGGTGGGGAAATCATGTTTGAAGTAGATTCTTTTATTTTTATTATTTTTTTAAAGATTTTATTGGGGAATTGGGGGCAGGGAACAGCGTTGGGGAACCGGGGAAGGGGAACAAACATTGCTGTCCTTTTGTTCTTCAGTCTAATTGTGGAGAACATTGCTTCACTGGCTCATGTTGGTATCCTCATTGCGCTCTTCTCAGGTGAAGCAGATCGGTCACCAGCCTCTGGATGGCCGCTCACAGCGGCTCTTGGCAGCTCACACCTGCTGCCAGCTGCTCACGCTGGTTGCCGGCCACTCACTGTGGCCTATGGCAGCCCACTGCAGCAGGGGCTGCAGCTATGCGGTCCCGGGACTCACAGCAGCCCAGCTCCAGGTGGAGCTGTTGTTCACCATCTTAGCCGTAGAGGGCAGTGTCACTGGCACTCATGTGGGATCCGAACTGGGGCCTCTGTTGTCCCAAGCCAGCCCTTAACCAATGCGCCACTCAGCTGGCCCTGAAGTAGATTCTTTTAAAGTAGAATTGTAAAAATGAATCATAGTTAAATGAAAGGTACCATTTTATTAATCCCGTTTGTTTAGACTAGCTGTATTTTATTTCGAAGGATTGTTGATTATGTGATAGAAGAGCCACTACGTTTGAGAAACCTACCTTTAATTTAAATCTATCTTCTTTAACAGTGGGAAATAGTCTGCTATAAATGACTGATTGTTGAACTTGAGTTACACATCACAGTTAATTTCTTGTTTAAGTTATGCTGTATTATCTGAGCATTATTTATAGATTTAAACAGTGAGAATGCAGGTGTGATTATCCTGTTACATCACAGTTTCCAGATGAAAAACTGGTAAAACCCCCTGTACCTGTGTGTGCACACACGCGCACACACACTACACACATACAATTACTTGTTACTTTTTATTCTGGGAAGTAATCTAGTTCTCTGGATTTTTATTTGAAAAGTAATCAGTTTCGTGATTATGTAACCAAAAACAAATTTGATTACCTTGATTTACACTGTAATCAATTACTCAAAATATTGTAGTAGATCAGAATTGAAATTTAGACGTAACTCTTTATCATTATCAATCTGACTATAACCAGTTTTAGCAGCTGTGTTATGATAGCAACAGAAAACACACTGGAACCTTGTGTGCTAAAAATGAATGAGAACCCTCTGTAAACCATGCATAGTATGTTCTGTGATTCATTTGGATTGTGGCTAGCTAGTTGGTCCTGAAACAGAAGAGCTGCACTGTCTAGAATTCATGCCATAACCACGGGGATGAGCTCTCTGGACAAGGATAATAACCTGGGCTTGTATAGGTGAACAGACATGCTATTATTGCCATTTAAGAGTCAATTATTTGGACACCCCTTAATTTAAGTGGGTGTCGCTCTGGTTTGGCATTTAATGTTTTCTAAGAATAAACCTGTGCTTACTTATGATTCAAAATGCAATCACAATGATCACCCTTTTATTATAGAGTTCAATATAGTGTTTACATAGTTGAAAGTAATAATACTTTCCCCCAAAGAAATAATGATCTTAAATGGAACAAGCCTCCAAAACCAATGTAGGAAGGCTTTAGAATCTACAGAATATTTCATTACAACTAATTGACTAAGATCTGAATTTTTAAAGAGCCATGAATTTGCTTTGCCTGACTTTACAAGCATTCTTTACTGGGACTTTGGCTATTGTAAATTTTGGGTTCCTTCTCCTACCCCTTCCCCACCTTCAAAAGACTGTATGTTTATCTCACTGTTGCTATCTGTCTAATCTGAATTCCTTTAAGGTCAGAAAGACTGCTTTGTCCCTTTAAGTACTATTGTAGTGCTTAGCAGTGGGCCTTGAACATGGACTTGCCCTCCCTACGTAAATAATCTTGGGGCACATAACCCCCCATTTTTCCCTCTTCCTGTTGTCAGCAACTTTCACTTCCTCCTCCTTGTTCTATTCTTTTTGGAAGAGTGGGTAGAATCATGGCAGCATCATTCAGCTGGTGTTACTCATTGAAAGTAAAGGAAGAAGGGGATCAAAAAAGAGCAGCTTTTCTAATATGTCTTCAGAAATTTTATTCTGTTTATAAGTGCTTAGTTTAATATTTGAGTATAGATTGTTCATACAGTTTACTATTTGCACTAATATCTACATTTAATTAATTTTTATAATCTTTATAAAGTCATCCCTCACTCTTCTTCCATACTCTTGAGCAACTATTGAACATGTAATATAACTATGATATTGAAAGGGCTAAACATCATGAAGTGGAAGGGAAACAACTACTTAATTTTTTCTCCCCTACCCCTTTGATCTTATTAGTCTATTCTTTTATTGTTTCTGGATGGAATATGTATCTGATAAATGTCATATCACACACACATATAACCTATAATACATAATAAATATTCTATAGCTTTTTCTGTCACTTTAGATCACAAGAGGAGTCTTACTGAATTACTTAAAATGTCCCCTTTGAACTTGATTAAAAAAATAAATCTTCCCTTCCTCAGCTCTGGCCTGGTTGGGAAACCAGCAGTGGGGAGCAGGGCCCCTTTTACTACTGCAGGAAATACCGCTTGCTTCCAGAGCAGGCCCTCTCCTCAATACCCAGGCTGCTTCTTGCTTCTTAATGGGGAGTTTTATCAGGTATGGGTCACACACTAGTCTTTGTATCCCTCAATTTTCAGGGCAGGTAGGTTACATGCTTCAGGGTCCCTTCTTGACATCCCCTTTCTCTTGGTTTAGGGTAACAGGAAAGCACCTCCTCCCCTCCCCCATGCAGGGTGGTAGAAACCTCATAGAACTCCAACAACTTGGTCCAGAGAATTTTCTGGACCTCTTTACCCTTAAACTCCTGGAGGTGAATATTAGTCTAAAGAGTTACAAATCAGTTTTTGTTATTTTCTCTACAAGGTTAGCATAGAGGGTTTAGTGTCTGTTAAAAGGGGAATACTACTTGGTATCTATTTTATCCAATGAGGTAAAATAGGAGGTGATTCAGAAACAGTCCTTCCTTAATATGCTAGCACAGTAGTAATAACCACACCTGCTCAATAACTGCTCTCTGTTGCTAGCACTGGGCTCAGTTCTGTAAATACTGCATCTCATTTCATCCATATTGTCATCTGAGTAGTAGGGATTATTATGCTTCTATGTTTCAAAGTTAAATTTATTCACCATTTTGTGAAAAATATTGTAATTTTTTTTTTTTTTTGAAGATTTTATTGGGGAATTGGGGGAGGGCAACAGCATTGGGGAATCGGGGAAGTGGAACAGACAAGTTGCTGTCTTTTTGTTCTTCAGTCTAGTTGCGGAGGATGTTGCTTCACTGGCCCATGTTGGTATCATCATTGTGCTCTTCCCGGATGAGGCATATCGGTCGCCGGCCTCTGGATGTCGCTCACCGCGGCTATTGGCAGCTCACGCTGGCTGCCAGCAGCTCACACTGGTTGCCGGCCACTCACTGTAGCCTATGGCAGTGCCCTGCAGCAGGGGCTGCAGCCCACCTCCAGGTGAAGCTGTTGTTAGTTGTAGAGGGCAATGTCACTGGCCCTCATGTGGGATCCGAACCGGGGCTGCTGGCATCCCAAAACCAGCTCTTAACCAATATGCCACTCGGCCGGCCCAGTTCTGTTTTGTTTTTAAGGCTAACAGAAACCTACCTTTATAAATATTTTAGATCTGATGACTAGTAGCTACATGGCAGGTTATAACCCAAGAAACAACCTTCAGATTATTTTTTGTTACCAATTAAAAGCTGGTTTTATTTCATATAATGAATAGCCCTTATATATTAGTCATTACTGAACTGAATCAATTTTTCAGAAATGACTGCTTTCCTGATCTCTTCTGTAGATAGATGTAATAGCATAATCAACATGAAAGGAAAGAATAACTATAGCACAGGACTTGGGGCTGATCTTTTTCTCTAAGCAAAATGGTTGCTCAAGAAATTGAGGTATGGCAAGTGTATTGTGTGAGCTCTGAGTTTTGATGCAACCTTGAAGATCAATTTGTTTTTAGCGGATGAATCTATTTAGTCCGAAATTTAAACTCTTCATTTTATTGAATTGTAAAGATATCCCCAAACGTGAAAACTAAAAGGTGAAATTACTAGGATTTTTCAATGTTGACATTTATCTGTATTTAATTTGTAGAAATTCCTAATTATGGGCATTTTAAAGAATTGTTAGGCCTTCTAATTTTTACTGCAGAAGTACATTGGTGCAGAGCTGAGTCTGGAGATAACAATAGCGAACAGGAGGGATTTGACTCAGGCCCCAAGATGCTTTAAATTCTAACAGGGTGGAGTGGGCATGGAATTACACAACTACCAAGTTATTTTTTTTTAAATGCATTTGTAATAAGTAGCTCAAAGAAGAAATAGAGTGAGTGAAAGTATAAAGCCAGGAAAACTAATCCACCTTTACGTCACTTAAGACATTTAACCTTGCCGGCCGAGTGGCTCAGTTGGTTAGGAGCTTGCTCAAGAGTGTGAGCTGAGCTCTGAGTAACAGCTGTTCGAGGCCAGCCCGAGCTGAGTTGCCGTTGAACTGCCAACAGGTGGCAGGATGGCTCAGCTAAAAAAAAAAAAAAAAAAAAAAGACATTTAACCTCCTTGGGAGGGGACCTCTGCGACACTGGACTTCTGATTCTCAATTCCTACTAATTTCCTGTTGTTCTAAAGTACTTGTTATTGGTCGATGAGTTCATCTATTACTCATTCAACAGGTATTCTGTTGGTATCTATGAAAACACATTATTATGTGCAGAGTACGCTGTAAATAGGAAGAGCAGCAGAAAAGTAAATTGGATGTATGTACTGTATTGGGGGAGCATGTGCACTTGTAGGGTGGCTAAAATGTCCATCAAAACATATAATATGGAGTAGTACCTTAGATGAGATGCAGACTAAGTCATTCAAAAGGAAAAGGAACAGGTGGTGATGTTTCACTAGGGATCAGAGAAAGCTTCATTGAGGATATGAGATTTGGACTGGGACGTAAAGGATAGGTAGTGTTTAAACATGGAAGAATGGAGGGAAGTGTTCTGAAATATTGTGAGTGAGTAGCATGAGGGAGTTGTTTCATCAGGGAAAATTCAGAGTCGATATGCTGTCTGACCCTGACAATTGCCCTACAGGCTCTAAAACTGGTTGACAGGTCTTTTCCTATCTGAATTAACTGGTCACCAGAATTGATGTCTGTACTTCTTTTATATTATCACTTTATTATTACCACTCTATTTTACCACTCTAGAGATGGTAATTCTTACTTCCTGTTTCCTTCCTCATTCTAAATTGTTCTTGATCATTTTACTTCCTAGTCAGGACCCCACTGCATTTTAAAATATTTCTAAGATTTGAACAACCATGGTGCTTTCAGGAAATTTAAATAGCATGGAATTCAGATCAAATATTGAAGTACTGTTTATATCTGTTTTTGCTGGCCACTTACTTACATACCAACTAATCTAAGAAAGGAGGGGCTTCCAAGCTGGAGCGTGGGAGCTGCAGCTGGAATCTGTAACAAGGAGAGGAAGACTCTGCTATGAGGTCATGACAGAGCCAGTTTTTGACCCTACTCTCCCTGCATTTTCCTTCCACAAGGCAAAGCAAATTCCTTTTACTCTCATCCCTTCCTCAAAACCCAAATTTGTGTTCCCAAACATTTGAATTAACACATTCTTCCTATTTATCTGTATTATTTATCCTCAGAGCATTTGTGGGTTTACACATACACTTAACTTCTGTATAGAAGTATATTATGTGTAAACAGTGCAGGGTAGAAAATCAAATTCCAGTTATCTCCATAGAATTATTTTTTGTCTAATAATTCTGTTATTAAATATTGTTAATCACTGAAATTTTTAGATTGCTTTCATGATAATTTCTAGGTTACATTTATATAAAACATTCTTTGTTCTTTTAAAGTACTCTGTAGGGGGCAGCATTTTCCATATGATTTACAAATAATAAATTGCCTTCTAATTGCCACACACAGAGCTTATCGTGATTTTGCTACAGAAAAAAATTACTTAAATATCTTAAATTGTTAGTATTCTTTGGAGAATTGAGTTATATCCTAATGCTTACTGGTGGGAGATGACTTAAAATTAGCTGATCTCTTATTTACTTATATATACAATTGACCCTTGAACAACGCTGGGGTTAGGAGTACTGGCCCCCCACACAGTCAGAAATCCGCATATAACTTTTTTTTTTAATAATTTTATTGGGGAATTGGGGATGGGGAACAGACAAATTGCCGTCCTTTTGTTCTTCAGTCTAGTTGTGGAGGATGTTGCTTCACTGGCCCATGTTGGTATTATTATTGCGCTCTTCCTGGGTGAGGCAGATCAGTTGCCGGCCTCTGGATGGCCGTTCATGGTGGCTATTGGCAGCTCACTCCGGCTGCCAGCCGCTCACGCTGGCTGCCAGTCATTCACTGTAGCTTATGGCGGCCCATTGCAGCAGTGGCTGCAGCCTACACCATTGCCAGGACTCACAGCAGCCCAGCTCCAGGTCAAGCTGTTGTTCACCATCTTAGCTGTAGAGGGCAGTGTCACTGACCCTTATATGTGGGATCTGAACCGGGGTCACTGGAGTCCCAAGCCAGTTCTTAACGCGTGGCTGACCCCTCATATAACTTTTAACTTCCCCCAAACTTAACTATTAATAGTCTACTGTTGACTGGAAGCCTTCCCAAAAGTATAAACAGTTGATTAACACATAATTTGTATGTTATATATATTATATGCTGTAGTCTTCCAATAAAGTAAGCTAGAGAAAAGATAAAGTTATTAAGTGAATCATAAAGAAAATACATTTACAATACAGTATTTATAGATACAGTAAGTTTACATCATGTTTACAAGATGAATCATAAGTCAGTACCTACATCAATATTGTCTTATATGATAACAAATGCTGTAGGTGTTATATGTATTACTGACACTAACATCAAAACTGGAAAGATGGTGAAAAACAAATTCATATGTATTTACAGGTATAATGAATGATTTATGCATTAATAACAAAGAAGCAGCAATATGACTGCTTTATGGTAGCCTAGCCTATACACTAATAATGACTGAATTGTTATAAAATTTTTAACTTTTTATAATAAATTTGTGTAAATTTTATGGTAGTAAAGAATAAAATAGACTACTTTTTATATATACTGTATACATTCATGACATACCTTTTTCCAAATTTTTTTGATATTTCTAGGCTACACCTTGTCTGTGAGTTTTCTCAAAATGTTGCAAATCCAAAAATATTTCCAATATATTTACTGCAAAAAATTGATGTATAAGTAGACCCACGCAGTTCAAACCCATATTGTTCAAGGGTCAACTGTATATCCAATTTAAATCTATATTGTATTTCTTGTATTTTTTATTTATTGGGTTGTATAAAAAGTCATGATGTATTTTTTCTGTGTTTCTCATTGCAAAAATGCGTCATGACTTTTCCAACAACCCAATAATATGTTTTTTTTGTTTTGTTTTGTTTTTCAGGTTCATGGCAGTTTGTTTTATTGGACTTCATAATTTACGTGCTTATACATAGTCTTTTTATTTTGATTTTATTGTGGAATTGAAGGAGGGAACAGCATAGGGGACTCAGGGAAGGGGAACAGACAAGTAGCTGTCCTTTTGTTCTTCAGTCTAGTTGCAGAGGATGTTGCTTCACTGGCCCATGTTGGTATCATCATTGCGCTCTTCCTGGGTGAGGCAGATCAGTCACCAGCCTCTGGACAGCGCTCATGGAGGCTCTTGGCAGCTCACACTGGCTGCAGGCCGCTCATGGTAGCTTATAGCAGCTTACTGCAGCTCACTGCAGCCCCACTGCAGCCTACGCCATCACCAGCGACTCACAGCAGCCCAGCTCCAGGTCAAACTGTTGTTCACCATCTTAGCTATAGAAGGCACAGTGGCACTGGCCCTAATGTGGGATCCGAACCAGGGCCCTGCTGCTCAGAGTTCCCAAGCCAACTCTTAACCAATGCGCATTCGGCTGACCCACAAATATTCTTTTTTTTTTAATTTATTTTTAATTAATTTCAGGTGTACAACACAGTGCAATAGTTATACTTTTTACCCCTCAAAGTGACAACCCCCATCCCCCAATTCGCCACCCACTCCTCCCCCCCATATCATATATATGTATTACACTTCCTCTGACTCCCTTCCACAATACTGTGACTAGCTATATATCCACATCCTGTGACTATCTGTATATATTCAATTACAGTTGGTATACAACCTCCGCTTCAGGTGTACAGTGCAGTGATCAAGCCTCTACTCCATCCATGAAATGGTCTGCCCAACAAGACATGTGACCATCTGACACCCCACAATATATTTAAACATTATTAATTATATTCCCCGAACTGTCTTTCATATCCCTGTGGCAATATTGTAGTTGCTTATTTTTGCTGTCTAATCCCTTCCCCTTCTCCCTCATCCCCACCCCCCTCCCAACTAGCAACCCTGTTTTTCCTCTATATCTATGAGACAGTTTCTGTTTACCTAATAATATAAGTTTTGTTAATCTCTGCAGTTTCTGAGCTGAACAGTGTAAAAAAAAAAAACAAACAAAAAACTAACAGGTTTAGATATATGGTTTGAATATTACGGCTTTAAGAAAACTTCTACAGTTAATGCCTCTTTTAATCAAAATTCAGTTTTGAGATTGTTTTTGTTGATCTGAATTTGTAAGGAAGTAACTGTAGATCTACTTTCTTTAAGTAAAGAGAATAAAAACCAAAAATTAAAGATAGATTTGGGAGAGTAAAAACATTTTATTTGACCCAATGAATGAAGATCCTGTCACATAGTATTTTGATACCTACATGAAGTAAATTGAGTAATGATTTATATGTTATCTGGAATACATGGAAGAACTATATTTTTTGCAATTTAGAGTTCCTTTAATCAGAAAAATAACAAAGAGCAGACACGTATTCAACAGACCGAATTCCTTCTCTGTGCAAGGCATTCCAGTAGTTTCCCCCCCACCCCCACCCCTTAGCTGCAGTTTCAGTAACCCACAACCAGCCATGGTCTGAAAACATTAAATGGAAAATTACAGGAATAAACAGCTCATAAATTTTAAATTGTGCACTGTTTTGAGTAGCATGATGAAATCTCTCTCTGCCCTGCTCCATCCCACACAGGACATGGATCATCCCTTTGTCCTTCGTGTCTATATGCTACCCACCTATTAGTCACTTAGTGGCCCTCTAGGTTATCAGATCAACTGTCAAGTTATCACAGTGCTTGTGTTCAAGCTCTCGTTTTAATTAATACATAGCCCCCAAAGCACAAAACTAGTGATGCTGGCAATTCACATATGCCAAAGAGAAGCCCTGAAGTGCTTTCTTTAAGTAAAAAGGTGAAAGTTGTCAATAAGGAAAGAAAAAAGAATCATATGCTGAGGTACTATGATCTACAGTAAGAACAAACCTTCTATCTGTGAAACATAGTATATGTAGGGTTTGGTTGGTATTCACCAAGGGTCATGCTTGGAATGTATGCCCCGCAGATAAGGGGAGATGACTATATAACAAAATCAGCAAAGAGCTATAAGGCTATATATGTATGACCTGGTCTTAGCTCTAAAGAAGGTTATTGTGTAATAGAATGATAAGACAAAAGATAAGATACAAAATGTATTTACAAGACCCAAAGAAAAAGTTCCTTAAAAAAATACCTTAACTGCCACTCACAGACCAAATCTATTCTGTATAGCCTGTGAGCTAAAAATGCTTTTTTACATCTTTACATGCTTAAAAAAAAATCAAAAATCAAAAGGAAAATAGTATTTCATGATATGTAAATGATGTGAAATTCAAATTTTAGTGCCCATACATAAAGCTTTATTGGAATTTAGTCATGCCCATCCACTTACATATTGCTTATGGCTATTTTAGTGATACGACTGCAGAGGTAAGTAGTTGCAACAGATTATGTGACCTGCAAAGCCAAAATATTTACTTTCTGGCTCTTTACAGAAAAATGTGCCTAGCCTTGCTATAGGTGTATATACAGGATTAGAGGGGAGCCCTTTCAGAGTGAACTGAGGGCTTTGGCAAGGTTCCATCTCGAGTAGTGGCTATTGTTGAAGGGGATCACTTCAGCTGCTTTCTCTTCCCCACAGAATGAGATGTAGCTGATTTAATTGGTTCCCATTAGAGTAGGCTCCTTAACATTAGAAGCAAACTGAGATGCCTACTTGGTCCAGCGGGTGAATGAATGAGGATGGTAGGGATTAAGAAAATTAGGAGTAAGGAGGCCTGTGTGAACTGAAGATATGCATATGCTGTCTGTAAGCCTGTTGTTGCTATGTGGGTATGTAGTATTGCCGGGTTGGGGGACTTAAAAAGAAGTAGAAAGCAATGTTCTTCAATATAAATTTTTTCAAAAGTTTAAATATGAACAATGCTGTAAGATTTAAACTAATACTGTAAGAGTCATGGTAATTCTGAGAGCCCAAGTCTGCCAATGGGTGTCATTAGTTTTTGATTTTGACAAAAGCAAGCCAATTGCCAGGCTCTGTTTCTCACACCTTCTTGGACCTGCTAGTTTCCAGTAGCACTGAGGGCTTGCCCCAGGTCTCTGCTCCTTCAGCCCTACCTTGAGACAGAGTCTCAACTCTGTGTGGGTTCCCAGATTAGGTGTGGAAGGAGGTAGGAGATATTCTGCATTCTCTAAGTAGCTGTGACCAGAAACCTTAAAAAAGAACAAAGCAAAGCAAAGCAAAAGATCCCATTCCACTCACTTTGGATTGTTCCTCTTGTTAGCCAGTGCCTGTCAGGGTGGAGAGAATAAGTCCCAGGACTCCAATACACACCTCACTCTGACTCCACTGTGCTTTTGAGTATGGGTGAAGGGGGAGGGTCTCCACAGGAAGAAGCAAACAGCATAGGCCTAATGAGGTTTAGTGGTAGTTATTACATAAAGAATATATAGGATTTAGAAAGGAGGAGTGGAAGAAGGTATTTCCTGAGAAAATAGAAGGTAAAGAAAGTCAGATAGAGGAAAAGAAAAGTTGTATATGTCTAAGAAATGGCAAATATTCTAGTTGGTTTGGAGGCCTGGAATGTGAAGGGGAATTAAAGGAAAGAGGTGGGAATGGTGTGTTGAGGCAGGACTGTGGAGAGCCTGCAGTGGCTTGCTAAAGAGACTCGGTCTTGTTCAGCGAGGTACTGCTGGAGAGTTTGGTGCTATGGTCTGTGCCAGGCTCATGAAGTCAGAGTCACCTGGCAGTAACATCAAGGATAGAGTCATTGAAGGGGGTGAGGTGGTAGTATGGAGAAGACAGGACACCACTATTCTTGTCTGAAGCCAAGTAGTTTGGGGACAGATAATACAGTCAGAACTGGAGCACTAGCAGTGGTATGAAGGAAGAAGGAGTACGTGAGCAGGTGCTGCACAGGCAGTGGGGTAGGAACTAGTAAAGGGAGTCCCACGGCCCTTGATCTGTGTGATCTGCTCTCCTCTTTCCCTTGTCACGTATGAAGTGTTTACATGTTGATTGTCTCATTTAATTTGCACAGCAGTTCTGAAGCATTTCTCCCTCAATTTATATGTGTGGAAAGATTCAGATTAAGAGATTCAGATTAAGAGATCACACCAAGAGCAAGCAGATTCTTGGCTTATTATTATTTTTACTTTATAGAAAGATTAGTTAAGATCTGCACAAGATTATTTATACTTAGCTTTTTAATGATCTTTCCTTAGCCTTTTAGAATTTGGTACTAGAATTCTAAAATCTTAATTTCATCATCAAAATTTTCATGTAATCTTTTAATATAAATTAAACTTGCACGTAGATATAGATATCTAATTATTTTTACTAAATTATATTTAATGTATATTGATTAAAATATAGAGAAGCACAAGTCATTTTTACTGGTATGCAAACCATTTATCAGTAAGCAGACACTCTCACTATAATATATAGTGAGAGTATCGAAAGGTTTCTTTCCTTCTGCCTTGACATACTGATAAGCATTTGACATCACCAAAAGGGCCCATAAGCCTGGCACTGGGTTTGTTTTTTCCTTTCATGAGCTATTTGAAGAACCCAGTTGTCTTTCTTCCTATATATTTCTTCTTTCTGACTTCATGCACAGCTTTAGTTTTCCCAATTAAGAACTAAGCTAATTCCAAAAAATAAGTCAAAATTTTTAATATTAAATAACATCTATGGGGAAAATGAAATATAATGGTCCTAATTAAAGCAACAATGAAAAATAATTTATTTTAAATTGAGCTGCCAGTCACTGAAATACATGCTGTATTCATAAGGTGGAAGTATTAGAATAAAGTTTTTTTTTGTTTTGTTTTGTTTTTTTTTTCGTATTTCTCCCTGCTTCTTTGATCAGGCTTTTATTCAAAGTTAGCTGTAGCTGTCCAAAGTGATTTGACCTTTATGGAATGAACAAATTTAAGTTTATGCCACAGGCTTCTTTTCTTCTGTGGTGGGTTTCTTTTCCGCAGGCTTCTTCTCCGGTGTTGGTTTCTTGGTAGCTGCAGCTTTCTTTCCCACCAAAGGCTTCTTCTGCTTTGTAACGCCAAAGGCCTTCTTTCCTTTCTTCCCTATCACTGGCTTCTTGCCTGGAACCCCCTTTTCACCTGATTTGGCTTGCAGAGCTGCTGCTGCTTTATCTACCCGGAGTTTGTGATTCTTGGCCTGGCGAAGAATAGTGTTCCGGCGCATGGTCTTTGCATATGGGTTTAGCTTCAACATGATTCTCAGGTTTTTCAGTGGATTCTTCTTCAGGACTCTGCGATGAATCTTCTTGCGTGGTGCTCGGAGGGCTCTTTGAATCTCTGGGCTTTTCAAGATCCTGCTAAGGTCTGTATTGAGCATCTTGTGCATGGGAAGGTTGTAGTTACTCTTCAGGGAGGCAGCTTTACGCCAAGTGCCATACAGCTCATCTAACTTGCGGAAAGCACTTTCAGTCCAAATGCAGAAACGGCCCACATGCCCACCAGGAGCAAGTTTCAAAATGTTCAGTTTGCTTACATTAAGGAGAGTAATTCCAGGGATGTTTCTGAAGGCTTTGATGATGCCATTGTCCTCATTATAGATAATGCAAGGTCCTCTGCGTTGGATACGACGACGGTTTCTCATTTTGCCCTTGCCAGCTCTCATTCGCTGAGAGGCATAGACCTTTTTGATATCATTCCAGGCCTTAAGCTTCTTAAGAAGCAAAACAGCCTCCTTGGTCTTCTTGTAGCCTTCAACTTTATCTTCAACCACCAAAGGAAGTTCAGGAACTTCCTCAATACGATGACCTTTAGACATGACCAGTGCTGGTAAGGCCGAGGCAGCCAAAGCAGAGCAGATGGCATATCGCTTCTGTGTTGTGTTTACTCTGCGGTGCCAACGACGCCAGGTTTTGGTTGGTGCAAACATGCGGCCTCCACGACACATATTGCCAAAAGCACCTTGGCCAGAGCGATGAGTCCCACCACCTCGAACTCTGGGAATTCGAGCCACAGCTCTGCCAGTACCCCACGACTCAGCACTGGTTTGATGACCTGCTAATTCACTGACAGCATAGGGCTGTCTATTGTTTTTGCGCAAGTTGGTGTGAACAAAGTTCACAATATCTGGTCGAATGGGGGCCTTGAACACAGCAGGCAAAGTGACATTTTTGCCAGATGATTCCCCCTTTTCAGAGTACACCGATATCAGTGGACGAGCACACGCCATGGCGGGGCGAGGAGACGGCTACGCTCCCCTTCACCCGGCGGCTCCCACAGGAAAAGGAAGCTAGAATAAAGTTTTAGCCACGGAATTATGAAGTTTTAGATGCTTATGGATTTTTTTTAAAATCCAGGTTTAGATTGCAGTTGTTTCAAGAACTTTGTGCCAGGCATGTTCAACTTCTTAGCCTTTCTACTTTTGTACTTACTGTATAGATGGGATTTTCGTTTTTAATGTTCCAGCTTGAACTTGGATGCCTCACTGTTAACTGTCTAAAAAAAGTGAAATTAGTCATGCTACCATGATGTAATATTGGTGACATCCAGCCATGTATTTCTGAACTCACACAGCCCCTACTTTGACAGGTGACTGAACGAGGAGGATAGAGTTAATGTCAAGGTTATCCTTTCAAACCAGCTAATCTAGCAGGGATTGTTAGAGCAAAAAGGGCAAAAAGCAGCCTTGGGTTAAATTCATTATTTAAGCTTTTGATAGTGTAGTGATGTACGAAAGCTGGCACAGCTACATTTTTGTCTTGTCACGGATACCATATAGGTGTAATAAGGGAATGTATAAACAAACTATGTACTCCACCTTTGTTATGACACAATAACATAAATCTAAAGGTCACAACAGGTGTTGCAGCTAATACATGTTCACTGAGCAGTTTGACTGGGTGTTTTAAACTCGTGTTCTACATGCTCCAGACCATATCAACAACCAGCCTATACTGAATGGATCATATAATCTGCTAGGCATTATTCAGACCAGGGAAGAAAGTTGGAAAGCCATGTCCTTTCTCATCAAGGAGTTTGCCACAGAAGGTGATAAATACAGCACTGTATCTATTGCATAGTGGCTGGGAGACAGACATACTTATTTTCAAATCATGACTGTTGCTTCCTAGCTGTGATCGTGGCCCATTCTTTCGTACCCTTGAGCTTCAGTTTCCTCATTTATGAAATAAGCAAGAACATACCTAACTAGTAGGATTAAATGGTTATATGTATGAAAAGTACTTGATGCCAGAGCAAGTGGGTAGCTACTTTCTACCTTAATAGACTGGACAGGTATTCCAGGAATTATGAAGGAACCTAAACCAGCTTGGGGGAAAATTGGAACCCAACTCCTAGAATCAGTAATGCCCAGTTTGAGACCTGATGGTAAATGAGGGTTGGGTTCGGGGTTGTGCATTCCAGGCAAAGGGAACATTTACGAAGTATATGTTTGCTTTATGTTAATTTTGTTTGTGGCTATACTGATAACAAAGGATAATTTATACGGTGATATGGAACTAAATTTGTGCTCAAAATATTAACTATTATTATTGCTTTAAGTTTGTGTTTCTTACTAAAACTCAGAAATGTAAGAACTTAAATGGCATCTGAGGAATTTAAGGATAAAAAAATTAAATGGACTGAGAAGCTTTCATAAAGCTAAATTTAACATATGTTTGTGTTGTTAGGGACTTGGCTTTATGTGACTTCCTATCAGGGCCTGAAGTTGAAACAAATTGCCACACTTTCATTCTCTTAATTTTGATTAATTTGACACAGTTTTTCTGTTATTCCTTTTTATGATTCAATGAACGATGAAAATTAATGTTAAAAATAATTCATAAGTTATCCCTCCTGATAATGTGGACTCATCAAAATCCCAGAATTCTAGCCAGGTATGTACAAAGTTATACGTTTTTATTTTTATTTTATTTTATTTTTTTATTTTTTGAGGGCAGAGTCACTGGCCCTCATATGTGGGACGCGAACCACTGGCTTCCCAAGCCAGCGCTTAACCACTGCACCACTCGGCCAGCCCTAGACATTTTTTTTATTTAATTAGTTTAATTATTTTTAATTAGTTTCAGGTATACCACATAGTGAAATAGTTACACTTTTTAGCCCTCAAAGTGACAACTCCCATCCCTCATTTAGCCACCCCCACTCCTCCCCCCCATATCATATATATCTATTACACTTCCTCTGACTCCCTTCCACATTATAATCCACATCCTGTGACTATCTATGTATTAAATTACAGTTGGTATACAATATTATACAACCTCAGCTTCAGGTGTACAGTGCAGTGATCAAGCCTCTACTCCATCCATGAAATGGTCTCCCTAACAAGACATATGACCATCTGACACCCCACAAAATATTTACAACATTATTAATTATATTCCCTAAAATGTCTTCCATATCCCTGTGGCAATATTGTAGTTGCCTATTTTTGCTGTCTAATCCCTTCCCCTTCTCCCTCATCCCCACCCCGCTCCCAACTAGCAACCCTGTTTTACCTCTACATCTATGAGACAGTTTCTGTTTACTTTGTTCATTCATTCAGTTTTTCAGATTCCACATATAAGTGAGATCATATGGTATTTGTCTTTCTCTGACTGACTTATTTCACTTAACGTAATAGTCTCTAGGTCCATCCATATCATTGCAGATGGTACGATTTCATTCTTCTTTATAGCGGAGTAATATTCCATTGTATAAATGTACCACAGATTCTTAATCCAGTTATCTACCGATGGGCTTTTCGATTGTTTCCAAGTCTTAGCTGTTGTAAATAGCGCTGCAATGAACATAAGGGTGCATATATTTTTTTTGAATAAGTGTCTTGGGTTTTTTAGGATAAATACCTAGGAGTGGAATTGCTGGGTCAAAAGGGAGTTCCATTTCCAGTTTTTTGAGATACCTCCATACTGACTTCCATAGTGGGTGTACCAATCTGCAATCCCACCAACAATGCAGCAGGGTCCCATTTTACCCACAGCCCCGCCAGCACTTCTTATTTGTTGATTTATTGATGATAGCCATTCGAACTGGAGTGAGGTGCTATCTCATTGTGGTTTTTATTTCCGTTTCCCTAATGACCAGTGAGATTGAACATTTTTTCATATGCCTGTTGGCCATCTGTATGTCCTCTTTAGAGAAACGTCTCTTCATATCTTCTGCCCATTTTTTAATTGGGTTGTTTGTTTTTTTGGTGTTGTTTCATCAGTGTTTTCTAAATTTTGGATATTAACCCCTTATCAGATATATCGTTGGCAAATATATTCTCCCATTCAGTAGGCTTCCTTTTTGTTTTATTGATGGTTTCCTTTGTTCTGAAAAAACTTTTAAGTCTGATATAATCCCATATGTTCATTTTTTCTTTTACTTCCCTTGCCCGCAGGGATGTTATCAGTAAAAATATTGCTCCGGGTAATGTCTGTAAATGTACTCCCTATATTTTCTTTTAGGAGTTTTATGGTTTCAGGTCTTACATTTAAGTCTTTAATCCATTTTGAATTTGTTCTTGTATATGGCGTAAGGAGGTGGTCCAGTTTCATTTTTTTGCATGTGTCAGTCCAATTTTCCCAACACCATTTATTGAATAGACTATCTTTACTCCAGTGTAAATTCTTGCTTCCCTTGTCATAGATTAACTGTCCGTAAATGCCTGGATTTATTTCTGGGCTCTCTGTTCTGTTCCACTGATCTATGTGCCTGTTTTTATGCCAATACCATACTGTCTTGATTACTGTAGCCTTGTAGTAGGTTTTGATGTCTGGTAGCGTGATCCCTCCGACTTGGTTCTTATTTCTCAGGATTGCGGAGGCTATTCGGGGTCTTTTATGGTTCCATATAAATTTTAGGATTATATTTTCTATTTCTGTGAAAAATGCCCTTGGTAGTTTGATAGGAATTGCATTGAATCTATATATTGCTTTAGGCAGTATGGACATTTTAACTCTATTAATTCTTCCTATCCATGAGCATGGTAGGTGTTTCCATTTATTTGTATCTTCTTTGATTTCTTTCTTTGGTGTCTTATAATTTTGTGAGTACAGATCTTTTACTTCTTTGGTTAAATTTATTCCTAGGTATTTTATAGTTCTTGACGCAATTGTAAATAGGACAGTTTTCTTAATTTCTCCTTCCGATAGTTTATTATTGGTATATGCAAATGCCACTGATTTCTGAACATTGATTTTATATCCTGCTACTTCACTGAATTCGTCTATCAGTTCCAATAGTTTTTTGATGGAGTCTTTGGGTTTCTCTATGTACAGTATCATGTCATCTGCATATAATGACAATTTTTCTTCTTCCTTGCCAATTTGGATGCCTTTTATTTCTTTTTGTGGTCTGATTGCTGTGGCTAGAACTTCCAGCACTATGTTGAATAAAAGAGGAAAAAGTGGACAGCCTTGTCTTCTTCCTGATCTTAAGGGGAATGGTTTTAGCTTCTCCCCATTGAATATGATGTTAGCTGTAGGTTTATCATATATGGCTTTTATTATGTTGAGAATCCCTGTATTCCCATTTTGCTAAGGGTTTTTAACATAAATGGCTGTTGAATTTTGTCAAATGCTTTTTCTGCATCTATTGATTTGACCATGTGATTTATATTCTTCATTTTGTTGATGTGGTGTATCACATTAATTGATTTATGGATGTTGAACCAGCCTTGCGTACTAAGGATGAAACCCACTTGATCATGATGTATGATCTTCTTAATATATTGCTGAATTCTGTTTGCTAATATTTTATTCAGAATTTTTGCATCTATATTCATCATGGATATTGGCCCGTAGTTTTCCTTTTTTGTGCTGTCTTTATCTGGTTTTGGAATCAGGGTGATAGTGACTTCATAAAAAGAGTTTGGGAGCCTTCCCTCCTTCTGCATTTTTTGGAATAGTTTGAGCAGAGTAGGTGATAGTTCTTCCTTGAATGTTTGATAAAGTTCACTTGTGAAGCCATCTGGTCCAGGGCTTTTGTGTTTTGGGAGCTTGTCAATTACTGACTCAATTTCCTTGGTAGTAATCAAGCTATTTAGGTTTTCTGTTTCTTCTTGTGATAGCTTTTGAAGGTTGTATGCTTCAAGAAAATTATCCGTTTCTTCCAGATTGTCAAATTTGTTGGCATATAGTTGCTCATAGTAATTTCTTAGAATTTTTTGTATTTCTGTGATGTCTGTAGTCATATCCCCTCTTTCATTCCTGATTTTACTAATTTGAGTCCTCTCTCTTTGTTTTTTTGGTGAGCCTGGCTAGAGGTTTGTCAGTTTTGTTTATCTTCTCAAAAAAAACAGCTCTTGGTTTCCTTGATCTTTTGTATTGTTTTTCTGTTCTCTATATTGTTTATTTCCGCTCTGGTCTTTATTATCTCCTTTCTTGTACTCCCCTTGTGCTTCTTTTGCTGTTCTTTTTCCAGTTCCCTTAGGTGTAAGAATAAGCTGTTGATTTGAGATTTTTCTTCCTTCTTTAGGTAGGCCTGCACTGCTATAAACTTTCGTGTTAGGACTGCTTTCGCAGCATCGCAAAGATTTTGGTTTGTGGTGTTTTCATTTTCGTTTGTCTGGAGGTATCTTTAGATTTCCTCCTTGATCTCATTTGTGACCCATTTGCTATTTAGTAGCATGTTATTTATTTCCATTTATTTGACAGCTTTCCGGGGTTCTTCTTATAATTGATTTCTAGTTTCATAGCATTGTGGTCAGAGAAGACACTTGAAATGATTTCAATCTTCTTAAATTTATTGAGACTTGTTTTGTGGCCTAACATGTGGTCTATCTTGTAGAATGTTCCATGTGCACTTGAGAAGATTTTATATTCTGTAGTTTTGGGGTGAAATGCTCTAAAAATATCAATTAAATCCATTTGGTCTAAAGTGTCATTTAAGGCCACTATGTCTATGTTGATTTTCTGTCTGGAGGGTCTGTCCATTGGTGACAATGGGGTGTTGAAGTCCTCTACTGTGATAGTGTTACTGTTGATCTCTGCCTTTATGTCTGTCAAAATCTGTTTTATATATTTAGGAGCTCCTACATTGGTTGCATAGATGTTTACTAGGATTATGTCCTCTTGGTGAATTGATCCCTTTATTATTATGTAGTGCCCTTCTTTGTCATTTATTGTAGTCTTCATTTTAAAGTCTATTTTGTCCGAAATAAGTATTGCTACTCCAGGTTTTTTCTCATTTCCATTTGCATGAAATATCTTATTCCATCCCATTACCTTCAGTCTGTGTATGTGTTTTCATCTGAGATAAGTCTCTTGAGACAGCATATGCATGGGTCCTGTTTTCTTATCCACTCAGCCACTCTGTGTTGTTTGATTGCAGCATTTAGCCCATTCACATTTAAAGTAATTACTGATAGGTTTATATTTATTGCCATTTTGTTATTTGTATTTCTTGTCTTCCTGGGTTAGCTTGTTTTCCCCTTCTGTTTAAAAAAGCTCTTTTAACATTTCCTGCAATGCTGGCTTGGTGGTAATAAACTCCTTAAGCTTATTCTTTTCTGAGAAGCTCTTTATCTCTCCTTCAATTTTAAGTGATACCCGTGCTGGGTAGAGCAATCTTAGTTGTAGACCTTTATTTTGTGTCACTTTGAATATCCCCTGCCATTCCCTTCTGGCCTGCAGAGTTTCTGAAGAAAAGTCAGCTGTTAGTGTTATAGGAGTTCCTTTGTATGTAACCTGCTGCCTTTTTCTTGCTGCTTTTAGGATTCTGTCTTTATCTTTAAGCTTTGCCATTTTAACTATGATGTGTCTTAGTGTGGGCCTGTTTGGATTCAGCCTGTTTGGAACTCTCTGTACATCTTGGGCTACTATATCGATTTCCTTCACCAGGGTAGGGAAGTTTTCAGTCATTATTTCTTTAAATACATTCTCGATCCCGTGCTTCTTCTCTTCTCCTTCTGGTATTCCTATGACGTTAAGGTTGTTGCTTTCATGTTGTCCCAGAGGTCTCTTAAACTATTTTCATTTTTTTTAAATTCTTTTTTCTTTTTGTTGTTCCATCTGGGTAATTTCTGCTATTTTTTCTTCTAATTCGCTGATTCGGTCCTCTGCTTCATGTATTCTGCTGGCGATTCCTTCGAGTGTGTTCTTCATTTCAGTGATTGTATTCTTTAGTTTTAACTGGTTGTGTTTTATGGTTTCCCTATCCTTCTTTATGTCCTCGCTAAGTTCCTTAAACATTCGTATCATCAGTGTTCTAAACTCTGTCTCTGAAAATTTGGATAGCTCTGTTTCATTTAGTTCCATTTCCAGAGTTTTCTTCTGATCTTTTACTTGGAACATGTTTCTTTGTTTTTTTCATTCTGGTTGTTGTTCTGTGAATGCTTCGATGTATCAGATAGATCACCTAGAAGAAGAGAAAAGAAAAAAAGAGAGAAAAAAAAAAAGAAAGATGTGAGGGGGCTCTTCGTCCTCTTTAATCTGCAGCCTACTTACTCAGGGTTGCAGTGAGCTTTCTACAGTTCGCTGCTGTGTGCTCTGGAACCGTGCTCACTACCAAAACAAAACAAACAAACAAACAAAAAACATCTTCACAGATTGTTGCAGGTTGTCCGCTACTGCAAAAAAAAAACAACCCTCTGTGTCTTGTTGAGATGTGGGCCAGGCACTGGGGGCTCAGGGTGCCTCTAGCAACACAGCTGTAGATGGGTGGGGCAGGCCCCCAAGGCACCAAAGGATGTGGTCAGTGGTCCCCACCAAGTCAGAGCAGCATGCACTCTGCATCAGCAGTTAGTCCACACAAACTCGCCAGGAAAGCCTCGATCAGATTACGCAGGTGCACTGCTTCCTGCCCAACACTATCAGGAAAACTCCCCATCTCAGCCTGTCCCAATCATCTGCCCGCAGATCAGGCTAAGTATCCCAACAGCCAATCCTCAGCCTTGCAACTCTGCACAAACAGTGTGGAGAGCGGGGACCTAAGGGGGCTTGCCCAGTCCTGAGTCTCAGTGAACAGACTGATGCAGCTGGAAAGCACCCACCCTGCGTTTCCCTGGCTATGCAGCACAAGCATGGCAGAGGGTGGGGATCCAGTGCGGCTTGCGCACTCCTGTGTCTCAGTGAGCAGCCTGATGGAGCTGGAGGGCACCCGCCAGGTGTTTCCCTGGCAACGCAGCACAAGCAGGGCGGAGGGTGGGGATCCAAGGCCGCATGCGCACGCACGCACGCTCGCTCGCACTCCTGCCCCAAGTTCACCAGAATAATGGGATCCCAGATCTGACCCTCTGTGGGAGGGTCCAACCCTTAAAAAATGGCTCCCTCCTTTACACCACTCGTGTGCAAGCTCCGCACCGGTGGAAATACAGTCCCTAAACCTCCAGCTTCTGCACCAAAGGTGCTCAGTTCAGTCTCTCCTGACGGGCGTCTGGGTCCGGCTTACACAGCTACTCCCTCCAACAGGATCCGGGTGAGTGCTCACTGGCGAACGAACCTGTGCGCCGGCCCCACTGGTTCTCCAGCTGCCCTCAGCCTCACCGAGCCGAGCAAAGAGAGTCCTCACTAATTTCTACTGCCCGCTATCGTAGAACTCCTCTTCCTGGCAAAGCAACTCTGGGCTGGTGAGTTCGGTGTGGGGCCGGAGGGCCTCTCCCCCAACCGGAGAAGCCTCCCCTCACTGCTGGGGCGTCCCTCACGGGGCTCGCCCTCTCCTGTCTGTGCCCCTCCTACCAGACTTGACGTGGCTTCCTCTTTAGGTCCTTCATTTAGAGGTTCTGTTCATCTAATGATCAGGGGACTTCTGAGGTTAAATGCTGTATAAATTATTTGTAATTTTGATGTGATCCTGGGAGGCAGTTCGGAGAGGGTCCGTCTATTCTGCCATCTTACCAGAACTCCTTCACCATTAGATTTTTAAATGATAGCATTTACAAATGAAGACCAAGCAGTGCTTTTGTTTACTTATTTTGAATAACAAACTCTTTTTTCTTTACCCTTTTTGGCTCCTTGTCTAGGGTAGCTCAAAACTTTAAAGGGCAGAAGTAGATACCCAGGAAATCACCACCTAGCAGCTATAATGTACCAATAGTTGAATAGAAATTTAGCTCTTACTATGTAGAGTTAATGATTTATATTATTTTTCCTATGCTGGCTTTAGCCAGTAAAAACATTTGCTATTCTGATAATCTCCTAAAAATGGGAGCCTTTAACCATGAGATTATTGTAAAACTTGGTCTTCCAACAGGAAGATTTCCAATAGCCAATAGCTTCCAATTTAGAGCAGCTCAGTCTTGAGATACATTAACCCGAGATGCCACATCTGTCCAGAACAGAAAGGCACATTGTTCTTAGTTTGCCTTCGCTTTAAAGGAAAGCTGAAGAGTGAATAGCCAGACAATGTGTTAAATACTGTTTACTGCCCATCTCCTTGTTACTGTCCTCCATATTTTTCTTTGTCATGTTTCTCTGTTGTCAATAGACAGTCCTTTTCCCTGAAGTAAAACATTCATGACACTTGTCCTTTATACACCAGGATACTAGTTTTAAAGTGCTTCTACTTATATTAAACTCCTTCAAGAGATCTTGATCCCAGAAGCCTTTATTCCGTGGATAGGTTCGGCTTAAGTGCGGACTGGCTCAATCATAGAGAATGCCTGACTCTTTGGAGACTGAATATCCTAGCTCTCTTCATTGCTGTAGTAAAAATAGTTACTGTGATTACTATGCAAGGTGTCTTCCTTTTCCTGGTTTGGACTAGGCCGTGATCTGGCTGGAAATGGCCACTTTCCTGCAGTGTCTTTGAGCAGAAATCATTCTGTTGGATTTAGCCCTGAGCAGTTTGTTATAACCATACGATGTGTGAGGAGCCCATAACTGGATATAGCCTCAAAGAAGCCGCCGTGTCCTCTGAGTCCCCAAAGGATTCTGGCCGCTAGCCAAGTGATAGCCTGGAGGAGGGCCAGTTTTTCCTCTGCTGATAGCTGTTAGAGAAGTGGTTGACAACCTGAGGGAAAGAGCAGTCAGTACAAAAGAGACTAAAAAAAAGCTGCATGCTTCCTGAGTCTCTTGGCTGTGATGTTGTAATCTTCTATGGTTATTTAGTGGGAAATAAAGAGATCAAATATAACCTTGGTGTAACATACACATTGTTGCATGGAGGATGGTTTTAATGTACTTTTTGTTTTAGATTGTCAACTGCCAGTAGCCTAGTTATCTTTTACATTATTTGTCACATAGCATACTGTGAAAGTATTGGGTTGTCGGAAAAGTCATGATGCATTTTTGCAAAGAAAAACAGAAAAAATACATCATGACTTTTCCGACAACCCAATAGTTTGAATAAGACTTACAATGAAAATACAACTTTTGAAGAGTGCATAACTTTCTGTTTCTAAACTGCCTGCCATGGAATTCTGTAATTTTCTAAAGCTACCTGATTTAAATATTGTATCTTAGTTGTTCAAAAATACATTTTGAAGAAAATTTAAGTATGAATTAAATATGTTAGCATTCTTCATCAGTATTTCAAGGATTGGTTATGTAATCAAGTATGTCTAACTTTTTGTTAAACATTTGTTTATTTTGGAGAATTTTGAAAATAATGGAAAGTACAAAGAATAATAATAAACAACTGTAATCCCATATGTAAAACAATGTCAGGCATACATCAGGCACTCATTGAACGTATTTGTTCAATGACTGTAGAGACCAACAGTGGATCAAAACATGCAAATACAATGTAACTTTTCTTTAAATTAAAAGAAAATAATTACTTCTGACATTCCTTTTATTATTCTTTTGTGATAACTGGAAGGTCTGAATTTGCCTGTGGGCCTTAGTAAGGGGACATCCTCAACTTTAGGCATATTTGCTAAATGAAGCTATATAATTTCATTAGGTATTGGTTGCTATGGATTCTCGTTAAACATATGAGTGACCTGAATTCCATACCTTTCTTCATTAAAATCTCTGGAGTAGGGTCTTTTATCCCTACTGGCCGTGCCTGTGTTTAGGCCTTGTTTCCTCAGTACTGTCTGATGGCATTAGTTTCCCCTTCCTTGTCACAGCCTGACTTCTACCAAACTCTCCTATTTACTCCCTCTGTTTTCCTACTTGAGCCATCTGCTCCAGCCAAATGTTTGTTTTTTTTCCTGTTACACCCTGCATCCACCCCATTTTAACTCCCACATCTACTTCTTTTCACACTGTCATCCAAACTGGCTGGCATATCTACCCCCATTTCTTCACTTACTGAATTATTTGCTGTGAGGCCCTGCTCCAAATCCTGCATTTCTATTAACCTGCCAATATTAGTAAGTTATGTGATTCTGAGAGGCAGTATTCTGGGTTGTTACACTGTAGGGAGCTTATACAAGTTTCAAGTTTGTTTGTTTTTGTAAAGACATGTTTTTGACTTTTAAAACTTTAAATTGGTAGTTATCTTAAAAATAAACTCCCCCCGTACCCCACCACCAATAGAGAGAGATTGAGAGAGAGAGAGAAAGAGAAATTGACATGTTTGCCCTGTATTTTCTTCTCTATGGCAATTAAAACTGTTCAAAAAATTCTTATAGTTCAGTTAGTTCTCCCTTGATTTTTTTTTCTATTTGGATAACATGGCTAATTTGGTTTCATCACTTCTGTGAGTTTTGATTGTGCAGTTAAGTCCTCACTTAACATCATCGTAGGTTCTGTGACTTTTAAGTAAAAGACATATAACAAAACCAATCTTACCATAGGCTAATTGATATAAACGAATTAAGTTCTTACAATGTTATAATAAAACAAAGTTGAACAAAATGAAGTTATCCAAGGACCTACTGTATTTCCTCCTCCTGTCATCAAACTCAGCCTTCAACACTACCTACTTTGTAATTAAAATTGGCCTGCAGTGGTGGGAGGGATCCCTACTAATCATTTACTATAGTTAACCTGGGCCACTTTGATAAGTCAGACCTCTGACTTTGACTTCACCAGATGTAGTTTTAGGCTTTATAAGTACAGTCATGTGCCCAATAATGACGTTTCAAGGACAGACGGTGGTCCCATAAGATTATAATGGAGCTGAAAGTTTCCTATCTCCTAGTGATTCTGTATGACATGATAATGTCATAGCACAACCCCATTCCTCACTTGTTTTGTGGTGATGCTCGTATAAACAAACCTACTGTACTGCCAGTCATATAAAAGTACAGCACATATAGTTATGTATAGTCCATAATTCTTGATAATGATAATACATGACTGTGTTACTGGTTTATATGTTTACTGTACTTTTTATTGTCAATTTAAAGTGTACTCTCTACTTGTGAAAAAAAAGTTTGCTGTAAAACAGTAGTGATGTTATGCCAGCAGCGGCCTCATGTATTTGGTGCTTACCGTATCTCTCGATTGCATCTTCTCTGGTGCTTGATTTAATCTCTTTTTGTGCAGGGACATGCTGTACAGGTTGTAGCCCAGGAGCAGTAGGCTGTACCCCAGAGCTGAGGTGTGCAGTGGGCTGTGCCATTTAGGTGTGTGTCAGGGCACTTTGTGATGTTCGTACAGTGACGAAATAGCCTATTGATGTGTTTCTCAGAATGCATGACTCTTTATTTCTCTTAACCCATTGAGCAATGAAGCTTTTATTGGCATTCTTCCCAGCTGCATATGAGGAAGCCACATAAATAGTTTAGAGCTTTTTAAAAGGCATGGCTCCTTTTTTGAACTTACTACCTACCTAACTCTTGAATAATAAAACTGCTGTGATATAGACTGAATGGGCCAAGAATATCTGGGTAGAATAGCACAGTGGATAGCCTCTGGAGCCAGGAAGATCAGAATTTGGAGCCTAGACCCTCAACTCAATGGCACTCCGAGTGTCTTACTGTCCCCGAACTCAGGTTCTGCTTCTGTAAAATGAGAAGGTGAGGCTATGGGGAGGATCAACTGAGTTTCTTTCTATTTGCTTTCCTTTGCAGGGGTTAGTGAAGAGCTCTGATGACTAGGGAAGTCAGTTCACACTCCCTGAGGGATGAAGACTTTAGCTAGGCAGATGACGATTCCATTAGGTCAATTGGAGAAGGAAAGGTATTCTAGGTGTAGGGGACCCATTGCGAAAAAGACCCTGGACAAGTCTATAGAGCCTTGAAAGCATATGCGGGGAGGGGACTTGATGAAAGCAATGCATGAAAAAATGTATGTCAGCGGACTAAAAGGGAAAAAAAGTCTGTAATACGAGGGATAAGGAAGATTTTATAATCTAGGCATAAGATGATGAGAGTATGACTGAGGATGGGTGGTTAGGAGGTGATGATGAAAGGGCGGTTACTAGAGGCATGTACAAGGAAAAATCATTAGTACTTGGTGTGTGAGGCTATTAGATGAAAGAAATTGGAGGGGTTTAAGTGGCCAATTGTGTCATTCATTCATTCATTCTTAAAATATTGATATTGAAAATCTGCTGCTGCAAGGTTCTGTTCTAGGTATTGGGGATTAACCACTAAATAAAACAGAAGTCCCAGCTTTTTTGAAGCTTACATGTTAAAAATTTAGTGGCAGCAATTTTGGTACCTTGAGATGTCATTATCTAGCTCATGATTTTTTATCATACCTAAAAGTCAAGTGGGAAATGTTGATGAAAGCATACCTAGTGTCTTCATGAAATCAATATACAGTATTTTCATGTTTTAGGACTATAATGAATGAAATAATTAAACTGAAAATCCTGTACTTACAGATCAATAGAGGTGGTACTACTATACATTTAGCAATTTGCCTTATAGTTAATAAATTTCAGGGAAAGTCATGAAGTTTGCAACACCTAGAAAATTGTTGAGTTGTGAAAGGTTTTTTTATAGGCTTTGGTTGGGATTAAAATTAGGCTCACTTAATAATCAAGAGGAAATAATTACATTGAACAAGATTATAGTACTTGTTGGCTTTTTTCCAAGTGATTTTTTCAGCTTTTTTTTGAAGTAGTGCAATGATATTTTGGTTTTTAGTCTGAGTTTACTTCAATTCTTTAAGGTGAATTAGACAATTCCTTGACAAAAAAAAATATAAACAGAAGAAATAGCAAAGTTTGAAAACAAAAATATAATTTCCCATGGTATTTTCAAAAGTTTGAATTAGAAGAACAGCATCTAATTAAAGTTACAATGCATGTAAGTATTTGTTTAATTAGGATTGCTTCCTTTTGTTTAACATACCTAGTTGTGTTTCATAGTATTTTTATGGTAACCACAATTAATTAGTTATAACAATAGAATATAAGTATTATTCATAATTCTTAAGGAAGGAATGAGCTTTGAACCTAATAGCTTCATACAATAAAAGAATATTAAAAATATTCTGGGGGGCCGGCCGAGTGGCACCGTGGTTAAGCGCTGGCTTGGGAAGCCAGTGGCCCTGGTTCGGGTCCCACATATGAGGGCCAGTGACACTGCCCTCAAAAAAAAAAAAAAATATCTAGGCCAGCTGAGTGGCGCATTGCTTAAGAGCTGATTTGGGACGCCAGCAGCCCCAGTTTGGATCCCACATATGAGGCCAGTGACACTGCCCTCTACAGCTAACAATAGCTCCACCTGGAGCTGGGCTGCTGTGAGTCCCCGAGACAGCATAGCTGCAGGCCCTGCTGCAGTGGGCTGCCATAGGCTACAATGAGTGGCCGGCAGCCAGCGTGAATGGCTGGCAGCCAGCGTGAGCTGCCAATAGCCACAGTGAGCGACCATCCAGAGGCCGGCGACCGATCTGCCTCATCTGGGAAGAGCGGAATGACGATACCAACATGGGCCAGTGAAGCAACATCCTCCACAACTAGACTGAAGAACAAAAAGACAGCAACTAATCTGTTCCCCTTCCGCGATTCCTCAACACTGTTCCCCTCCCCCAATTCCCCAATAAAATCTTTAAAAAAAGAAAAAAAATTCTAAAAAATGATTAAAACTCTAATTGCTATAAATATATTACCTCTCAACTTCCGGTAAAATGGTGGGATAGACAGACACTGTGCCAACTGCATCCCAGAATCACACCAAAATTACAACTAATTTATACAACCCCGGAACACTAGATGAACAGAACCTCTAAACAAGGGACCTAAAGAGGAGACCACGTCGAGTCTGGTAGGAGGGGTGGAGATGAGAGAGGGCGAACCCCATGAGGGACACCTCAGCCATGGGGAGGCTTCTCCGGTTGGGGCAGAGACCCTCCAGTCCCAAACTGAGTTCACCAGCCCAGAGTTACTTTTCTGGGAAGAGGAGTTCCATGATAGGTGGCAGTAGAAATTAACGAGGACTCTCTTTGCTCAGCTCAGTGAGGGTGAGGGCAGCTGGAGAACCAGTGGAGCCAGCACACAGACTTGCTCACTGGTGAGCACTCATCTGGTTCCTGCTGGAGGGAGTAGCGTGTGAGCAGGGCCCAGGTGCCTGCGGGGACGGACTGAACTGAGCGCCTTTGGCATGGGAGCTGGAGGTTTTGGGACTGTTGTTCCCCTGGTGCGGAGCTTACACGAGAGTAGTATACAGGAGGGTGCCATTTAGTCTGGGTTGTGCCCTCCAACAGAGGGTCAGGTCCGGGACCGCGTTGGTCTGGTGGAATTGGTGCAGGAGTGTGTGTGTGCGTTTGCATGCATGTGGCCTTGGATCCCCACCCTCCACCCTGCTTGTGCTGCATCATTGCCAGGGAAACGCCGAGCAGGTGCGCTCCAGCTCCAACAGGCTGCTCACTGAGACATGGGAATGTGCCAGTCGCCTTGGATCCCCGCTGTCTGTATTGCAAGTGCAGAGTTGCCAGGCTGGTGATTGGTTGTCGTGCTGCTCAGCCTGATCTACGAGCGGCTGATTGACCCAGGCTGAGACTAGGAGTTTTCCTGGGAGTGTTTGGCAGTGAGCTGTGCGCCTGCGTGATCCAGCTGTGGCTTTCCTGGTGATCTATCTAATACATCAAAACAATCCCAGAGCGACAGCCCGAATGAGGAAACGAAACATGTCACAAGTAAAAGATCAGAAGAAACCTCTAGAAATGGAACTAAATGAAACAGAGGGATCCAACCTTTCAGAGACAGAGTTTAGAACACTGATGATAAGAATGTTTAACAAACTTAGGGAGGACATAAGGAAGGATAGAGAAATCATACAAAACAACCAGTTAGAACTAAAGAATACAATAACTGATATGCAGAACACACTCGAAGGAATCACCAGTAGAGTAGATGAAGCAGAGGATCGGATCAGCGATTTGGAAGACAAAATAGCAGAAATCACCGAGTTGGAACAACAAAAAGACTAAAGAATAAAAAGCAAAATAGTTTAAGAGCCCTTTGGGACGACATGAAACACAACAATACATGCATCATAGGAACACCAGAAGGAGAAGAGAAGAAGCAAGAGATTGAGAATGTATTTAAAGAAATAATGACTGAAAACTTTCCTACCCTGGTGAAGGAAATCGACATACAAGCCCAGGAAGTGCAGAGAGTTTCAAATAAGCTGAGCCCAAACAGGTCCACACCAAGACACATCATAGTTAAAATGGCAAAGGTTAAAGACAAAGACAGAATCCTAAAAGCAGCAAGAGAAAGGCAGCAGGTTACATACAAAGGAACTCCTATAAGACTAACAGCTGACTTTTCTACAGAAACTCTGCAGGCCAGAAGGGAGTGGCAAGAGATATTCAAAGTGACGCAAAATAAAGGCCTACAACCAAGATTGCTCTACCCAGCACGACTATCACTTAAAATTGAAGGAGAAATAAAGAGCTTCTCAGACAAGAATAAGCTTAAGGAATTCATTACCACCAAGCCAGCATTGCAGGAAATGCTAAAAGGGCTTTTTTAAACTGAAGAAAGGGGTAAACAAGGTAACCTAGGAAGACCAGGAATAGAAATAACAAAACTGCAATACATATGTACCTATCAATAATCATTTTAAATATGAATGGGTTAAATGCTGCAATCCAACGACAGAGAGTGGCTGAGCGGATAAGAAAATAGAACCCATGTATATGCTGTTTACAGATTGAATAACATATTTCAGGCAAATGGAAATGAGAAAAAACGTAGCAGTACTTATTTTAGATAAAATAAACTTTAAAATGAAGACTACAATAAAAGACAAAGAAGGGCACTATACCCCTAATAAACATCTATGCACCTAACATAGGAGCTCCTAATTATATAAAACAGATTTTGACAGACATAAAGACAGAGATCAACAGTAACACTATCATAGTAGGAAACTTCAACACCCCGTTGTCACCAATGGACAGACCCTCTAGACAGAAAATCAGCACGGAAAGAGTGGCCTTAAAGGACATTTTAGACCAGCTGAATTTCATCAATATTTTTAGAGCATTTCACCCCGAAACAACAGAATATACATTCTTCTCAAGTGCACATGGGACATTTTCCAAGGTAGACCAGATGTTAGGCCACAAAACAAGTCTCAATAAATTTAAGAGGATTGAAATCATATCAAGCAGATATAAAGGAAAAACTGATGGTTGCTGGCTGGGAGGGGGTGAGGATGAGGGAGAGGGGGAAGGTTTTGGACAGCGTAGGTAGATGACTACAATGTTGCCACACGGATATGGGGCAGTTCTGGGAATGTAATTGATAATGTTTTGAATGCTTTTTGGGGTGTCAGATGGTCACGTGTCTTGTTGGGGCGACCACTTCAGGGATGGGGTAAAGGCTTGATCACTTCGCTATACATCTGAAGCTGATGTTGTAGATTATTGAATGTTAACTGTGATTGAATGTATACATATAGTCACGGGATGAGGAGTACAGTGTGGGAGTGGGGTCAGGGTAGTTGTAGTAGATATTATGATATGGGGGGGACTGGGGCAGTGGATCGGGGGAAGGGGGTTTGCACTTTGAGGGGTAAAAAGTATAACTATTGCACTGTTGTAAAAAATAAATTAAAAAATTAAAAATATATTACCTCTCAGTGTCTTGATTTCTTAGTTTAAAAAAGTGAGATGTTTTTTCTTAAGGATGATTTTATTTTTTTAAATTTCCTTCAGGTAAAAGTGCAGTTTTGAAGTGTCTACTGGATATTCACAAAATTTTTCAGGAAAGCGAACCAGCTTACATTCTAAATGATCTCTACATTTCAGACTACTGTGTGTGGATTCAGAAAGCCAAGTAAGTTTTGAGTTACTTATGAATTTTACATATTCCCATTTCTGGAATACATGCTTACCTAGGAGGAAGAAAATGAAATAACCTGGGAGATAAATCTTAAAGAGAAGCCCCATATAGCCACCAAACACTTTAAGAAGTAACTAGATCAAAATGAGGGATTTGAATTTGATTAGGGAGGAGGTGCAGATGGTGAAAAGTTAATTTTACTAGAAAAAAATAGTACAGCCTGGAAAATAGGTGTTAATACAGGCAGTTGTAAGGATTCAGTGCTTGCTATTGATTACCCAATATGAAATATCAAGACTGGGTATCCAAACCGATGTTTATAATTTACTTAAAGTGCAATAAGCGTCTGTGTGTGTATGTGTGTGCGGGTGTGTGCCCATGGGTGTTTGTGGCACCTGTGTAAACATTGCAGGACACAAACCTAATCAATTATAATCACAGTGAGAACTGTGCATTCATTGGCTGATCACTAGCTTACAGAATCCATTATTTGGAGTATAAAAAAATACAGCCTCAGAGCTTAATAATATGATTCTTGGTAACACTTGTATCTAAGGTTTTGAATACTCACAAATGAGCTCCTTGCCCTTGGTATGTAACATATTAAGAAGAGCTTACCATTGCGTTACTCAAGGAGCGATACTAAGTTTAAAAACACAGTGAATTTTCATTTTGTGAGGTTTTACAGACCTGATTCTTATCAGATATGCCTCAAGTACCCATTTCAGTAGCAAGAGATTGTTAATTGAGAACATATGAGTACGAAGAGAGCTGTTGACTGGAATGATTCTTAGGTGTACAACATCACTTGTGACTCAGAAAATAAATGATCATGATATTTTTACTATTACTGTGATTGGTAAATTAATGCTTTAGTGTGGCTTTATTGCTTATTTCAAGTGAATCATTATATAGAATTTATTTTTGATTTCTGTTCATGGAGAAGCAATTACATTGCAGCGTGAAATAAGAAAAAACTCTTGAAGCTACACTTGTGGTAAGTAAAATGCTTAGAGACTGCTCAAGGTAACATCTAGTAACATACAGCAGGTGGTGTCAGCATTTGTGTTGGAAATCTAGATCTTGCCAGATGGAAAACTGCATCTTTAACCCTGAGGTCATGATGGCATGTCATCACTTCATTAGATCCTCCTGCTAATTGAGCTTATCAAATACCCTGCTGCCATTTCCTATTGTTTTCATAATAGCATTAAATTGAAATAGTCTGTATGGGTTTAGGTTTTTTTTTTTTTTTTATTGATGGTAAGGATTTTATAAACATTAATGAGCATTGAGGTTTGTGCTAGGATCCCATTTCTAGGAGTGGCATTTCTATTTGTGGCATTCCTTACTAACTAGAGAAAGATCGTATTTCATTAAAGTAGAACGGTGTATGCCCTCAAGTTTATATGGGGATTATTAGACTTTATTTCTCTTAAAAATATTTCCCCTTGGTTTTTAAGTTACAGGATATATAATGAAATTCTTAGGATCTAATAATGGTTATAGTAGTAATTTTTTAAAAGGGATAATGTATTGTGAAGTGACATAGAAGAGAGAATTCAACAGGAACTCTTCAGGCTGCTGTGGAAAAATTTTTCAGCTTTACCAATTTGGACACAACTTTCTTTTCCCTAAATACGCTGTATCATTTTATTTTATGTTTTTATGTAATTTAACTCTAGTCCAGCTGTTTTATTCTCCCCTTTGAAATAAGACATTTGTTCATTTACCTAATTTTTATTAAATTTCTTAATTTCATACTTAATTTTTCAAGCACAACATTATGGAGCTTTCCAGTATCATCTTTACTGTGAACTTCCTTGGCTCTGAATTAATTATACTGCAGTGAATATTAATTATACTGCAGTAATTATACAGCAGTGAATATCCACAATTTTCATAACTAATTTCTTCCTCACCATTCACCTTCTGCTTTATTCTTTCCCCATGTAGTTTATCAGTGAACTCTAGCACCTTTTTTTAATTTTTTAAAATAATTCTGTATTTTCATTAGTCTCTATTTGTTTTTGATTATAACAATGAAGACTATGTAGAATTTTATTTGAAATACTAGACAAGTGCTAAATTCTGACTAGCACAAAGAACAGCATTCCATTTTTAGTCAGGCATTTACTTTGTCAAAACTTTATTGGAATGTGGGTAAGCAGTCATTCTTATATTAAATTAGTGAAGTTTGGACAATAGTTATACGTTTTGATTTAGTACCACTCAGTTATTTTTCCTTGTGTTATCTGTGTCTTATAGCTCACATTTGCAGATCTTAAAAGCTGACGCTCCTGTATTCTTATTCTGAGTTATAGACTTTGTACGTTATTTTCCTAAAAAGGAATACTCCCTGCCATCCTTCATTGTAAGCGTCATTGAAAATTTCAAGGATGGTGGTCACTACAGCAAATAATTTTCTTTTTTTTTAGAGGGCAGTGTCACTGGCCCTCACATGTGGGATCCGAACCGGGGCCGTTGGCGTCCCAAGCCAGCTCCCAACCACACCACGCCACTCGGTCGGCCCAATAATTTTCTTTTTTAAAGATTTTTATTGGGGAATTGGGGGAAGGGAACAGTGTTGGGGAATGGGGGAAGGGGACCAGCCAAGTTGTTGTTCTTCAGTATTCGTTATAGAGGGTGCCAGTCGCCATCTGGCTTCCCGTCGGCAGCTCGTGGCCTCTAGACTCAAGATGCTGTGTTCAATCTTAGTTGTGGGTGGGTGTAGCCACCATCCCATGTGGAAGTCAAACCAACAGCTTTGTTGTTAAGAGTGCATGCTCTATCCTCTAAGCCATCTGGGCGGTAGCTCAGCTCAAGGTGCTGAGTTCAGTCTTAGCTGCAGGTGGGCATAGCCACCATCCAATGTGGGAGTCGAACCTAGCAGCCTTGTTGTTAAGAACGCACACCCTATCTACTGAGCCATCCGGGTGGCAGCTCAGCTCAAAGTGCTGAGTTCAGTCTTAGTTGCTGGTGGGAGTAGCCCACCATTGAACAGACATTCTTGTTGTTACACTAGCTAAGCCATCCTGCCACCTGTTGGCAGCTCAGCAACAGCTCAGCTTGGGTGCAGCATTCACTGGCCCACATGGGAATCAAACCGGTGGCCCTGTTGCTCAGAGCACGCCCTCTAAGCCAACTCTTTAACCAACTGAGCCACTTGGCCGGCCTGCAAATGATTTTCTTGAAGTCCTTCCCGGAGTCTGACAATTAAGTTGGCGAACTCATCCTAGCAAAAGTGCTACAGACCCCATTGCTGAATATCACTACGGTCACCTTCGAAGTACTCCCCTTGGGAAGCTATGCACCAATGCCAGCACCTAGTTCACCCTTTAAGGCAATTTTGGAACTCTTTTTCTGGAATGGCCATCAGAGCTGTGGTCGTATTACCCTTAATGTCCTGAAGGTCATCACAATGTCTTCCTTTCAATATTTCCTTTATCTTCAGGTAAAGAAAGAAATCATTGGAGATCAGATCAGGTGAGTAGGGAGGCTGTTCCAATACAGTTATTTGTTTACTGGCTAAAAACTCCCTCACAGACAGTGCCGTGTGAGCTGGTACATTGTTGTGATGTAAGAGCCATGAATTGTTGGCGAAAAGTTCAGGTCGTCTAACTTTTTCATGCAGACTTTTCAGTATTTCCAAATAGTAAACGTGGTTAACTGTTTATCCAGTTGGTACAGATTAATAATCTAATCCCTCTGATATCAAAAAAGGTTAGAAACATCTTTGCAACAAGTTCGCAAACTTAATTGCCAGACCTTGTATAGCCAGACACTACCATGTCTGATAGTCTCAGGTCTTCTGAGTCTGGGTTACGTATTTTTACAGCTATGCTATCTAGACAGCCAGTTGTTTTTATTCGAGGTATATGGAGGGGAAAAAAAGAAAGAAAAAAGTCCTGCCTTTAAAGAGTGTTTCCTATCCGAAAAGAATTAAGGATTCATTTATCGTCCTCTGAGATGTTCCCATAGCCCTTGGTTTAGAGACCATCAGGGTGCATCTCAGGCCTGCCTCGTGTATAGTCATTTAGGTACATAGTCATTTAGGTGCGTAGTCATTTAGGTGCATATCTCTTTCCCTCCCTAGAATTGTAAAGTCACTGTGAGTGAGCACTTATATGGGCCCATCTCAGTCCCTTGTCAACACAGCAAACTTCAGTTGAATTGAATGGTGCCTAGTAGAGCCAATCGTGGGAGCACTTCTCATTGTTTAAAAAGAAAAATTATAGCACTTTAGAAACGTATTTTTGTTGAAATTTTCAGCTATTGGGTCTTCAGAGAAGTCATGATGCATGTTTGCAACAGATGGCACTAGTTCATTTTTGGAAGTACTGGAGTCATTCGCACCTATGTTATTGCTATGTCGTTTGACAGCTGACAGTTCTAGCTTCATTCTAAAAAAAATTGAATGATTTGATTGAGTTTTGGAGATTTTACAGCAAGTGGAAGATGGAAAACCAAACTGTGCATTTTTGCTGTATTTTACTGTTTTACTTCCATAAAGGGAAGAACATGTGTCAAGCTTGTGAAAAGTTGCATAAAGTATACAGTGGCAGTGCTCTAAAAGAATGTCAATGCCAACAATGGTTCATGAAATTCCGTGCTGGTGATTTTGATCTCAACGATGCTCCTCAGTCAGAGAGGCCCACCGAGGTTGATGACGAAAAAATAAAGGCATTGATTGAGTCAAACCTGTTACATGACACAAGAGATTGCAGAAACATTGAACATTCATCATTCAACCATTCATGACCACCTGAAGCAGCTGGGATACGTAAGCAAGTTTGATATTTGGGTTCCGCATGAACTCAAAGGAGTTCATATGACAGTGCGTATAAACATCTGCAATATGCTTATTAAACGTGAGGAAAACCATCCTTTTTTTGAAGTGACTGATAACTGGTGATGAGAAGTGGATTATTTATAACAATGTGATGTGCAAACAGTCTTGGTCCCGACGTGATGATTCGCCTCAAACAACATCGAAAGCAGACATTCATCAGAGGAAGGTTATTCTCTCAGTGTGGTGGGATTTTAAAGGAGTCGTTTTCGAGCTCCTACCAAAGAACCAAACGATCAATTTGAATTGGACAGTTTGAACAAATCCATCATCCAGAAACATCCAGAGAGCTTGTTAATTGTAAAGGAATTGTGGGGGGAAAAGAAAAAAAATGTGTCTTTGAAATGCTAAGACTTTTCACATTAAACTGATAAATAGTTTACTCTGGTTAATACTCTTGGTGCATTTATTTTTTTCACTGTTTTTTTAGCATACTTTCCCCCACGAAATGAAATCTTATTTGTGACTGCTTGGACACTAATGTGGTAAGTTTATAGAGGGAAATAGCTCTATCCCTAAAGAGTATTATCTCTTGATAAATCCTGGACCACAGCATCCTCAGTTGTGAATAAACCTAAGTCATTTTTGTACTGACATCTTAACATTTTAGAAAAAGTAGGACCTTATCATTGCTTCATGCTGCTTCATTTGCTTCTTCATTTGGCTCACTCTTCTTCCTCGTCAAAAGCCAGATTCAGACGTAAAACATCAGCACTGAATGTGGAAGTGGGATTATTTATTTTTTCAACCACTGATTATTGAGCCCTACCATACGCCAGGTATTGAATCAGGTGATGAGGACCCCCTGATGAGCAAGCACCATCTCAAAGCTGATTTTCTAGTGGGGAGTACAGATGTCAGGGGAGTATCAATCTGTAGCCTGATCTCAGCTACAGAGGGGAAGTGTGGGTGCTGGGAGCACCTAGGAGGCAACAGGCCTACTCTTGGGGTTAGGAAACAGCTTCCAGAAGGAAGACCTGAAGGTGAGAGCTGAAGGAACAGTAAAGGTTGGTCAAATGCAGCAGGGGAGTCAGGGGTAAATAAAGAGTATTTCAGGCAGTAGAGACAAGAACATGCCCTTTTAAAGAGCTTGTAAGCTCGGGATGTGTGGAAGCTGTGCTGCAGGAATAGGAGGAAAGAAATGAGGCCAGAGATTTCCTGTAGAGCCTTAGCCACACAAAACGATGTGTGGACTGTGTTGTGGGGGAGTGTGGAGCGGCGACTATTGTATTGAAGTGATGGAGTGTCTGTATGAATGACATCGTGAGATTCTGGGATGATTCATCAAATTGTATTGTGGGGAATGAGTTGGAGCAGGGCAGAGACCAGACTCAAGACTGAAAGGCTAGTTAGTAGGCAGGGTGATCCAGGCAAAAGGTGGGTGTAGCCTGAGCTAGATTAGTGAGAGGGGGAAGGAGTCTAGGGGTCAGATTTGAGATTGACTGAATGTCAAGGAAAAGTGACAAGAGGGAGGAGTCAAAGGGGAGATCCAGATTTTGACTTGGTCAGTTAACTAGGCTGTTGGAGGTGCATTTACTGAAATTAAATAATATTGGAGATGGTGCTAAAATTAAATAATATTGGATATGGTGTACGTTGGAAGAGAAACTAGAGGGAGGGAAAATGAGGAATTCGGTTGTAGAAGTGTCTATTTGAAAACTCTAAGGAGTATCTATAAAGAAATAGGAACATTTGGATCACCACTGGAAAAGATGTATGGAGAAAAGTTTGACCAAAGAAGGCATATGAATTAATAACAAAACATAAAAACTGGTATCTGGTTCCATTGTACTGTTTCACATCTGAATATAATAACAGTCAGGAGTGGATGCATTCCAGGCTGGGGAAGTAACATCGTGCAGAGGAGTAGACAAGTAAAACATGCGAGCAACATGGAGAACAGATTTCCTGGTTGTAACTATGGTGCTTTAGAAGGGCATGAGTGGATATGAGGCTTTTTTGCATTTGTACCACAGTTTTATCTCTCCTTGTAGTCCTTTTATTATTGAGTAAGAGTCTACAGTTAGCCTGGGGTCACGATATTTTAGTAACAGGGCCAAAATGAAATCCTTATTTTCTCCATCCGGTGTGCTGGAAACTTTATCAGTATTCTTGACTTAGAAATCTGTTGGTTATATAAGAGAAACCTACTCAGACTTTTATAGTAAAAATGGGGACTTTATTAGGAGGCTGTTGGCTATCTTCTTGAATTTAGGTGCTGGGAGTACAGCAGGGCCCCAAAAGCTCAAGTCATGAAATGTGGCAGTTGGCTTACTCTCTGGTGACATGTGGTGTCTCTTGTTTCTTCTTTCTGCAAGTTACTGCCACTCTTGTTGTGATGCAAATGAAAATGGTTACTCCACAGCCCTGAGTTTACATGTGCATTTCAATAGCAATGGACTGGACCCTCTTGTTTGTAATTCTAAGGGAGGGAGAAGGTGGTTGTCCCAGCATGGGTCATTGTTTTTTCCTGGTCCAGTTGCCTTGGTCACAGTGGGCTTAGGGTTGGAAGTTCCCCAAAAATGGTACACACATGGCCCAGGACCCACTATGTCACTAGTGAGTGACATTTCTCAGAGAAGGATACATGTGGGGCATGCAGACACCTTGAGAGGACACTGCTGTAATTCCATGACACCATTCTGAGCCATAGCTGAAGGAGAACCCTAACACCTGCCATTGCCCATGTCACTGGTATTCATAATAAAAATGAATACCAAAAGTGATTTCAGGGGTCTGTTAGATTCAGACATACCAAGTGACAATCAGGCACTCGAGGCGGCTTTACTTTTGTATGGGAAATTACTTCTCTGACAAATGGTAATACGTTTGTATTTCATTGACTGCTAATGATTAGTTTGTAGAAATTTCAAGAAACAATTGGCATGATTTCGAGCAAGTTAAACCTCCTTTGAATTGAAATCATTCTTGGTAAAGTGCTTTATCTGGCATGTCAAGTTGCTTTTATAAAAATTTTTTTTTAAAGATTTTATTGGGGAATTGCCGAGGGGAACAGTGTTGGGGAACTGGGGAAAGGGAACAGACAAGTTGCTGTCCTTTTGTTCTTCAGCCTACTCATGGAGGACATTGCTTCATTGGCCCATGTTGGTATCATCATTGCGCTCTTCTCGGGTGAGGCAGATCGGTCTCCGGCCTCTGGACGGCTGTTCATAGTGGCTCTTGGCAGCTCACACCAGCTGCTGTCCCCGGGGACTCACAGCAGCCCAGCTCCAGGTGGAGCTGTTGTTCACCATCTTAGCTGTAGAGGGCAGTGTCACTGGTTCTCATATGTGGAATATGAACTGGGGCCACTGGCATCCCAAACCAGCTCTTAACCAACGCACCACTCAGCTGGCCCTTAATTTTTTTTATTTCAAGTTGCTCTTTAGTTTTACTGTTTATTTTTAATTTAATCCACAAATTCATTTTGGATGGGAGGGGTGTTGGTTTTAACTCCATAAGGACAATTAGTACATGCCCATATGCATTCCCTTGTGTCCCTTCTGTGTGATTTCACATAGAAAGGATTTACTCAGTGGTTCTTCACCTGATCACTAGGAGAACAGTGATGCCCTCTGGAACTGTTGTTCTTCATTAGACTTCTCTCACAAGAAATAATGAGGTCAGACAATTACTTTGGCAAACTCATCCTAGAAAAAGTGCTGCATACCTCATTGCTGAAATCACCAGTCACCTTCGAAGTACTACCCTTGGGAAGCTATGCACCGATGCCAGCACCAAGTTCACCCTTAAAGCAATTTTGAAACTCTTTTTCTGGAATGGCCATAAGAGCTGTCATCGTATTATCCTTGATGTCCTAATATCAACAAAATGTCTTCCTTTCAATATTTCCTTTATCTTTGGGTAGAGAAAGAAGTCATTGGGGGCCAGATCAGGTGAGTAGGGAGGGTATTCGATATAGTTATTTGTTTACTGGCTAAAAAACTCTCTTACAGATAGTGCCGTGTGAACTGGTACATGGTCGAGATGCAAGAGGCATGAATTGTTGGCCAAAAGTCATTTTCGTCTAACTTTTTCACGCAGCCTTTTCAGCACTTCCAAACAGTAAACTTGGTTAACTGTTTGTCCAGCTGGTAAAAATTAATAGTGAATAATCCCTCTGACACCAAAAAAGTTAGCAACATGGTTTTGACTCTTGATTTGGACTGATGGAACTTTTTTGGTTGTGGAGAATTGGCTGGCTTCCATTGTGTATTTTGACGCTTTGTTTCAGAGTCATATTGGTACACCCATTTCATCACCAGTGATAACACCGCCCAAAACATCCCTTGCCTCTCCAAAAGGTCTTGGCAAACTTCATCTCTCCTTTACTTTTGTTCATCGGTGAGCTCCGTCGAGATCATTTTTGTACACACCTTTCTCATGCCAAGATTTTAGGTTAAGATTTTCCTGGGCTGGCCCAGTGGCTCAATTGGTTAAGAGGTTGCTCAAAAGTGCAAGCTCTGAGCAACTGGGTGGCTGATTCAATTCCCAGCCTGAGCTGAGCAGGATGGCTCAGCTAAAAAAAAGAGAAAAAATTTTCCTAACTGTTTATCTATGTTTACTTGGTCTGCTATGCTTCTCACAGCTGATGATTTTTATGCACAATTCGATGAATTTTTGCAATGTTTGTGTCAGTTCTGTTCGTTACTGGCTGCACTGACCTCGCTTCATCAGTGACGTGTTGTCTCCCCTCAGTAAAATGTTTAATTCATTTGTACACTGCTGTTTTCTTCATGGCATTATCTCCATAAACTTGGACTAACATGTCCCTGATTTCACTTCCACTCTTGCCAAGTTTAACAAGCAATTTAATGTTTGTTCGTTGCTCTAATTCAAGCTCAGACATTCTCGTGATAACACACAAAAACACGCAACAACAATAATGAATGCCATTCAGCAAGACACCGCCACATGTCAACATGAACACAGCTGTGAGACATTGATATACCAAGGTTATGAAACCTTACAAGTTGTTTTTACAGTGCTGCCAATGTAAGCACATGGTGGCAAGTTCGCGAACTTAATTGTCAGATCTTGTAGGCCGATATAGGATTATGAATGTTTCTACAGATTTCAGGCTAAAATAAACTTTTGTAAAAATACAAATGCTTCTTGTAACTACGAGTGTTGAGAAAACTAGTAAAAGAATTATGTGTCTGAATCTTAAAGTTCTGTGGAGTTTTTTGGTTGGTCTTTTTGCTTTTTTTAAATTTGTAATTTCTATCCTACTTTTTTCTTAAGGTAAATTTTTTATTTTAGAATAGTTTTAGATTTATAAAAAAAAAAAATGTGGAGATGATACAGAGAGTACCCAGATAGCCCATACTCAATTTTCCTATTATGACATCTTACATTGGTGTGGTACATTTGTCACAGTTAATGAACCAATACTGATACATTATTATTATTAACTAAAGTCCATAGTTTGTTTAGGTTTTCCTAGTTTTTACCTAATGCCCTTTTTCTATTTCAGGATACCATTTTTTTGTTTGTTTTTACTAAGAACTGGAACACAAATGCCCAGTTTCTTGCACATTTTGGTTATCCAGGAGATTAAATGCTATTGAAAGGTAGTGAGATATTACTGAGATATTGAGATATTAAGTTACCTGAGGGCTTAATACATACATTCTAATCATTGTGAATCCAGGCCTTGAAAAAAAATAGGTTTGGCATGTTTGAGAATTTTAAGAAATTTGGAAACTTAATTTATCATTTTTACTTCTACATGTACTGTCGGCATCATGATTATGATATATTAATAAAAATGGAGATGGCTTATAAAAATAAAATGGTCAAGGCTTTATATTTTCCTATTAATTTTCTTAAGGTGGAGGAGGTTAAGGACAAAGTGCAGATAGGCATTTTTGTAAAAAGATAAAAACTTTCTGAGGTGAATAGACAGGCAGCTCCCAAACTGGAAAGTGCCTGCCTGCATTTATTGGTATATGGGGGCTGCATGTGACAAGCCCTTTATAGAGTTGTAGCTGAGTGGCTGTGGTAGGTTTTGTCTCTGTCTTTCCCGGTTTGGGCCCCGAATACTTGGCTCCAGACTTCTCAAATCCTTGATTTTGGCTTCCTAAGCCATGGCTTCTTACAGTGTATAATTAGCTACTATGTGAGCAAATTGGTATTCTCCTTCACCTCCTTGTTCTAATGTATTTTTGTACCTCAAAGGTCTTTGGAGGTTTCTTCCTGGAGGAGACCTACAGGATCAAGTGCATTCCAGTGGGGATTGATTCAGTCAGGTTTTGTAAACCAGTATTCTCTACTTCACAGAATTTTCACGTCTCATTCAGAGAAGAGGCTTAGGTTGATAAATATAGTGTAGTATGGTTATCCTACTTAGAAGTTCTCTGTTTAAGGAGTGTTTTGTCAAGAGCTTCCTTTGAATGGAGTCACAAAGCTTCTTAAAAAAAAAAACCCCGACAACTTCAAATACAATTTCCACTTTCTTCTGCCTGTTATGATTGAAACTCAGCCCTTGTTATAACATAATTATCTCAGCTGAAACCAGCAGGAGCTGTTGACTTAATGTAAGGGGTGTGAAGTCCCCTAAATAAATAGAGGATTAATTACATTCACAGCAAGCACAGTTGTTTTAGCTGGGGTGGGGGAAGATGCTGAGAAAGGGCTTCCTTGAGGTATATTTCTAGATTTTAAGTGATATAAGGTATTTGGTTTAGATCATTTTTTCATTGATTATTCTTTTATTGTTTTCAATTTTAAAAGCTTATGAAGAAATAATTTTTATCTAAAAATATAGATATGAACCCAATATTGAAAGAATTTGACAGATTATATTTTAAATGGATACAAATTTCTGATCCATTGTTAGATCTTTTTACTTAGGGTAGCCTTTTGGAAAGTTTAAACAAAACAAAAATGTGAGCTGTTATATGTTTGTGTTGTCTTTTGCTCATGGAAGCCTCATGCTTTTGTTAAACTTAAAATATTAAATTAGTACTTTCATAAAGCATATCATGTTTTCTATTTTTATTTTATATTTGTCTTACCTCCTTTTCCTGAAGATTTTCTAATATTTTAAAATTGCGATTTTGACTTATACTTTTATTTTCCTAATCTTTTATTGCAGTAGCATAAAGTGAGGAGCACTTCCCACATGGAGCACGTAAACCATCTTTGGGGGTACAGGAAGACTATAACAGACTATTTATTTTTTAAGAAAGAAATTAGGCTTTGCTAATATTTAATATATGGATTTATGACAAAAATTAGGTTTTGTGAGTACCAACCATTTTTTAGTGATGGAATACTTGATCGGAAGTTTGAATGAACAACCATCCTTTATTTCCAAAAAGAAGCACAAAGATTTATTCTCAAAACCTGAATTCTGGCAGGGGAGGGAGTGTTTCACTATGAAATTGCGGTTGTGGTTCAGGAACTCTAGTCAGACTCTGCCAACTGCTTTGACTAAGTTGAAGACAGAGAAACTCAGCTGCTGGGGGGGCGGGGTTTAATGCCAAGGTAAAATGTTCACTCCCTGCTTTATTTGTATGTTCTGTGTGCCTGGGGCAGACAGAGCCTAACTTATTTATGCCAAGCCTTGTCATGATGGTAGCTCATATCTCCTGGGCACAAACGACTTGGCCTTAGTTAGTCTTTAGGAATTCTTATGAGTTAATTTAAGATATTAAAGAACAAAGGTCAATTATTTTAAGAAAAATAAACTTGAAATGGACAATCATATGTCTAGGAATGGGATATAATGCAGGTTTAATCCCAAGATGTATGGTTCTATGAGGAATGATTTTGTGATTTCATTGCTAATTACTGACTCAAGGAAAGAGGCCAAAAGAATCTGGACTGTGGAAGTCCAAAAGGATGAAGGTCTTACTGAGCTTGGTGCCTGACACTTGGCATGCCAAACACTTATTCATGACACTCAACAAATGCTCTTAGAACTGAAAAGTTTCTAATTCAGCAAGAAGCTTCAATGAGAAGAAGTTTGCCCTCTAAAAGAAGAAGTTTTACCCTCTAAAACAATGCTAAACCTAGCTTTTCTAGGACCTTCAGTGTATGTTCTACTCTTCATGTCCTAGTCATAAAACAAGGATCTATGTATGCACTTACCTACACAGATGGTGTGTATTCAGATAAATGACAAAGCAAACATAACTTTCTGCTTTGTTAGGTATGAGAAAGTCAAAAAAGGTTGGAGGTGTGCAGGAGAGGGACAGAGAGAGAAGGAGTAGTGTTTGGATGTTTGAATGGTCAGGTGGATGGATGTTTAGATCACTTGTATGTTACCTACTTACTGTTGAGCAATATTGGCTCAGAGAAGATGGTGTTGGAATGTGGGCAGCTTCCCTGAGGAGTCAGGCCCAAGAACTGACCATACGAGGATCTGCACCTGTGTACTGTCCCCATATGTAGAGACAAGAATAGGGGCCAGTTGAGAAAGAAGGTACTCCAGCCTTTCATTCTAGGATGTTCTCCAAATTATGCACCTGAGCAGCAGACAGGTAGAGTGCTCTTCAGTGTAACTGAAGGATATCATATATAGCCATTTGACTAAATCCTGTTTGCCATATAGGGAAATACCTGTGAATACAGAGTTTCCAAGATCAAACCACATTTATCTACATGTTTATAATTGTATTAACAAATAATTAATTACAATTATTAAGTGTAATTATTTATATAGTATTTAATAATTTAAGATAATTATTAAGATAATCCTGGGAAATCCTAGGATTATCTCACCTGTTTGTCAGGAAGATCCAGTAGTGCTCAGGTTTGTGTGAGAACAGTTTTGGTTTTATTTTTAAACCAGAGCCACACAGATCTTCCCATCATCTGTGTAGAACAATATACGTACTTTGTATATTGATCATACTTTTTAAAAATCACTGCCAGCCTAACATGGGCTCTTCCCTTGAGGCTTGGGAGTGAGAGGTGATGCCAGGTATCTACTTCATTTCACATCTTTTGGGGGTCTTGTTATCCTAAGTGGTGGTCATGATGGTTTTTAAGTTGTGGCTGCTTTAGGATTCGTATATGTTTTTCCTTCCTTCCATCCATCCATCCATCCATCCATCCATCCATCCATCCATCCATAACTTAGTTCTTTCTGGATCATCTGTACTTTAGTTTGTAATTCCAGGTAATGGTTAGTTTTCTTTCTTTCCCTCTGTTATTGTTTTCTTTATTATTTGGAAGAACTGTGAGGCTCAGTTATCTATTGAAGGTTGCCTTTTGTCTGCCTTTTTGTATGATTATAGAGTTCAGTTATTTTCTTAAAATATTTTCTTAAAATGTAGGAATATATAAAATATAGATGTATAGTTTAAGGAATATCAATAAGTTGAACATGCACCAATCAAGAAATAGGGTATTACCAGTTTCCTAGATGCTCCCTACAGAGCAGTCCCACTTATATTTACCTCTCCTTCTGGTAACAACCACCCTGAATTTTATGTTAATCATTACTTCGCTTTTACTATGGTTTTATCACTTATGTATGTATCCCAAGTTTAGTGTAGTTATGCCTGCTTCTGAACTTTCTGTAAACGGAATCCTACTGTATGTGTTCCTGTATTACTTGCTTTTTTCATGTAACATCTTTTCTGTTTTTAGATTTATCCATGATGACACATAGAGGTGCAGTTTATTCTTTTTCCCTGCTGTGTACTATCCTATTGTCTGAATATACTGCAGTTTGTCTATTGTTCTGTAGGTTGTATTGTTGATGAATGGTTTCCAGTTTGGGTTACTAGGAAATACTGATCTGAACATCTCTGTTCGTGCTTCATGGTGCACTTGTCCAACTGTTTGAATAAGCTCTAGACCCAGGAATAGAATTGCTGGCATTTAGGGGATGGTTGTAGGTTAGGCTTTACTGGGTAATGCCAAACTGTTTTCCAGTAAATATACCAATTTATTTTAGCTGGTGCTCCCACCAGCAGTATACGCGGTCTGACAAGTATGTTCGCGAACTCATTGCAACAATATTGCTAATCTTTTTGACACCAGAGGAATTATTCATTATGAATTTGTACCAACTGGACAAACAGCTAACCAAGTTTACTATTCAGAAGTGCTGAAAAGGCTGCATGAAAAATTTAGATGACCTAAACTTTTCACTAACAATTCATGGCTCTTGCATCATGACAGTGTAAGCTCTCATGACACTGTGAGGGAGTTTTTAGCCAGTAAACAAATAACTGTATTGGAACACCCTGCCTACTCACCTGATCTGCAAAACACCCCCCCAACCCGTCCCCATGACTTCTTTCTTTACCCGAAGATAAAGGAAATATTGAAAGGAAAACATTGATGACCTTCAGGACATCAAGGGTACAATGACGACAGCTCTGATGACCATTCCAGGAAAAGATTTCCACAATTTCTTTGAAGTGTGGGCTAGGCACTAGCATTGGTGCATAGCTTCCCAAAGGGAGCGCTTGGAAGGTGACCGTAGTGATATTCAGTAGTGAAGTATGTGGAAGTTTTTCTAGGATGAGTTCGCGAACTTAATTGTCTGACCTTATATGAGAATGTTCCTGGTTCAACCTTCATGCCAGCACTTGTTCAAGTTTTAAGATTTGCAAATCTCCAAAGGTGTGAAAGAGATTCTTTATAATTTTCATTTTCTTGATAACTAATAAAACTGAGCATCTTTTCATGTATATCTGAGCAATTTGGTGTTCCCTGGTCTGTGAAACGTCTGTCTGTTGTATTGTCTGTTTTTTATTAGGGGTTTTTTCTTTCTGATTTTTAGAATTTTTCTAGTACTCTGGATACTAGTCTTTTATTAGTTAAATATGTTGCAAACATTCTCTCCCAGTTTGCAGTTTATCTTTCAGTCTCCTGTAGTGTCTTCATAAACAGAAGTTTTTAATTTTAATGTTGTAGAATTTATCATTATGTTCCTTTATGGGTATGGTTTTTGTTTCTTGTTTAAAAAGTTTTTGATTTGGATGTCATAAAGATTTCTCATAGAGTATCTTCTAATTTTTTTTTCTTTTGTGTTTAGCATCTAAGTTTTGAGTCCACCTGGAAATAATTTTTGTGTATTTTATGAGATAGAGGAACCAGTTTTATTTTTTTCCCATATATATAACCTTATCTTGGCTTCATTTATCAAATAGTCTGTTCTTTCCTCATGCATCCTGCGGTGCTTACTCTGTCATACATCCCATTTATATATAGGCATGGATCTGTTTCTGGGTTGTCTGTTCAGGTCCACTGATTTGCTTGTCTATCATGTGCCAATACCATACTTTCTTAATTACTATAGCTTTTTATCTTTGAATCAGCTTGTCAAGTTCCATGAGAAATATTCCTTGAGGTGGTCGCTCAGTCCCCTGTCATCTTCCAGAGCATGTGACACCACCCATCAACACTGCATGCTTGTTTATGAAGCTCCACTGTGGTTTCTATTATTGAGCATTTAGTCTGGCTGATGAGACAAGATATGCAGATGGCAGAATTAGAGGTCTGTGGAGTGAACCCCCACCTCATGGTCCATGATACAGTCATAGAAAGATAATGATTCAAAGAAGGGGAAACTTGGGGTGATCTGCAAGTCTTGGTGGAGCAGGTATCTTGCACTTGAAGCTAAAGATGGTGGGATCTGATGAGGCACAGAAAGAAAGGAGGGAGATACACTAGGTGGGACACAACATGTTGGCAGATTCCCAAGTTAAAACTGTGGTGCAGGCTGTGGGAGCAGTGATAGACTGATCACGCTGGCGTGGGCTATGCATAGTATAGTAGAGTTGGGGATATGGAACCAAGCCTCCAGAATATAAAAGTTGCAGTAGCGGCCCTTGGTCACAGTTGGCTCTCATGAGGTTGTTTTTTTTTGAGGGCAGTGTCACTGGCCCTCATATGTGGGACCGAACTGGGACCACTGGCTTCCCAAGCCAGCGCTTAACCACCGCGCCACTTGGTCAGCCTCTCATGAGTTTTTAAAAACTTTGAATTGGTTGTCAGTACTTAAAATTTAGAAGATTTTATGTAAAAGTCTGGATTTACAGCTGCTTTTGAAACAGGGAAGCTCAGGCAGTTGCTAGGCCCACATCCCCACATGGTAACAACTGGTTGGAGCCAAAACCAGCTGTGTGCATTATCCCCACTCTGCCAGACCCTCACCCCTCACTGGATCCCATCTGCATGGCCACTGAGGGCAGCAGAGTGTGTGACCTTGGCCTAATGGATAAGGGCTCTGATGCTGTATAAGAGGATCCTGGACCTTCTTCCTGTCCAACTGCAGGCTCTATGGAAGCAGGAGCCATGCTTTATTTACCACAAGGACTATCAAAATGCCCTGCAAATACTGAGCTCTCGATAGATATAGCACGTGGGCAGCAGTGACCACATTCTAGTGGGATCAGTTTTGGAAGTTGCAGGCCTCTAGACAGCTCAGGAAAAAAACAGACTGGTGAGGCACACCCCCATATACCATTCTGGTATATGGTCTTTCATTCTGAACTCTGTTTTTAAGGAAAATTTGAGTGACCATTAAGCAGCAAACAGACTGCTTATAAAGTAAAGGACAGTCTTTCTGTGTGTCAAGGAGAAATTGCTGATCATGCATTGCCCATTTCCAACTCCACTAGGAGACATAGATAGTTAGTTACCTTGCTGTTTTCTTCAGACATAACACTAAACAATAGGAATAGAAAATGCACAGTTAATGTTTGTGGCATGTATTATTTGCCTTACTCAGCAGGACAATAATGTGATAAAGATCACAGCCAGAGCTCTGGACTCTGGTTTAGCAAAAATCTGTAAAACCTAGTTGCTTTAAACTAGGGATATGATCTTTCTTCCTGGCTGCTGATGGCAGCTCTCCACCACAGTTTGGTTTATTATTTATTTCCCTTTCTTTTGCACTTGGTATTCTCCCGGAGCTCCTTCTGAACGCACCCTGCGATGGGGAACACTAGGAAAGAAGAACATCAAACTGCCTCTCCCCTTAGGCTCTGGCTCTGGAAAAATCAAAGCTGAACAGAGGCAACTCTCTCTGCCTGCAGCAGGGTCAGCGATCTGTGTAATGTTTTCCCTGTCAGCTTCTGTCTGCTGCTTTCTGAGCCCTTGGAATGAATGGAGAGCTATATGCAGCTGCTGCCTTTTGGGACAATGGGAACTGACGCTATGACCAAGACTGAGCTCCTGCTTTCCCTGCCTGTTTACAAACTGCTCGTTGTGGGGCTGAATTTATTTCTGTAGAATGACGTGACTCCAATAAAAGACCCATCTATGTGCCTTGACAAGGAGTAGAAGGACAAAAACACTTATGTCTTGTCCCATGCAGGAAGCATTTTCATAACATCATTTGAATCAAACCACAAATTGGCTTTTGCACTTAGTTCTTGTAGGAATATGAAATGCTGTTCAGCCAGTAGGTTTGGTTCTAGTGGCCACCTAATGGGAGTTTTCGGTTGTACTGTGTATTCCTATATATAGTCAAATAATACTTATAGTCAAATAATACTTTCATTTTTAGTATTTTTCATAGGTAGTATTTTGGGTCTGATTTGGATATTTTGGCAACTCGTCAGTTCTAATCATAGAGTTTTTGTTTATACATCTTGATGATAAAGTGAACGTAGGATTTTAAAGAAATGTTCAACAAACTAGTTGATTCCTAATTTTTGAGTCACGGTTACTACCTTAAAACATGGAATCAATTTGTTGACGAAAAAACATCCATCGTAAGAGAAAGCTTATGAGAGTTTATTTGAGCCAAACTGACAACAATTACCAGGAGGCAGTTTCACCTGATTGAGAAAATGCTCCGCAAAATGGCAGGTTGCCAGCTTATTTTATACATTAGAATCAATGGAGGAGGATTACATGAAATCCGTTGGTTGTAGATTAATAGGGTGGGAGAATGCAAAGCAGGGAAATCTCTGGAATTGGATAAAAAGTAAAATGGAGAGGCACACACTTTTTTACATTGGTGGATACAGGACAATTAATAGCATTTTACAGATAGTATTTGGGGAGCAAGATAACAATAAGGGATTTTATAGTTTCCTGCTCCAGTGTGGTAGGTTGTGCCCCCAGGGGGTCCGGAAAAAAGGGATTAGTCTTACATTCCAAGGGTATGTTATCTTAGATGCAAAAAAACAACAGATAGGATCACTTAAGGTAAAGACTGACCTTTGTCCAGGAAGCTACTGGCCAACAATGTGACTTCCTGCCATGGCCCACCTTAGTTAGGAATTTTTATGCTCACGCTATTTTATGTGGTTATTTTCAGTCTCCTGAGCTTGTCAGGTTTAACATGTGGCCCCTTTTCTGTCCACAAATTGTAGTTCTCATTTTGATAAAACTCCTGGGAGACTTAATTTGCAAAAATGTTTTGTCGAGGGTTGGATCCCACGAGATAGGAAAGATTCTATAATGGTTCTACTGGAAGTGTCTTCTCCCAATATCTTGTTTCATGTAGTTAATTAACTCTCCAATTACGCAGAGAGTGTCACTGTTTCATTGTGAGCCAGCATGTACTGAGGTCAACATGTCAGAAGCTCTGACCTTTCCTGGGATTAACCCTCAGGCGATAGTCAGTTGTTCCGCTCTGAGCATTGGTGAAATGTGGAGTCTTAGGACCTGCTTAGCTTGATGCTTAGCTGAGGAAATGGTGGGATGGGCTCATGCAGATGAAAGCAATTCGAAAACCCTCTAGTATGATGCCAGTGTGGAGTATTAGTACTCCAGATTGTGGCTATTGCTGTGGTCTTAGCTATGTCTAAGTCTCATCTTTGTTACAGAGATGTGGGGCTTTAGATTAGATCTTTGTGGTCTAATTTTGTACTCATTAATTACCCACATGAGGCTATTTTAATTTACATTAATTAAAATTAAATAAAATTTAAGATTCCATTTTTCAATCATGCTTGTGACATTTCAAGTACTCAAATGTATATGGCTAGTGGCTACCATATTTGACAACACAGATAATGTTTCTGTCGTGTAAAGCTCTGCTGGACAACCTTGGACTCAGTTATTTATCAGGTTTTTTCCAGTCTGAGATTGTGTAGACTTCAACAAAGGGGCTTGCTCAGTCCTTAAGGAAAATTAATTTTGCTTTTAACACCAACGCCACCAGGGACTTGGATGTACAGAATTTTTACCCCTTGTTGCCCTGGTGGCTGAGGCCTTCCTATGGCATCTTTTCTGATTGGTTTCTTAGAAGAGGTAAGTTAGTTGTAGAATGATACATTCTGAAGTCCTCAAATAGTTTTATCTAGTTTGTATTTATAATATATAGTTCCGTCAAGATGGAAGTTTTGTCTTTTCCTAAACATGTGGGTCTTCCTTTTCAGAAACAACTGGTTGTCATTTTCCATCAACGTGAGGCAGCATAGGTTAGGTATCAGGCCCAGGTGGATACAGGTATGAAAAGTAGTTGTTTAGGCACGGGCACATGATCTGGAGATTAGAAATAGCTACGTGGGAATTGACATCAGCTCCCTTTTAGGACTGAGAGCAGGGGGTAGATATGATTGTTGTACTAGAATTAATAGCCTGGCGATTCAAGCTAGAAAGAAATTAAATAGGTAAAAAGCAAGAATAAAGCTAGGTCCCACCGTTCAATCTATTCAGATATATTTAGTCCCTATGTCACATTTCAGTGAGCCTTCCTGAGGCACTCATAAGAAATTGAACACCTCTGCCCTTAGCACTCCCAGGCCTCCTGGTCAGCTCTGTATTTCTCTGTAGCACTTATACTATCTAGCACATTCTGTATTTACTTAGTTTTTGTTTATTGTCAGTCTTTCCCTGCACAAGAGCATTACCTACGTGAGCACAAGGATTCTTATCTGTTTTGTTCAGTACTGCTTTTGTTGTTGGAGAGTGGGCCTTTCTCGGTGCAAAGTCCAGGTCCTTGGCAACTCGAACAAAGAATTGAACGAGATACCAGAAAGCAGTAAAATAAGTAGTTTTATTAGAAGAGATAGTACATTTAGAAGTAAAACTAGACCTGAGCACTAGAGGATGACTCAGGAGCCCATTACTAGAAGTTACATTCCAAAGAGTGTGGAGTGGGCCATGTGCAAAGGCGAGGCTCAAAGGGAAGAAGTGGTCAAAAGTAGCAGGGAAGCAGCAGCAGCAGCAGCGTGGGCTTCCCAGGACTTGGGGTTTTTATCCCTTTTTCTCTAGAATGGGCTGTTCTCCTCTGGGCATGGGACCACTTGATTGGCACCTGTGATTGACAGGTACTGCGCAGGTGCGGGTGACTGGTTTGATCTAGTTGGATATTTTGTGCCCATTTACTCTTCCTGCAGAGGTAGGTAATTACAATACAAAGGGGAGTTTTGGGTGGTGAGGGGATTTCCCCCAGGCGGTCACACTCTGTGGGATGTGTAGGAATGCAGAGACCCAATGCCTGCCTCTAACTGCCTGCCTAGTTTTCCCCGTGAGAGACGTGATCCCCATAAAATCTCTGGGAAGCTGAGGGACAGCAGTTTCTTCTTCTGTATCTGCTTCCTGCTGGGCAGGGGCGTAGAGCTGTCCCTGCCTAATGGGGGTTCACGGAACTCTCACCCTAGCTGATCTCAGATGAGAGGAAAGGGTCTTGAGCTCCACCTGGAAGGCCATGCTGGCTTCTTTGGTTGTGACTGGCAATCTTGCTAGGGTGTCCCCTATATTCCCAAGGCCCCTGAATGAGGAAAAGTATATTTTAATTAATAAATCTGTTAGTTCTTATGAAACTTGTGGCTATTCAGTCCATCATTCAGGTGGCATCAGTTGTCTGGACACAGAATGGGTTTGACATTTAGCTTACTGGCCTGGGGGATATTAGGAAGTCACAGGCTTTCAAATAGGTATCTGAAGCAGGGGTAGAAGACTTCTATTGTTTAGGATTCAGAAACTGATTTACAAAGCAATTAAGAAGCAAGGGGAATCTTCAGTCCAAGATTCACAAACTGTTAGAAGAGCAATCAAAGCCCAAGAGCTAAGAAACTAAAGAACTAGGGAAGAGACTTAACATTTTTATACTTAACATTTCTATAGGAAAAGAAACTTAGACGTTTTTCAATGGTGGGGGTTGGTGCTGCTCAGTTGGCCAGTAACACTTTGGCACATACTACTTTCAAGAAATACCGGGGTGCCAACAAAAATGTACACATTTTAAGAGATGTTATCTATGTATTACTTTTTTCTTTTTTTTCTTTTTTTAGCTGAGTGATCCTGCCACCTGTTGGCAGTTCTACGGCAGCTCAGCTCAGGCTGGGCATCGAACTGCTGTTGCTCAGAGCACAGCTCACACTCTTGAGTGAGCTCTTAACCAACTGAGCCATTCTGCCAGCCCTTTTTCTTTTCTTTTTTTTTAAAAGAGTTTATTGGGGAATTGGGGGAGGGGAACAGCATTGGGGAATCGGGGAAGGGGAACAGACAAGTTGCTGTCCTTTTGTTCTTCAGTCTAGTTGAGGAAGACGTTGCTTGACTGACCCATGTTGGTATCATCATTGCGCTCTTCTTGGGTGAGGACGAGCAGTCGCTGGCCTCTGGACGGCCACTTATAGCGGCTCTTGGCAGCTCACGCTGACTTCCAGCCGCTCACGCTGGCTGCCGGCCACTCACTGTAGCCTATGGCAGCCCACTGCAGCAGGGGCTGCAGCTGTGTCCTGGGGCCTCACAGCAGCCCAGCAAGCCAGCTCTTAACCAACGCGCCACTTGGCCAGCCCTATGTATTATTTTTTGAAGTTGAATTGAATTACGGTTGCAATGTGTAGTATGACTTTCACTTAAATGATGGCATTAATCAAATGAATGCTAGCATCATTCATTGTATTATAATTTTAATATGGTTTTTTCCTTTCTTAAAATGTGTACCCTATGCCGGCCAAGTGGCACACTGATTAAGAGCTGCCTTAGGACGCCAGCGTCCCCGGTTTGGATCCCACATATGAGGGCCAGTGACACTGCCCTCTGCAGCTAACAATAGCTCCACCTGGAGCTGGGCTGCGAGCCCCGGCGATGGTATAGGCTGCAGCCCCTGCTGCAGTGGGCTACCATAGACTACAGTGAGTGGCCGGCAACCAGTGCGAGCAGCTGGCAGCCAGCGTGAGCTGCCAAGAGCCATGGTGAGTGACCGTCCAGAGGCCGGTGACCGATCTGCCTCATCCGGGAAGAGCGCAATGATGATACCAACATGAGCCAGTGAAGCAATGTCCTCCACAACTAGACTGAAGAACACAAAAAGACAGCAACTTGTCTGTTCCCCTTCCCCATTCCCCAACGCTGTTCCCCTCCCCCAATTCCCCAATAAAATGTTTTTAAAAAAAATTTTTCTTTAAATGTGTACACTTTTTTTTGGCACTGTCTGTATGTATTGGATAAATGAAAATTGCAAATCCATGTTTATTGCAGCGCTATTTACAATAGCCAAGACTTGGAAACAACTGAAATGCCCATTGGTAGATGACTGGATTAAGAAACTGTGGTACATTTATACAATGGAGTATTACTCCGCTATAAAGAAGAATGAAATTGTACCATTTGCAATGATATGGATGGACCTAGAGACTATTGTGTTGAGTGAAATAAGTCAGTCAGAGAAAGACAAATACCATATGATCTCATTTATATGTGGAATTTGAAAAACTGAATGAATGAGCAAAAGAAACAGAAACAGTCTCATAGATATAGAGGAAAAACAGGGTTGCTAGTTGGGAGGTGGATGGGGATGAGGGAGAAGAGGAAGGGATTAGACAGCATAAATAGGTAACTACAGTATTGTCACAGGGATATGAAAGACAGTTCGGGGAATATAATGTTGTTAAAATTTTGTGAGGTGTCAGATGGTCACATGTTTTGTTAGGGAGACCACTTCATGGATGGAGTAGAGGCTTGATCACTGCACTGTATACCTGAAATTGATGTTGTATAATATTGTATGCCAACTGTAATTGAATATATAGATAGTCACGGGATATGGATTATATGATGGAAGGGAGTCAAAGGAATTGTAATAGATAGTATGATATGGGGTGGGGAGGAGTGGGGGGAGAATTGGGGGAGAGGGGTTGTCACTTTGAGGGGTAAAAAGTATAACTATTGCACTTTGTTGTACACCTGAAGCTAATTAAAAAAATACTTAAATAAAAAATAAATAAAATTTTAAAAAAATTGCAAATCCACCTGGTTTCAGTGTGATCATGAGGCAGTGGTTGTTTGGAGAGTTAGTAGCATATAGATGGTGATAAGGAAGTAATAGGTACAGGTAGGCATGGGGTCCGGCCTAAATGGGCATAAAAGGGGTCAGGGAACAGGTGTCTGGGCCTTGCGCGCAGAAGAGTCCCATACAAGTTGAAGAGTTTGCACTAGAAACCAGCTAACCCTGGCTTTGCAGAGTTAGGGTCGAGAGATAAAATCTTTCTGAGAGTGAGTTTCAGGATCAAGCTGGCCTTGAATGGCCAAGGGGAAAACAGTGTAGTCAAAGGACCATTAGATTAGGGCTCTTTGCAACTTTTCATCTGGAGCCAAGATCAGTGAGTGGATATAGTGTGAAGGTTTATATTCATGCTCTGAATGAGACAAGACAAGGGGTAGTGTCAGGCTGCCCTTTCCATAGTGTGTGAAGTGATAGCAAATGCTTAGTCCTCACGAGAAGACCCAAGAATGGGAGAGAACCTCACACCACTCCCATCTCTGCTAGGTGTTTGATCAGATTCAGAGTCAGCTATATTGAGAATTGGAAAAGTATAAGGTGGTAGCAATCATCACTTCGATAAAGTCACAACTGTCAGGAGCAGTGCTTCTCAAACTTCACTGTACATATAAATCCCCTGGGGAGCAGGTTAAAATGCAGATATTGATTTAGGGGTCTGAGGTAGGGTCCAAGATTTTGTAGTTCTAACAAGAACAAATGCTGCTACTGTTTGTTCAGGAACTACACTTTAAGTGGCAAGGCTTTATTAAAGAGGGAAACTAAGTATTAGTCATTGTTATCAGTTGCCTTTTTTTAAGATGTTTTTAAATCCCCCTTGGATAGACACTGTCCAATGACAGGTTAGTCATTGTCATTTAAGGATATTCTGACAGACACATGTTTTTCATTTTAGTTGAAATAGTTTTTGACAGACATTAAGCAAGCATTAAGAAAATCAGCCTTTCCCAATGTTGGTTTTCTATAGTGGAACACTTGTCAGCACCCTTATCAAGTGGCTTTCAACTGCTAGGCTCCCTGAGGCAGTCATTGACTCCTCCAAGCCTTAGCGGACTGTTGTGTCGATCCCTCGCGTGTGAGAGGTGGTTGTGCCTAGGGTGTGGTGCGTAGGAGCTGAGCCATTGATCAAGGTGGTCTTATCAGGGGCCTGGACTGGGGTTAGGAAAGTCTGTTCTTGGGGTACAGAGAAGTTGGTAGTGCCTGACTCACTCTGAAGGTCCACCGTGCTTTTTAAAAATATCACTGTGCTGGGATTTAATGGGGGGCGGGAAAAGGGAGACCTGAAACCATGGACATTTTGGAATTTGTGTTTGATAGTCAAGGTCTCACATAAAATAGATGATCTATGTGCATCTTTACTTCCTGCCACATTCTAAGATAGAAAGTTTAGTCTGTGTGGAATGCAGTTAGTCTGTCCTGCAGTTTGAGGATGTCGCCATGGGCCAGGTGGTGCTGTTGGTCTCATACTACAATTCTACAGTGCCCACATCCCTAAAACCTTCTTCCCACTTATCTCCCCTAGACAGCTTTTCAAGGGTCTTAAGAAAATTTCAGTTTTTATAGGAAACCTTCTCCACTCTCTCCCTTCTGCCCATCATTCCAAACCTGAAGTCACTGCCCATCCTCTGTGGCCTAATGGCCAGTACTGAATTACAGCTAGTTCTCATTATTTATAGTAGTTATGATCTATAAAGTTCCTGCAGACACTGAATTAGCAAATTTTGAATCACTGCTCCTAGGGGAAATACAGGATTAGGTTCCTATGAGCCTCTGGTCAACAACATTTTCATCAACCAATCAATACATATCCTTGTTTTATTAGTATTTCTGTTTAAAGACAACTTATTTGATATATATTGGGTTATTGATTCATTAACAGTGAACCCACAGCCAGCATCACTATAACTCATGACCGAACAAAGCTTATCTGACAAGTATATTCTCCACACATTCTAGCCTTTGTGCACTTAAGAACATTATACAGCAGTTCATCACTAAGCTTGAGGGCCATTTTAAACAGCAGAATCATCAACAAAAAGCACCCAAATGCAAAAACCATTGGCACTAAATTGTCCACAAAAGGACACTTTTTTACAGTATGAGAACAAAACAAGACAGAGCGTCATCTTATTAGACTTCAGCTGGGGACATGTACATGTTGCCATGTAAAAATTTTAGACAACTAGAATTTTTTTTGCTGCTCTGTTGTGAATGATTACGAAAGTGCTGAGGAGTACTGATTTTGAAGTTGCATATAAATTTTGCCAAATAGGCAAATTCACAAATATGACTCACAAATAATGAGGATCAACAGCATCATATAGACAGACTAAACACTGGTATATGGACCGCCACAGCAGGGGCAGAAAAGAAAAAAATAAATGTTTTTCTTCCCTCAAAGAATTTGATATTTGAAATTTCAAGAAAAGCACCAAAGTAGTCAGCCTGCGCATAATTAAGACTTCAGTGGACTTCTTGCTCTCATTTTAAGGTACAAAATGGTTTTCATGTCAGATCACATGGGAAGAAGACTATCTCCTCAGAGCCTGGGTTTCCAAAGCCCTGAGCTGGATGTGCCCGGGCAACCTGTGCAGCTCTTCTCACAGACTTAGATCTCTGTGCTGTGATGGCTTGTTCATTGCTGACCACACACTGATATGAGCTGATCATCAGGTCAGAGTTGTGTTTTGTATTCACTGTTATATCTATCAAGGCTGAAATATAGTAGGTGCTTAATAAGTATCTGTCAAAAGACTAACCTTCGATCTGAGCACTTGATCTATAAGGTAGCAGCTCAGTCTAATTGCTTCTGGTGCTGGTCCATAATCCCTTGTCCACAATTCTGAAATTCAGAATGTCCTGAAAGCCAAAGTATTTTCAGGGTAATTGACAGCAAAGCCTGACTGACCTGAACTCAACTGGTGACCTGAGGCTATTTTCAATCTTTATCCCACTTGGAATGGCTGACCATACATTTTGCTATAGAAATATTAGTGTATTTGATTATAGGTTGCTGCTGGGGGTGTTAGGTAATGTATGGCATAATATATATTCAGAATTACCTTTCTGAAATGCAAAACAAACAAAACAATTGGAATTTGAAACTCTTCTAGGTCTAAGGTTTTCAGATAAAGCATTGCTGACCTAAAGTAGAATTTAAGGATTTTTTGTAAATGTTTTATTTGAGGAAATTGACAATTTATTTAGAAGTAAATTACCCAGAGGCATATATAATTATAGTCTCTGGCTTGATTAGAGGAAAATGAAGTGACATAATCTAATGGCATAACTCTTGAGGGGACAGCATGTATAGCCCCAGGGTAAGTTTGAAGCATGCTAAGAATAGCTCTTTTTATGAATAGGAAGCTTAGGTAATAAAAGCGAAAGAGTTGATTAAGGAGTTTATCAGAAATATTAAAAAAATCATTTGAGTGTTATATCTACACGTGCATAGATCTGTCAGTACATGGGTGGAATTTATTAGAAAAAGAGATCCCTTAAATTTTAGAATTTATTTGAAAAGTGTGACCATAATTTCCAAATCAGCTATCATTGCACAGAGAAATGTGTTGGTAATACATACACTTCTGTTAAAAAAAAAATCAAAGGTCAAAATCAAAGCAAAAGAATCCCAAGTGACTGAAGTTAACCAAAAAAATTTTTTTCCATCTAGTTCTCATAATAATAATAACAATAACAATAATAAACCCAAAGACTTGATCTGGTTGTCTTCTGAGGGAAAAGTTTTTCTTTTTTTTTACTGTATAAGTTTTAATTGAAATTGCAAATATACAATGAGCATAAACCTTTATGCTCATTTTTTAAAAACTATCTGTTTTGAGGAAGTAAGCTTTACTCAATAATACACAAATAGATAAAATTGCTCACTTGGAGTAAAATATTTATATGAGTGGTATAAAGACTCCTGATGACTCATTTTCAGGTTTTTGATAGGGAAGGTGAAGTATTTGAGGCTTGGAAACAGTATTAAAAGAAAAATAATAGAAATTTTTATTTTATACTTAGTTCAGAAAGTAGTAAGGTTCATCTGTAGATCAAGTGTCCTAATGGGGAAAAGCCCTCACAATGATACTTGAAATGACCGACAGTACTTTCAGCAATATCTCAGGAATACCCTTCACAGCAGTAAACTTTTCAGAGAACAACTTTCTGAAAGAGATGACTAATGGATCATTCTCTAGGCATATTTTGAGATGCTCTTTGTGTTTGGTAGAACATTCTATGCCTTTTAAAAGAAGTTGGAGATGAAGAGTGTGGTGTTAGAAGTCCTGGCGTTTGCCCAGAGGATATCAGAGCTGTGCCTGGGATCCTGTGCATTCTCAGGACACATCCCTCCTCTCTGGCTGCATCTCCTCCAGAGCAAATGTTCAGAAGCCTTAGACTTCTTTTCCAGGACTCAAGTTTGTTGGGGTTTTTTAAGCTAATCTTCGTTGAAGTCAGCACAGGTTATAATGAGTATACAAATAATGAATTCTGCTAAAGTGAAACACCTGTGTAATTATCACCTAAATCAAGAACTGTGCCTTAGAGGCCCCAGCAGCCCCTCTGTGCACTCTCATGTCCATCACCATCCACTGATTTTGTGCCATTTTAGCACTCTGTATAACTGAAGTCATACAGTGAGTACTCTTTGTGTGTGGCTTCATTCATTCAATGTTATTTTTGTGAGAATTCTAAGTCGGTATCAGTTTTTAAAACTCTCTTTGGGGTACTGTTAAATAAGTCTCCTGGTGAATAGCCTGGGAGCACTATAACCTGAAGAGGAGCATAGCTGGTGATGTAGCCATGTGAGGAGTAATGAGGTGGGTGCAGGGGAGCTTGGGTATTATAGGGGGACATATTTCTGGGGCATTTTCCTTTTTGTCTCTGCCAGCCAGTGCTAAGATATTACCCATCACCAGGACCCCCAATGGGGCACAGTGCTCCCTGGTGCAACAGGAACAAACCAGTAAACTGCGGTTAGCAAGGACCTGAATGCTGAATGCTGGAGCTCTTAGGCCTGGCTTCCCCACAAAGTGAAGACAAGTTAAATAGCTGCCTTGTTCTGTCAGTGGGCTTTACTAATTAATACGTGGAGTTGTGTTGTGTAAGAATACAGGCAGGCACAGCAGGCCAGCCCCTGGAGTTGGCCAATAGCGTTGTGACTGGCCCTTCTGAGGAAGTGTCAGTCCCATAGTTGTGTTATACCATGTTGTCCTGGCTTCCTCCCTTGGGAAGCAAAGGTTCCAGACTTCCTTTAGAAAGCATATTAATCATGGTACATAGTGAATGGGAAGATGCAGAGCTTATGTGTCATGTCAGACATTTAATAATTCCAGAAACCCAAACTAGTGAGCTGGCAGTTGCACTGCTGTCATTCATTTTGCAGAATAGGATTGTCATTAAGAAACCAAAGAATGGTTCTGGTTTAACTGAACATGCCATTTCAATATGCATTTAGGAAGACGTTTCCTCTTTGTGGGTGAATATTCTGAGTTTTCAGAGTTTTTGACTTACATCATAGTCTGGAGAGCTGCACACTGCAGTGTGTACATGTGGTAACTGTACCACATGTACAGCATTTGAGTATTTCCTGTTTCAGGATAGTGAAAGCAGCATAGCACACAGACTTTATATTTTGTAACCAAAGAAAATTTTAGCATTTAGAACAAGCATACAAAGAAACACATTAAATTACTTGATCCCATTTTTCTCATAGTATGCCAGGAAATTTGGAAGCAGTCATTTTCATTCTGCTTTCAAGATGGGAAAGTGGAGACAAAAGGGACATATTTGAAAGCTGAGCCAGGATTTCTACTTTTTAGAGTATAATAATAAGTTTCGATACAAGAAGTTGAAGAATGAGGGCCAGAGCATCCCAGCTGGTGGCCCTTGGCACTCTAAATGAGTTGCAGGGGAATGGAGATATTGGCACCCAGGCCTTCAGGATGGCGGGTAGGCATCCAGGTCAGTCAGTTCCCCATGCCAGGCAAATATTGTGCCATGCCAGGCAAATACCATTTTTTGTGTGTCTCATGACGTGAAATGGCTTGGAGAGCATTGCTTTAAATAGACTGTTCTTGGAAGATTCCTTGAGGTGGCACTTTAGCTGAGTACTGAATGAGTAGGTGCCAACACAGGAAGACTTGGGGGAAGAATGTTCCAGAAAGAGGGAATAACAAGTGCAAAGACCTTGAGACAAGAATGCATCATTGTGTCCTTGGGATGGAAAGAGGGTAGTGAGTGGAGCTGGAGCACCGTTACCTAGCCACTGAAAGGTTCGCCAAGGAATCAAAGTCTGAGGCACATGTCCAAACCAAGCAGCTTTATTTGCCTGTCTGGGCTAAGGCTAAAACTGGCATCAGCCCCCTGCGGGCATCTGGGGGATGGGGGGTTTATAGGGTAAGGGATAGGGGAAGTAATTGCAAGCCTACATAAGCAGTTATAATTGCAGAACAGGTACTGCTAAGAGATAGGGGAAGTATACATGAGCCGTTATAATTCCAGAACGGGTATTGCTGCAGAAATTTTTTGTGGACATTTACAGTTCTGTTACATCCCGTTTCTCTCAGGAAACCTGGTCAGATGTGCATTATTTTTACGCAAGAGGATGTCTGACAGCTTTTTCAGCAGGGTGGGGGCATTACCTCATTCCCGGTGCCCCTGGGGACCCCTTACAGCCACAAGTGGTGGTTGTCCCCACTGACAGGTGGACACGGCTCAGGGACCAGATCCCCTGGGGCCTGGTCCTTAGTGGGGGAGTTTGGATTTTATTCTGAGTGTTCTGGGAAGCCATTTCAGGTTTTTAAACATGGGAACATCATGATCATAGTATAGAAATGTAAAACCCTAACGTTTTAGACTCACAGAGGAATTAGAAACAGAATGGCCCATTCTCTACATTTTATTATGTAAAGGAAACTTTTCTGTGCCTTGCTGTTATTGATAGTTTTGGTGGTGTCATTTTTTCATTTGTAAAATTGGGCATTTGTATGAAACGTTTTCTAATATGTTCAGCTCTAAAGATCTTGACCCCTATAAGCCCTTTCCATTAGTCTCCCAGGGCTGCTGTAACAAATGACCACAAACTCAGCGGCTTAAAACAGTAGAAATGTATTCTCTCGCAGCTCTGGAGGCCAGAAGGCCAAAACCAAGGTATTAGCAGGGCTGGTTCCTTCTGGAGGCTTAAGGACAATCTGTTCCCTGTCTTTCTCTGAGCTTCTAATGGCCGCTGGCAATCATTGACAGTCCTTGGCTTTATACTTTTCATTGATATCTGCCACCATCATCACATGGCCTTCTCTGTCTCTGTATCCCCATGTCTTTCCATGGTATTCTTTTTTTTTTAAGACTTGGAGACAACTTTTAATTTTCTTTTGTTGCTTATACACAATCTATAGGATCTTCATGTTACAAAGGGTTTAACTAAAACTTATATTAATAGCAACATTTACATTTTGTATATTATTCCTTAACATAAAATACCAAGAATCATTTAATTTTAAACATGGAATACAATGTAACATTGAGATAATTGGGAATAAAACTTTTTATTCACATGGTATTCTTATAAGTAATTTAAGATCTGTGTGTTATTCCTCCCGGGATCATGATCTCACAGTCGTGGAAGAATGGAGAGGCAGATCAGAGAGACAGGGTTTAAGCAGAAACAGTTTTATTGTAAAAAGCAGGAGAACAGCTCTCGGGAGAGAGGAGAGATCCGACAATGGAATGCCCCCTGAGCTAGTCTACACTGGGGATTATATCTGGCCTTGAACCTGTGATTTTTGCGACATTTTGCTGTAGCCTGACATTTTGAAACATTTTGCTGTAGCTCTATTGGCCCCCTGTACCTGGACTGTTAGTTTTAGCGATTTTGCATTTCCACAGTTTGGTTATCTCTCCACCCAGCTTCCTCCCCTGCACGTCCCGTTAGCTATTCCTCCAGCCCTGAAGCTGTCCCCGGCCTCTATCCTCCACCATGGCCCTGTCCCTATCTGTCTATCTGTTTTTCTGCCTCATAAGAACACTGGTCCCCCTGTGTCACTGGATCTGGGGTCCACCCTAACCCAGTATGACCTCAACTGGATTGTATCTGCAAAGACCTTATTTAGGTAAGGTCATATTGAATGGTTCTGTGGGTTAGGACTTGAACTTATTTTTGTGGGGAACACAATTCAACCCACAGTACCTTCCATCTTCATAGTAATGCCTTCTTCACTTAGTTTAATGGAATTCAATCAGCCATTTCATCTGAACAGTTAACAGTTCGAAATACTACACCTTTGTCATTAAGTGATACTATATGTCCTTTTCACATAGATGAAATGTAGAAATAGTGTCAGAACTGTTTAAGTCTGACATGCCCAAAATGTCATACTTCATGGAATAACTTTAGAGTAGAAAATGGATTAAAAAGATCTGTCTGGACTTTTAGGTCCCCATTTTCCCATATCCTTTTCTGTCCTGCAAAGGTTTTTTTGTTTGTTTGTGTTTTAGTGGGTTATTTTTTTTTAACTTAACCAACTATTTGGTTTCACTCAAATTACTTATTTATTCCTTGCTTTAAACCAGAAATTATTCTGTGTGTGTGTGTGTGTGTGTGTGTGTGTGTAAAACAAGATGTGATTAAAGGTTGGGAGGAGGGTGGTAAACAAAAGGAAAAAAAAGTAGCAACAAAATGAAAAAGGGAGGAGCTTCAGGTATATTCCATCATGCCAGGTAGGTCAGGTTTGAATTTCCTAAGAGCAAGTGTGGAAAGGGAGACCTTTAGGTAGTACAGATCCAAGAGTTTCTTGGGGTTGGTTTTCAAATTGGCTCTGAACACCACCTTTGGAGATTAAAATGAAACACACTTCAGCAAAAGCAGTTCTGCTGAAGTGGAGGGGAGTAGAAAGAAATGTGGCAGATTTATGAGACACGTTTCCATCTTTGCTAATTTGATTTGGTCTGGCAAATTCAAAGTAATTTGAAGGACTTGTTGGATTGTATTTCTTTCAGATAGTTCTTTATGAACATTGTACCTTTCTCAACCTATTTATTCCCTCACCCTTTCACTTCTGAGATAGTTATCAGTGACAAGGCAAGTGATAGGTGCTCTAGACCTTCATTCGCCTACCTGAGGTATACTCTTTAATATGTAGGATTGCCATAGTAATTATTATTATTTTTTTACATAAAGTCTTTGCTCTAAAAAATACGAGGTCAAACAATTAACTTCGCAAACTCATCCTAGAAAAAGTGCTCCATACCTCATTGCTGAATATTGCTACAGTCACCTTCAAAGTACTCCCCTTGGAAAGCAATGCACCGATGTGCCTAGTCCACCCTTCAAAGCAATTTTGGAACTCCTTTTCTGGAATGGCCATCAGAGCTGTCATTGTATTATCCTTGATGTGCTGAATGTCATCGAAATGTCTTCATTTCAATATTTCCTTTATCTTCAGGTAAAGAAAGAAGTCATTGGAGGCCAGATCAGGTGAGTAGGGAGGGTGTTCTGATACAGTTATTTGTTTGTTGGCTAAAAACTCCCTTACAGACAGTGCTTTGTGAGCTGATGCATTGTTATGCAAGAGCCATGAATTGTTGGCGAAAAGTTCGGGTGGTGTAACTTTTTCACACAGCCTTTTCAGCACTTCCAAATAGTAAACTTGGTTAACTGTTTGTCCAGTTGGTACAAATTCATAATGAATAATTCCTCTGATGTCAAAAAAGGTTAGCAACATTGTTGCAAGAAGTTTGCAAACTTAATTGTCAGATCTTCGTATCTGTATATGTGCACTAATGCATGTGTATGTGTGGGCATTAATGTATTGAATGGGTGTCTGTATATGTGTGTATATGTTTGTTATGTGCACTGTAGCTGCTGGAGCGGGAGTCCCTTTGCTTGCCCTTAACTCTGCTGCTTCCACCCGTGATGAGCTGGAGAGGAGCTTTTCATATATGAATTTTTAAACATGTAGACTAGCTGTTCATTATTTGAAGTTTAAAATAAATGATTATATAATTGTGAACCAGGAGAAAAATGTGTGAGTTTACAGACATATTAACATATGAAAAATAAGACGTTTTTTGCTTGGAGGACTTTAGGGTTGTCTCTGTGATAATATGACAACTTTATGCGCCCGTGGGTCAGTTTTCTCATTTAGTAGTAGGATAATACTAGTACCTACTTCATAGGATTGCTGTGAGTTCTGAGTGAGTTAACCAAATCATGTAAGATGCTTAGAACTGAGCCTGTCACAGAGGCAATAGTTGGGAAGTATGAGCTCTCTCTATGAACTGATGCTGACAAGGAAGCTTTGTCCCTTTATGTAGCATCCATGAAGTCTTTACAGTAGTTGTTGGCCATAATAATTTAACTGTTATTAAAAGGCATTTAAATATTTTATTCCCCTCTTTTTTTATATAGTACAATATTATCAACTATATATTAATGAGCTAATGAGCATGTATTTCTATTCTCTATTTGAAGACTGGAATCCAAGTGATGGTAGTCAAATCACAAAACTATTTACTAGGGCTGGCCGAGTGTCTCAGTTGGTTAAGAGTGAGCTTAAGAGCGTGAGCTCTGAGCAACAGTGCCCCAGTTCGATTCCCACATGGGCCAGTAATGCTACTCCTGAGCTGAGCTGCTGCTGAGCTGCCAACAGGTGGCAGGATGGCTCAGCTGGTGAGAACACATGCCCCTAACAAGAGGACTCCTGTTCAATGGTGCCTATGCCCACCCGCAAATAAGCACCTTGAACTGAGCTGCCACCCAGATAGCTCTGTGGATAGACCATGCACTTTTAACAACAAGGCTGTTAGTTCGACTCCCACATGGGATGGTGGCTATGCCCACCTGTAACTAAGACTGAACTCGGCACCTTGAGCTGAGCTGCTGCCTGGATAGCTCAGTGGATAGCTCAGTGGATAGAGTGTGTGCTCTTAACAACAAGGCTGCTGCTTTGACTCCCGCATAGGATGGTGGCTATGCCCACACGCAACTAAGACTGAACTTGGCACCTTGAACTGAGATGCTTCCCAGATGGCTCAGTGGATAAAGCATGTGCTCTTAACAAGGCGCTGGTTCAACTCCCACATGGGATGGTGGATATGCCCACCCTCAACTAAGATTGAACACAGTAACTTGAGCTTAGAGGCCACGAGCTGCCTGTGGGCAGCCAGATGGCGACTGGCGCTCTCCACAACTAAGACTGAAGAACAACAACTTGGCCAGTCCCCCTCCCCAATTCCCTAACACTGTTCCCCTCCCCCAACTCCCCAAATAGGAAAAAAAAATTATTAATGATCAAACTACTTACCAAATTTTGTCTCAGTTCTGACATGAGGTGTGACAATTAATTTTGCGAACTTGGTTGCATTGCTGTTCCTAACCTTTTTTGACATCAGAGGAATTATTCATTATGAATTTGTGCCAATTGGACAAACAGTTAACCAAGTTTATTATTTGGAAGTGCTGAAAGAGCTGTGTGAAAAAGTTAGACCACCTGAACTTTTTACCAAAAATTCATGGCACTTGCATCACGATAGTGCACCAGCTCACAAGGCACTGTCTGCGAGGGAGATTTTAGCCAGTAAACAAATAACTGTATTGAAACACCCTCCCTATTCACCTGATCTGGCCCCCAATGACTTCTTTCTTTACCCAAAGATAAAGGGAAATAAAGGGAATATTGAAAGGAAGACATTTTGATGACATTCAGGACATCAAGGGTAACACAACAATAGCTGTCATGGCCATTTCAGAAAAAGAGTTCCAAAATTGCTTTGAAGGGTGGGCGTTTGTGCATAGCTTCCAAAGGAGTGACCGTAGTGATATCCAGCAATGAGGAATGTAGCATTTTTTCTAGGATGATTTCACAAACTTAATTCTCATCCCTGGTATCATTTCCTTCCTAGCATCTTTCCCATGCATCCTGCCAGTACTTTTGTTGTTTGACCTCTTGTTGATTGTTGGTATTGTGCAATGCAAATAAATTGCAAATTGAGCAAGAGATCAAGGATTTCACAAAGACCATAGAAGTAATATGGGAACTGTGCTTGAACCACACACAGAAACACTGACAATGAGACTTGGAGATGTGGGATTAGTGAATAGTTGAAGAAGAAAGCTCTACAGTAAAGTGACATTAGGCGCAAAGTCTTTATTTTGGACATCAAAGGATTGACTTGAGTATCACATGATTGAGAGCCCTTGAGATAACTGATGATGCCCTAGATGATTATTTATAAAATTCCTCTATGATTTTGCTATAAAAGACCAATCTGAAGTGATGAATGTCATATGATGCTATAATCTAATTTTGTTATACAAGTACAATTAATATTTGGCTCATTCTTTGTTCATCTTGAAAATTAGTGCATAGCTGCAATTATAATCTACATATTAACATTGTCAAATATTTTATAAACTTATTTTGTAGTTTATAATTTTGTTTCGAGGTGAAATCTTATCTCCTTTTTTAAATCACTGTTTACTATTAAATTTTGGCCTCTACTTAATGGCCTTAATTATTCTCCATTAATGAGCATCTCCACTATCAATTTATTTCAGCTGCAGGGGTTTACTATGTTGGAGAGTGTCCCCTTAAAATTTATGTCCTTTCCAGAACCTGAGATGTGACCTTATTTGGAAATAGGGTCTTGTAGATTGTCATTAATTGTTAAGATGGGGTCTTTCTATTACCAACCTCAGGATCTTAGGCTCTGTGTAGTAGAGGCCAATCCAAAAACTCAAAAAATGGGGCTTATGCTGGAGCACAAGGGAGACATCTTGGAAGGGGAAGTCCTCTGGCTGGCTCCCTATAGGGAACCACTGGGGGCATTATGTAAGGCAGAGTGAGGGAGAGCTTGATATCAGCTGGGAAGAGCCTCTCCTATCTTCCTGGTTATGGTGCTTGTGCAGGTGCAGTCGATGCCAGGGTCCTGACGTATGCACAGGCTTGGTAGGCCCAGGATGCAATGCTGCTCAGTACCACCACCCTAGGAAGGTCATATAGCGGTCAGCTCAGGGCTGTCTGCACATGCGGATGTGGGGGTCACCTGACTTGAGGAAGTTTGCAGGTGGAAAGTTGCTTATTTAGGCTGTGGGAAGTAGCTGAGCTGGGTGGTGCGGGACCTGGAGGATAAGAGAGTGAAGCTGAGTCCCATCCCTAGTCTGTTCCAATACTAGAGTAGGATGGCCCCTTAATCTGGTATGACTGGTTTCCTTATAAGGAGAAGAGACACAGAGACACATCAGTGAAGAAACAAACACACAGAGAGGATGCCATGTCATGACAGAGGCAGAGTTTGCTGGATTGGGAGCAACACCAGAAGCTAAGAGAAAGGCATGCAACAGAATCTTCCCTCAGAGCTCTCAGAAGGAAACAACCCTGTTGGCACCTTGATTTTGGATTTCTAGCCTCCAAGACTGTGAGAGAATAAATTTCTGTTGCTTTAAGCCACCAGTTTGTGGTAGTTTGTTATGGCAGCCCTTGGAAACTAATACAGAGAGTTTTCAAAAAATTATACTGATTCATGGACTAGATGTTATTTTTTACAGCCCAGACCCACCACAGAATTGTGTTAAATCAAGCTGGAAATAGGGTGAAAAGTTATTTCAATGGCCCAAACTTAATATGGCTTAAATAACTCTTAATCTTACAGTATTTTCTATAGTCAATTAGTATAATAGTTTCTTATTCAATTGTTTCTATTAATGACTGAGCTGAAAATGGTTTTCACTATTACAGAATAATGACAGACAAGTCTGTGTTCATCTGTACATCAGTTGGTGTTTACTCTTCATAGGAACTTTCAGAGAAGAGTTTCACCAGCAGCTTCTACTTACCTCTTAGGCCAAGCTATATAAATGTGTTTTGGGCAAGGGATTTTCAAGTTTGGAACTGGTTCTTTCCAATAGAGAGGAATTATGATTATATGTCATTTTCATCAATTCCCTTTAAAAAGAAAGTTTGTTCCAAGATAGGATCTGAGACTGTGTGTGTGTGTTCTTTGATACTAAAAGGCCAAGTCAGTGTATACCATCATCCAGTATGAAATGTTTCTTGAATTGCCTCACTGGTGTCCTGTGCTACATTATCAGTTGCTGGCTCTAGTGGCAGTGTGTCATGGCTGCTGGGTTGGCAGACTTTGGTAGAGGAAATGAAACCTAGTCAGTTACTACGGGATTTATAGTAGACCTGCTATTACAGGAAGTGGTGAAAAGTTGATTCATAGTTTGAGACAAAACTCTACAGCAAGAAAAACAGGATGTATGCTTTCTATTTGTAACCATTTTTCTTTTTTTCTACATTTCAGAACTCTTTGTGCATGTTGTTTTGGCTGTTTCATAAGGCCATGGGCCCTTATTTTTTTTTCCTAAGCTCAGTCACCAAATATAAAATAATTGGGGAAATTGTATATAAGCTCAGCCATGGTAAAGGCATGCACTTTCAGCTCTTACTCTTTCATGATAGTTGTATTTACTGTAACTTGTCAGAAAGCAGTCTTTAATTAAAAAATTTTTTTCTAAATAAGATACCATTTCACATATACAAAGAAAATTTTAAGTTATGTGGTAAGATTATATTTTCAAAAACTTTCTAAGAAAAGCCTGTTTTGAGTATAATTTTATTAAAATAGGATAGTATGATTCAATTGTCATATCTCTATTAAATGCTAAATCTCTTCTGTAATAAATACATGCTTAACAGGTAGGTGTTCTTCACTTAGATATAAAATATATACTATAAGTACAACTAGTAATTCAGTCTATGTGTTCTTTGAGACATATCAGAATGTACCTGGTTTTTGTAAACATTGTGGTTAACTATTCATGTCGTTTGACAAGACTTTTTTACATGAACTAGCCTGGTCTGAGTGTTACAATGAAAACCCACTAACTACATTAAATGAGGTGCTTTCTGAAATGGAAACATAAGTTGGCTCTAGAATTTACAAGGAGTGGCAGACTTAGAACCAACTGTAATTATACCAACAGTTGAAAGAACAAGAAAGCTACTATTTCATGGGTTAATTTTTTCTCCAAAGCAATCGTTTTCTTTTTTACAAACAGTGATTGCTATCTGTGTAAAATAGGTGAATAGAAAGAAACCCAACTTTTCTATCTCAGACTATTAGGTCACATTCCACACCAATGACGTTTTGAAATTTTTAGAATTTAGGATAGAAACTTTTTATCCTAGCATTCTTTGTGGGGAAAGTTCGGAATGCTTCTTCCATAAATTTAATGTTTCTATCAGATCTTTAATATTAATTTAGGAAACTGACCAACTTGAGGTAGTAAAAGTGGAACAATGAGATGAGTTGGGCTGGCCGAGTGGCGCGCTGTTTAAGAACTGGCTTGGGATGCCGGCTCTAAGCAGCAGGGCCCCAGTTCAGATCCCACATATGAGGGCCAGTGACACTGCCCTCTACAGCTAAGATGATGAAAAACAGCTCCACCTTGAGCTGGGCTGCTGTGATTCCCCAGGAACAGCATAGCTGCTGCCCCTGCTGCAGTGGGCTCCATAGGCTACAGTGAGTGGCCGGCAGCCAGCTTGAGCGGCCAGCAGCCAGTGTGAGTTGCCAAGAGCTGCTGTGAGCGGCCGTCCAGAGGCCGGCGACCGATCTGCCTCACCCAGAAAGAGTGCAATGATAATACCAACATGGGCCAGTGAAGCAATGTCCTTCACAACTCGACTGAAGAACAAAAGGGCAGCAACTTGCCTGTTCCCCTCCCCCAGTTTCCCAATAAAATCTTTTTTTTTCCAATAAAATCTTTAAAAAAAAAAAAAAAAGAGATGAGTCCATGTGGTGAAGAATCAAAAATGAACATGTAATTCATTTTTTACATATCTTATAAAATTGGGTATTTTAAATATAACGTAGTGCTAAAAGTGAGAAACAAACTTTTCCCTGAAGGATAAAAATTCGTATCAGCTGGTAACAGGCACAAGTTCCTGTCAGGGTCACATGGCTCTTCCTTGCCCCTTTGCTGCTGGTTAAAGTTGACACTTTTTAGTCCCATATGTACGGAATGTTTTCTGAAAACAGCCAGGATTACAGGTAAGGGACTTAGAAATTCCAAATTTATACTGTTATAAATGACAGATATAACATTTTACAGTAGACAGTAGCAAAGATCAAAATAGTTTAATAGTTTTAACTTGAGGTCTTGACATATCTACTGTAGTATTTGCTAATATACACCAAAATAATCCATTTTTCCTCCCCTATTCTAAACCTCTATAGTTAAAACTTAGATGTATATGCTTCATTTAAGATTGGTAAGCTAAAGATATCAGGCATAGCTTCTTTGGAGAATTCTGGACCTTGTGTAATGCAGAACTTACTACATTTTGAAGATGTTGAATAGAGCTCAAACTGAGTGAAGAATGTGGTCTTAGGAAGTGGAACTCTTCAGAGCCTGGATATTCATGGGAGGCTCTATGGTGATGTAGGAAGAACACTCGAGTTCTGAGGCATAGGGTCCAGTCTTGATTGCCCCTGTTAGCTGGGTGAACTGCAGCAGTTTTCTTAACCCCTCCAAGCTTCTGTTTCATTATCTGTAATGTGAGATAAAAATGAGACTTATTCATGGGGTCATCGTTAGAAGCAAGTGCAATGACATTCGTGAAACATTGTCCTTCATATATTCATTTTTTTGTCATGGCTATTAAAAATGGGACATGTATGGTTACTGTAATAAAAGCTTTTATTTAAAATTTTTATTTCTAATATTATAATTTAATAAGAGGCATTGTGTTTATTCCCATGTTCATTCTTCTTTACCTCTTAAAGCTATGTGTCACTACACAGAGAGGACCCCCTTCAGTGAGAAAGATGGCAGTGAACTGGTTCCTAGGCTGACAGAGCCTTGGGGCAGAGTTGTTTTAAACCGGCCCACTAGCTTTGACTGAATCCTTTATCACTGGTAGTCAAGGTTTCAAAATATATGGTGGATGTCATTGACAACTGTCTTGAACATGGATATAAATTATATTGCAACCATCTTATTCCATAACTATGCTTTTAAGGATGTCTCAGACTGACCAGAGTTCATCCAGTTTATAGCCTTTTGGGAAATTATTAACTGACTCCAGCTGATCTCATCTTAGTTTTCCTCTTTACCCTAGCCACCTTTCCTTTTCTAAGCTCTAGAAATTTCATCACTGAAACTCAGGGTTTTCCTCGCTTAAGAGAAAGTTGCCTATCAGTGATAGCTGTTGCCCTTGTTCCATTCACCCTACTGTACCTCCCACCCACCCTTGAAGCTTCAGGGTCCTGATTACACTTGTGAAGAGGTGATGAGGGATGTCATGCGTGTGCAAAGTCATTATTACGCCAAATACTTTAAGACAAAAGGGTCTTAGATATATGTAGACACTTAGATGAAAATTACCATCTTTGTTCAGTATTTCCCATTCCAACATCCATTCACGTCAGCTCTATTGAAATAAAGCCTCATTCTAATATGGGATGGATTATGCTTTTACAAATGAATTTATCTTGTGAATTCACCCTTATCCAGTTTGTCTCAAAGCCACTAAATATTTTATACACTCATTTAATCTTTGAATTAGGAACACGTAGAAGCCATGGCAGCGTGCTGACCATTTTCACTCATTGCTGCCTTTTCTCAGTTGTCACATCAGATTTTCCTCTATAGAGTAGTAAAGACATAGTTTTTGGAGAACTGCAGTATGTTTTATGTTGCTTCTTTCAAAAACAAAAACCAAACAATTACAAGCATCCAAGTTAATGAAAAAGTTTATTCAATATAATATAATGTTACAAATTTAGAAAAATATCCTCAGAAATAACGTGAAATGGTTTTCTGATAAAAATAGAAAGTACTCTATGCTGCTCTCTAACATTGCTTATTTTTTCTATTTTGTACATTTAAAACTTTTGAATGGGTATTACATACACATACGTTTAAAAATAAACAATATATCTGGGTTAGCCCATGGGATGCTTTATACCTTATGCAGCTGTATACTGTTCCTTTGTCATTATTATTCAACTCATCCCATATTGATGGACATTTGATTGTTTCCCACTTTAGAATATTAAAAACAATGCCATAATAAGAAACAAACAAAAACAAAACAACAAAAAATATCTTGGGCCTGTGTCATGTAGCATATGTGTTTAATTTTCCAGAAGTGGTGTTGCTGGATCAAGGGTATGTACATTTTCAGTTTTGAAAGTTATTGACAAGTGCTCCTTCGTATGGGGTTGTATTTATTTAATCTCTTACCACCAGTGTATAAAAGGAGCATTTCCCCCCACAGGCTTACTAGCAGGTTTATCAAATGTTTGGATTTTTGCCAATTTGATAAAGAAAAAATATATCTCAATATGACTTCAATTTGTATTTGTCTTATATGACTGGAGTTGAATATCTTTTCATATATTTAATAGGCATTTGTATTTCCTTTTGTGAGAATTGTATGCTTAAGTCTTTTGCCCATTTTTCTGATGGGTTGTTATAGCCATTTCTAAGAACACTTTTGGGGAAATTAGGCCTTGCTCTGTGATAAGAATTGCCGGTATTTTTCTCAATTTTGCATTTTTAGCCTTTTGACTTTACTCATCATGACTTTTTTGCCCTACAGAAGTTGTTGGGCTTTTTTAGTTGAATTTATCAGTCTTTTCTTTTGTGACTTCTGGATTTTTAAATCATAGTTAGAAAGGCCTCCCTCATTCTAGTATAATAAAGGCAATCTCCTATGCTCCCTTGTAATATTTTACTAGCTTCATTTTTTATATTTACTCATATATCTTTTGTCTGTTTTGGGATTCGTCCTGGTGTGTCACGTAAAGTATGGATCCAACTTTATTTTGTTGTTTCTTTAAGCTGTGTCCCCTGTTGTCCCAGGCCAATTAATGAATAATCCTAATATTTCTTCTTAAAATGGTTTTCAAGGTCCAAAAAGTTGGCAGCTCTTGCAGAAGCCTTAAAAGAAGTGTCCTTGACAAAGGCCCAGCTGGGATTAGAACTGGAAGAGCTGGAAGCAGCAGCACTTCTTGTCCAGGAGGAAGAAGCTGCATTGACAGCAGCCCATTCCACTTCCAGGCCCCAGACACCTCCCTCTGGTTCTGAGGCAGGTGCTTTGGAGGAACCCGACAGCACCCTACCATCTGAGACTGACGACTCAGGTTCAGAACAAGAGGAGCTCAAAGGTGGTGAGCCCGAGACAATAAATTCCTTTCGAGGTCCCTTTCTAGAGGAAAGCAGTGTCCTGCATATTAACGATGGGGTGTGCAAGAAGTTGGTCCTCCAGAGGTCTGATGCTAGTCAGGGAAAGCCACTGGTCTCTGCCTGGGCTCCTGGAGGGTCTCAGCCTCTGATAGAGTAGCTTGGAGAACACTGAAGACTGCAGTTCAGATTCCCAAACCTGAAAACCACAGCAGTATACAGGACACATGACTGGCAGATTCCAAATGATTGACTCTGAGTGGCTTTATTCATTGTTGAGAACGATGTCAGGTTTTATTTACTGAGAATTCTTTGTTTTTACTTTGTACTTGTTCTTAGTGTATACAACATTGTTTTTCAGTAAGGTAATATTGATACCTTTTAGTTTCCTTGTTGCAACTTTAAAAATGAAGTTCTAAAATATTAATTAATAATTAATATCTGAAGATGAATTCAGGCAGAATTTCTAAAATGTAGCATCCATAATATTTTTAATAGCTCTACCAAGGTATGCTTGACATACACATATTTAGAGTGTACAATGTGATCAGTGTTGATGTACGTGTATGTAGCACTTTTTCTAGGATGAATTCGAGAACTTAATTGTCAGACATCCAAATTAAATCATCCACCAGATTAAATCATCACTGCACTGCAATCAAGATTGTGTACTTACTTACTATTATGTCCAGTGTCCTCATGCCCCTTTGTTATCCCTCTTCCACTGCCCATCCCACATGCTACCCACTGCCACTCCTCAGGCAAGCATTGATTTGTTCTCTGTCACTATACATTAACTTGCATTTTCTAGAATCTGATATTGAATCATGTAATATGTACTCTTTTTTTATCAGTGTTATTTCACTCAGTATAATTATTTTGAGATGAATTGATGTAACATATATCAACAGGTTTTTGTTGTTGTTATTTGTTTGTTTAATTTTATTTTTTTCCCATACCTGAGTACTATTTCAGTGGGTAGATTTATCTAATCACCTATTGATAGACATGTGGGTCCAACAAATTTTGGCTGTTACAAATAAAGCTGTTATGAATATTTGTGTGCAAGCATTTATGTATACATATGCTTTTATTTCTCTTAGGTAAATATCTAGGAGTGGGATGACTGAGACATTGTGGTAGGTGTATGATTAATAGTTTAAAAAAACTGCCAAACTGTTTTCCAAAATGGCTATACCCTTTTGCATTCCCACCAGTGTTGTGTATGACAGTTTTAGTTCTTTCACATTCTTTTCATCACTTGGTATGGTCAGTTTTAAAAATTTTTACTACTTTAATAGGTGTGAAGTAGTATCTCATTGTGGTATTAATTTGCATTTTTTTAAGACTTACAATGCTGGGCATCTTTTCATTTTCATATTTGTCATCTTTGGAGAAGTGTCTGTTCAGATCTCTTGCCACCATGGACATATGTTGCTTTTATTTAAAATTGGTTAAAAAGAAAGATAAAAGAAACATTTCCAGTCCCTGGGAACTGACATTAACCTTTCTGCCTGAACACAACAGCCTTACCCACACCCCACAACTGTCCTTTAGTTTGTCACTATCGTTTGTCATGTGACAGTCAATCCATGCCTGCTGAGTGTGCAGTAAAGTTCTAAGGGAAAGTCAGTCTTTGAGAGCCTTATAATCTTGATGATGGAGACGTATCTTGAACTGTTGAAAAAGCATTTAATTTCAAATTATTTTTAAAAGCAAATAAATACCAACTGACCATGGCTTTCTCCATTTCTTATGTCACTATTGATGAAAACTGCTATCCTAGTATAAACATAAATGCTGTCCTTTTATTAATGCATGTGAATATGGAACATGATCACCTGTAAAAAAAGAAATTGTTTTTTGACAATTTCAGAACAAGGAACTTTGGCTTTTTATTCCTTCTGAGTTTCTGTGGGTAACTACGTTTTTCTTGCTGTGCCATTCACTCTGGATTTGTATAACCTCAGCTCCTTAGATATAAAAACAAGGACAGTTCTCATTTAAAAACATTTCCTAATTTTACATTTTAAAAGTTAATATTCAAAAAGAAAAACCTCTTAACCCCCAAACCCTAACTCCATCATCAGTAATCTGATTTAACACCAGTCTATAAATACATTTGTTTCCCCTCAAAAAACACTTAGGTAACTTTTCAAAAATTATTGTTTAAAAATTTGCCTACAAAATTAAAGTATCAGCCATTTTACCCCTATAACAGATGGCGTTGAAGTTCACATATCAATGTTGTTCTGTGAGCACGTAGGCTTAGAGTCTTCTTAATCACACTTCCCCTCTCCTTGGTAATGGCTGTACTCTGGCTTCAGCTCCCATATGTTTTTGTGGATCCGTTTTACATTTTGAATATCAGTTTCTTGTAAGATTTCCTTCAGGTGCACCACAGGATGTTTGGTGATGTCCACCAAGTCCTTAAGATGATAATACTGATACTTTCAGTAAGATGGAAGAATAGACAGATGCTGTGCCAAATGCCTCCCAGGATCACACCAAAATTACAAATAATGTATACAACATTCAACCCCAGAAGTCCCTGGAATACTAGATGAACAGAACCTCTAAATGAAGAACTTAAAGAGGAGACCACGTCAATTCTGGTAGGAGGAGTGGAGACAAGAGAGGAGAACCCTGTGATGGACACCTCAGCCATGGGGAAGCTTCTCAGGTTGGGGGAGAGACCTTCCGGTCCCATATCAAGTTCATCAGCTTAGAGTTCCTTTGCCAGAAAGAGGAGTTCCATGATAGTTGGCAGTAGAAATTAGTGAGGACTCGCTTTGCTCAGCTCGGTGAGGCTGAGGGCGGAGAACCAGTGGAGCCAGCACACACACTCGCTCACTGGTGAGTACTCACCAGGTCCCTGGTGGAGGGAGTAGCTGTGTGAGCGGGGCCCAGGCACCTGCGGGGATGGACTGAACTGAGCACCTTTGGCACAGGAACTGGAGGTTTGGGGACAATTGTTCCCCTGGTATGGAGCTGTATACCACACGAGTCAGGGTTGGGCCCTCCCACAGAGGGTCAGGTCCTGGACCGTTTTGGTCTGGTGGAATTGGCGCAGGAGTGCGTGTGTGCGTGCGCATGCATGTGGCCTTGAATTTCCACCTTCCGCTCTGCTTGTGCTGCATTGACAGGGAAACCCCGGGCAGGTACGCTCTGGCTCCAACAAGCTGTTCATTGAGATGCGGGACTGCACGAGCCGCCTTGGGCCCACACTCTCTCTACTGTGAGTGCAGAATTGCCAAGCTGGTGATTGATTGTTGGGCTGCTCAGCCTGATCAACGAGCAGCTGATTGGCCCAGGATGAGACTGGGAGTTTTCCTGGGAGTGTTGGGCTGTGAGCTGTGCACCTGCGTGATCCAGCCAGGGCTCACCTGGTGAACTATCTAATACATCAAAGCAATCCCAGAGCGACAGCCAGAATGGGGAAACAAAGAAACATGTCACAAGTAAAAGATCAGAAAAAAACTCTAGAAATGGAACTAAATGAAACAGAGGGATCCAACCTTTCATAGACAGAGTTTAGAACACTGATGATAAGAAAATTTAACAAATTTAGTGAGGACATGAGGAAGGATAGAGAAATCATACAAAACAACCAGTTAGAACTAAAGAATACAATAACTGAAATGAAGAACACACTCGAAGGAATCACCAGTAGATTAGATGAAGCAGAGAATTGGATCAGCGATTTGGAAGACAAAATAGCAGAAATCACCCAGTTGAAACAACAAAAGGACCAAAGAATAAAAAACAAAATAGACTTCTGGTAAAATGGTGGAATAGACAGACACTGTGCTGACTACCTCCCAGGATCACACCAAAATTACAAATTATACAGCATTCAACCCTGGAGGTTCCCGGAACACTAAATAAACAGAACCACTAAACGAAGAACTTAACAGGAGGCCACGTCGGGTCTGGTAGGACGGGCGGAGAGGAGAGAGGGGGAACCCCGCGAGGGAAGCACCAGCTGTGGGGAGGCTTCTCCGGTTGGGGGAGAGACCCTCCAGCTGCACACCAAGCTCACCAGCCCAGAGTTCCTTTTCCAGGAAGAGAAGTTCCAAGATAGCTGGCAGTAAATTAGTGAGGACTCTCTTTGCTCAGCTCGGTGAGGCTGAGAGCGGCTAGAGAATTAGTGGGGCCGGCACATGGGCTCACTTGCCGGTGAGCACTTACCTGGTTCCTGGTGGAGGGAGTAGCTGTGTGAGCTGGGCCCAGAAGCCTGTGGGCACGGACTGAACTGAGCACCTTTGGTGCAAAAGCTGAAGGTTTTTGGACTATTCCCCTGGTGCAGAGCCTGCACGCAAGTGGTGTAAGGTGGTCGCCATTTTGTCAGGGTTGGGCCCTCCCACAGAGGATCAGGTCTGGGACCTCATTGGTCTGGTGGAATTGGCGCAGAAGTGTGTGTGTGCGAGCGCACGTGCACACGCATGCGGCCTTGGATCCCCATCCTCCGCCGGGCTTATACTGCGTTGCCAGGGAAATGCTAGGCGGGTGCCCTCCGGCTCCAACAGGCTGCTTACTGATACCCGGGAGTGCGCGAGCTGCCTCGGATCCCCACCCTCCACAGGGCTTGTGCTCCAACAAAAGAAAGGGGTAAAGAAGCTGAACAGGAAGACCAGGAATACAAATAACACAATGGCAATACATAATGCACCTATCAATAATCATTTTAAATGTGAATGGGCTAAATGCTCCAATCAAAAGACAGAGAGTGGCTGAATGGATAAGAAAATAAGACACATGTATATGCTGTTTACAGATGGAATAAGATATTTCATGCAAATGGAAATGAGAAAAAAAAAAGCTGGAGTAGCAGTACTCATTTTGGACAAAATAGACTTCAAAATGACTACAATAAAAGACAAAGCAGGGCACTATAACCCTAATAAACATCTATGCACCCAACATAGGAACTCATAATTACACATAACAGATTTGGACAGACATAAAGACAGAGATCAACAGTAACACTATCATAGTAGGGGACTTCAACACCCCATTGTCACCAATGGACAGACCCATAAAACAGAAAATGAACATAGAAAGAAGTGCCTTAAATGACACTTTAGACCAGCTGGACTTCGTTGACATTTTTAGAGCATTTCACCCTGAAAAAACAGAATATACATTCTCAAGTACACGTGGGACATTTTCCAAGATAGACCACGTTAGGCCACAAAACAAGTCCAGTAAAGTTAAGAAGATTGAAGTCATATCAAACAGATATAAAGGAAAAACTGATGGTTGCTGTCTGGGAGGGAGTGGGGATGAGGGAGAGGGGGAAGGTTTTGGACAGTATAGGTGGGTGACTACAATGTTGCTGCAGGGATATGGGGGCAGTTCTGGGAATGTAATTGATAATGTTGTGAAGAGACCATTATGTTAAGTGAGGTGAGTCAGTCAGAGAGGGACAGGTACCATATGATCTCACTTGTGTGTGGAGTTTGAAAAACTGAATGGGCGATCAGAGAAAACAGACACATAGATATAGAGGAGGAACTGGGTGTTGCTGGTTGGGAGAGGGGTGGATGTTGGGGAGAGGGGAAAGGGATTAGACAGCATGAATGGATGGCTACAATATTGCCACAGGGATATGAAACACAGTTCAGGGAATGTAATAATGTAAAAATTTTGTGGCATGTCAGATAGTCACATGTCTTGTTTGGGAGACCACTTCATGGATGGAGTAGAGGCTTGATCACTGCACTGTTGTTGTTGCACTGAAGCTGATGTTGTATAATATTGTATGCCAACTGTAACTGAATATATGGATAGTCACGGGATGTGGAGTATACTGTGGAAGGGAGTCAAAGGAATTGTAATATATATGTATGATATGGGGGGGAGGAGTGGTAGTGAACTGGGGAGGGGGGTTGGTGGGGAGGAGTGGGGTAGGGAACTGGGGGAGGGGGGTTAGGGGGGAGTGGGGTGGGGAACTCGGGGTAGGGGGTAAAGCGTATAACTATTGCATTGTGTTGTACACCTGAAACTAATAAAAAAAAATGAAAAAAAATGTGAATGGGCTAAATGCTCCAATCAAAAGACAGAGAGTGGCTCAGTGGATTAAGAAAATAGAACCCATATGTATGCTGTTTACAGATGGAATAAGATATTTTATACAAATGGAAATGAGAAAAAACGCTGGAATAGCAGTACTAATTTTGGACAAAATAGACTTTAAAATGAAGACTACAATAAAAGACAAAGAAGGGCACTATAACCCTAATAAACATCTATGCACCCAACAAGGAGCTCCTAATTATATATAACAGATTTTTGACAGACATAAAGACAGATCAACATTACACTATCATAGTAGGGGACTTCAACACCCCATTGTCACCAATGGACAGATCCTATAGACTGAAAATCAACATGGAAAGAGTGGCCTTAAGTGACATTTTAGACCAGCTGGTTTTCATCGATATTTTTAGAGCATTTCACCCCGAAACAACAGAATATACATTCTTTTCAAGTGCACATGGACATTTTCCAAGATAGACGACATGTTAGGCCACAAAACAAGTCTCAGTAAATTTAAGAAGATTGAAATATCAAGCAGATATAAAGGAAAAACTGATGGTTGCTGGCTGAGAGAGGGGTGGGGATGAGGGAGAGGGGGAAGGCTTCTGACAGCATAGGTGGGTGACTACAATGTTGCTACAGGGATATGGGGGGCAGTTCTGGGAATAAAATTGATAATGTTGTGAATGCTTTGTGGGGTGTCAGATAGTTGCGTGTCTTGTTGGGGAGACCACTTCGGGGATGGATTAGAGGCTTGATCACTGTGCTGTTCACCTGAAGTTGATGTATAATATTCAATGTTAACTGTGATTGAATGTATACATATAGGCACGGGATGAGAAGTACAGTGTGGGAGTGGGGTCAGGGGAATTGTAAGAGATATGTATAATATGGGGGGAGAGAGCAGTGGATTGAGGGAGGGTGTTGTCACTTTGAGGAGTAAAAAGTATAACTATTGCACTGTTGTAAAATATAAATTTTTTTAAAAATTAATTAAAAAAAGATTATAATACTGATGTTTCTCAAAAGCTGACAGGATATCTAAAACACATTATTTATCAGCCTGAGCTTGTTTTCTATCTTCTTTTTTTTAACCTTTCATAGTCCGTATTGTATTGATGATTGGCTACAGGTTTGTAATTAGTTGTCACTTTGTCTAGTTGCTGTGATAGCCTTACAGATTTGGAAGAGTCTTCTGTTTGCAATCTCTTTAATCTCAAGTAGGTTTCAGCTCTTTGTACCACTATTCCTTCCAATGAAAGCTTATCTGATGAGCTCTCAGGAAACACTGTTAATGTTTGTCTTCCAACACTTTGCAAGACAAATGGATGTTCTCTAGGAGCACTTGACTGAAGCTGGTTTGCCTCCAATATCAGGAATATTTGCAAGGTCTTCATTCAGAGTAAATGACACCTGGTCCGTCCTTGATTCTTGGCAATCCGCAGTTTCCCAACCTTAGCTCTGCCAGGGGCTTTCGCCCAGGGCTGTGACAAATATTTAGGGACCTTGACCAGGCACACTCTGGTGTTCTGTTTGGCGTCAGGTCAACTTCCCCATGATCCTTCATGGTTCTGTCGCCAGAGGAGAATGCAACCCAGAGCAGCAGCTTTGGGAACTGAAGAGCTGCAGGGAGTGTCTGGAGCCTGAGCAAGCACAGCCTCCCGACACCGGCTAAAGTACTGGTGTCCAACTGCCCATTGTTTTTTTAAACTAGTTTGTTTGTTTTCTTTTTTTTTTTTTTTTGAGGGCAGTGTCACTGGCCCTCATGAGTGGGACCCGAACCGGGGCCGCTGGCTTCCCAAGCCAGCACTTAACCACCGTGCCACTCAGCCGGCCCTGTTTGTTTTCTTATTGTTGAGTTTCGAGAATTCTTTTTAAACTCTAGATACAAGTCTTCAATATGAGTCATCTTTGCATGTGTTGTAATCTTTGATTAGATGACAGACATTGCGAATTTTATCTGGTTGGGAACTGGATATGTATTGTTAAAAATATTTAAAAAAAAAAAAAAAGGATTTTATTGGGGAATTGGGGGAGGGAACCAGCCAAGTTGTTGTTCTTCAATCTTCGCTGTGGAGGGAGCCAGTCGCCATCTGGTTTCCCGTCAGCAGTTCGCGGCCTCTAACCTCAAGGTGCTGTGTTCAATCTTAGTTGTGGGTGGGCGTAGCCACTATCCTATGTGGGAGTCGAACCAGCAGCCTTGTTGTTAAGAGCAAATGCCCTATCCACTGAGCCAAACCAGCTGATCTCAAATGCTGAGTTTAGTCTTTAGTTGCCGGTGGGCATAGCCCACCATTGAACAGCCAATCTTGTTGTTACACCAGTACGTGCTCTAAGCCAACTCTTAACCAACTGAGCCACTCGGCCAGCCCTTAAAAATATTCTTTAGCTTTGTTTTAGGATGTAGTTAAGTAACTTAGAAATAGTTTGATCTTTAGGGGGTCTTGCTTTTGTAATTTATTAGGCAGGTCTGGAAGAGTGCTCAGTCTAGGACAAACTATTTCACAGTACTAAGGAAGATTTTCCCATGCCCCATGAATTATGAGTTTCCCAGTCTGGTGTTGGAAATAGATTACCTGTTTGAGTGCTGAGTGCTGCCCCCACTAATACTTTCAAATGATTATTTCCCCAGCCTCAGTAACATGCTGTCATCCATAGGTACTCTCTTAAATACTAGAAAGAGACCCTCTCCAGATACCTTGGGTTCTCTGCAGCACTCTCCTGTCTGGTGCTCAATGCTGCAATCTCTAGTTGTCTTGGTCTCATCAGTTAGTTATCTGTATCTTTGAGTTTGTTTCTGTTTTGTTTCTTCTTTTAATTTGTTATTTAGATTCCACATATAAGTGAAGTCATGTGGTATTTACCTGTTTCTGTCTGACTTATTTCACTTAGCATAGGTCTATGCACATGGGAAGATTTCACTCCTTTTAATGGCTGACTGCTACTCCATTGTATATATGTACATCTTTATCCATTCATCTATCAATGGACACTTAAGTTGCTTCCATTTCTTGGCTATTGTAAGTAATTTTGCAATGAACATAGGGATGCATCTGCCTTTCTGAATTAGTGTTTTGGGTTTCTTAGGATAAATACCGAGAGGTGAAATTTCTGGGTCCTTCTTTGTCCCTTGTTATGGCCTTTGTTTTAAAGTCTATTTTGTCTGTTATGAGTATTGCTACTCCAGTATTTTGTTGTTGTTATTGTCTCATTTCCATTTGCATGGAATATCTTTTTTTTATCCCTTTACTTTCAGTCTTTGTGTGTCTTTTGATCTGAAGTAGGTCTCTTAAAGGCAGCATATGGAAGGGTTTTGTTTTCTTATCCACTCAGCCACCCTGTGTCTTTTTTTTTTTTTTGAGGGCAGTGTCACTGGCCCACATTTGTAGGATCCAAACCAGGGCCGCTGGCGTCCCAAGCCAGCTCTTAACCACCACGCCACTTGGCTGTCCCATACACCCTGTGTCTTTTGATTGGAGCATTTAATCCAAGTAAATTTCATTATTGATACATATGTAATTATTGCCATTTTACTCATATTTTGGGGAGTTTTGTTTGTTTGTTTTCTCCTCCTCCTCCTATCCTTCTCCTCTCCTCCTCCTCCTTCTCGTCTTCCTCCTCCTCCTCCTCCTCCTCCTCTTTCTCCTTCTTCTCCCTTTAACATTTATTGTAATACTGTTTTGGTGGTGAAGAATTGCTTTTAGCTTTTTTGTTTCTGGGGAGCTCTTTATCTGTCCTTCGATTCTAAATGATAGCCTTGCTGGGTAGAGTAATCTTGGTTGTAGGTCTTCTCTTTTCATCACTTTGAATATTATGTACCAATCCCTTGTGGCCTGCAAAGTTTCTTTTGAGAAATCAGCTGACAGTCTTATGGTAGCTCCCTTGTACATAATTAACTGCTTTTGCTTCTTTTAAGATTCTCTCTCTGAGGGCCGGCTGAGTGGCGCGGTGGTTAAGCGCTGGCTTGGGAAGCTAGCGGCCCCGGTTTGGTTCCACATATGAGGGCCAGTGACATTCCCCTCAAAAAAAAAAAAATTCTCTCTGTCTTTAATCTTTACTATTTTAATTATAATGCATCTTGGTGTGGGCCTGTTTGGGTTCATCTTGTTTGGGACTCTCAGCACTTCCTGGGTTTGTATATCTATTTCCTTCACCAGGTTAGAGAAGTTTTCAGTCATTATTTCTTCAAATAGATTTTCAATTCCTGGCTCTCTCTCTTCTCCTTCAGGTGCCTCTGTGATGTGAATGTTGGTATGCTTGATGTCCCAGAGACCTCTTAAACTATCATTTAAAAACACTTTTTTTTCTTTTTACTATTACAATTGGGTGTTTTCTGCTATCTTATCTTCCAAATACCTTATTTGATTCTCTGCTTCATCTAATCTACTGTTGAATCCCTCCAATATAGTTCATTTTAGTTATTGTATTCTTCATTTCTGATTGATTCTTTTTTTTTTTTATGTTTTCTATCTCCATTTTTTGTTTCCTATCTTTTTGTTAACGTTCTCACTGAGTTCATCTATTCTTCCCCTAAGTTCATTAAGCATCCTTGTAACCAGTGTTTTCAACTCTGCATCTGGTTGATTGCTTGCCTATTTTGTTTAGTACCTTTTTTCCTGGAGATTTGTTGTGTTCTTTCATTTGGGACATGTTTCTTTGTCTCCACATTTTTACTACCTCCCTCTGTTTGTTTCTTTGTATTAGGTAGATCTCCTATGTCCCCCAGTCTTGGTAGAGTGGCCTTATATAGTAGGTGTCTTGTGGGGCCCAGTGACAGTCTCCCTGGTCACCTGAGCTGGGTGTCCCCTGTATGGGTTGTGTGTGCCCTCCTCTTGTAGTTGAGCCTTGATTGCTGTTGGCACATCAATAGGAGGGATCGACCCTTGGGCTGATTAGTTGTGAGGATGGGCTGTGACTACAGTGGAGAAGATGTTGTGCCAGGGCTAACCCTATGCAGCAGGATTCACTTAACAGTGGCTCTAGTGTCTGCCAAGTCTGCCCTTTGGTTTTGTCATTTGTGGCGGGGATTTGGTGATGTTTGGTGTTGTCTGAAGCTGGCCACCAGGTGGGTTGGTTCTGAAGCCTCTTAGGTGCAGGATAATGTTAACTGCTGCCTGTACCCAGCCTGGGCTACCTGCTGTGATGTACAAAGTGATCTGCAGATGGTTGCCACTTGTGCTGATTTTGGAGATACCTGGCAGAGGCTAAGCTGAGAACTGAGGCTGGCTGCCACTAGTGCCAAATTTGAGGCTGCTTAGCAAGAGGTATGGGCATTCTGCGGGCAGAGATTTTAGTGAAATCCCATCAGGAGCCTAAACAGGCTGTTTGTATGGAAAAGCCACTGGAAGCAGTGTGGGTGGGCCTGCAAGTTGGGTGGGGTGGGGTCTCAGGGAATCACCAGGGCAGAGCAAATGATGTTAGCCAGGTTGACAAAGACTCAGACTTGTGCCTGCCTGTACCTGCAGGCTGTGTGAAAGAAGGGCTCAACAAAGGAAAAATGGTGTCATCCTGGACAGAGCTGCCCTTCCAGCCCTAGCCCTGAAGCTCAGCAATTCAGCTCCTCCCTGTATGTCCCTCGTGCTTTTTGAACTGCTGCCCCAGTGCTGGAGCTCAGAATGAGTGAGTTCCTGTGCTGGCCATTTAAGAGGTTGCCTGTGTTTGTTTCTATGTATTAGGTAGATACAGGTCTCACCTGGATGGAATCCCCACTGATTTTCAGAGCCAGATGTAGGGACTCTTCTTCTTGGAACAGGAACCCTGGGCTGCGGAGCCCAGTGTGAGGCTGGAATGTCTTGCTTCTCAGGGGACTTCCACAGCTGAGCTATCCCTTCCGTATCTTAATTATCACACCATGGGTGTGGGGCCTGCCTGTTCCACGTCTGTGCCCCTCCAATCAGTCTCAGTGTGGCTTCTTCTGTGTATCCTTAGTCATAGGACTTCTATTCAGCTAGTCTTCAGGTGGTTCTCAATGATGGGTGTTCTGTAGTTTAGTTGTAATTTTGATGGGGTCATGGGACGAGATGAGCACAGCTGGGATCATTGTCTTTCATTGCCTGATGTCCAATGTCTTGAAAACCATTGTTTAATGTATTATTTCTGTTTCTCTGTTTTGGTTATGTCTAGTGGGAGAGTAAATCTGGTCCCTATTTCCCCATCTTGATTAGAAGTGTAAGTGTCCATTAATATTTTAAAGGTGAATTTTCTCGCTTGAGTATCAGTTCCTAGGGAGCATGGTCTGTGTTGTGTCTTCTTACCACTGAATTTTCACTGCCCATATTCTCAGCACTCCATAAATGTATGTTGAATGAATGAAAAAATGAAATAAACCAATTTGTTCTGGGGAGGAATTGAAATAAAATCTGATGTGTTTTAATCTCAGTAGTATTTTTATTTCAAGAAAGTACATGATCCCTTTTACTCTGGGTTTATATAATGAGAGTATTTGTATTTCCAATATAGATTCCAGTTTGTAGTAAGAGGATAGTTGGGGTGACTGTGCCATTTGACATGCATGTTAGCTCACGAACATTATCACAGCTTTTTCAGAATTTGTTCAAGACTTTTCTCAGGCCCCCTGGAGAGCTTCAAAATCCCTGTGATCATTGAAAATGCATTTCTACTCAGTAGCACATTATGAGAAGCTAGTTTGAAAACATATTATGTTATTACTCTCATTTACTTCTAGTAATATCAAGTTGAGCAAATCCACTCTTGTCTAAAAGTTTAAAGCCATGGCAATTCTTCCTCTTATCAATTTCTGTCCTTACTTAGGACTCTAAATAGGATCTCCTTGAGTAAGGCTTGTCTTGGGTGAAAAAAACTATTAGTTCCTTCCTCAGAAAATGAGCAAACATGATCCCTCCCAGACATCCTCAAAGTAAAGGAGCTAATTAAACAGCTCTCATGACTATTAAAGACAGCATGAGTATGTTCCTTAATTTTAGACTCCATGTCTGCAGCATGGCTTTTATCCTCTCTTTGTTCACAGAGGGTTAAAGCTTTGTTATATCACATTACTCTTTGTTTAAGATGAGTTAAGAACGCTATACCATGTCTATAATCCAAAATGATCCAAAGGTCCTGCCTTTTACTTTATTTTTTTAATTTATTATTTTATTTATTTATTTTTTGAGGGCAGTGTCACTGGCCTTCATATGTGAGACCTGAACCAACCCGCTGGCTTCCCAAGCCAGTGCTTAACCACTGTGCCACTTGGCTGGCCCTTACTTTATTTTTTTAAACTATACAACCTGCCAGTTAACTTTAAGGATCTCCTATAACCATATGAGTTTCCAAAAAAATCTGGATGATGGGGAAAAATAATAAGTTGGGGAAAGAACAGGCAGGAGACCTCAGTGACTGCCTCCCTGAAGCTCAGTGGGAAGAACCAAGGCTTTGGGATTTACAAGATGAGGAGTTGAGTTCCAGAGCCACAGCTCAGGTGTGACCAGCCTCCAACCTCTCCTTTCATCTTGAAAATGGGAGTATAACTACTTGTTTATCTTACTGGATGATGAGGTCATATGTTTAAAACACTTTATAAACTAAAAAATATTAGATCATCATAAGGGTTTATTATTATTATCTGACTTCCCAGAGATGAACAGGGTTCTATTCAGCTACTTGACAACAGGAGCTGGCACTGTGAAAATGAGTCAGTCCTATTAATTATTTCAGAGGCACACTAGTTGTAAAAGTCTACTCAGTTCAGCAGGTTAGATGGAATATTAATTATATCAGTGAATCACAGCACTGCCTCATCTCCTGAGTTTGCATTATCATTGACCAATTTTTCTATGTTCTGTCTCTCCTGTCCCATTATCCTTGAAGAATAATGTGGGACCTAGCTGTGGGCATGATCAGTTTTCAGTGCCAGTAGCTATGCTGATATCATCTTTCAGTGGTACAGGATTCATTTACTCTCTACCATATTCTAAATTGGCTGAACAGCTGGGGGCAGTTTCACACCTGCTAATGAAAAATCCGGTATTTTAAGTGATTCCTAGTGGTATGCGGTTGTCTTTTAAGCTATTTCTAGGGAGACGTTCCCCAACTGCTCTTGTTGGAGTGTACGCTCAGGGGAAGAAGCAGAAGGAATGACTGTGTGATTTGAGAGCCCCACTTAGTCCTCTGGCTTGAAGTTCCAGCAGTTTGACACCAATGCAGAAACCCCTTGAAAACAATAGCCCCATTGCAACCCAGTGCGTCTGATGGAGAGTTGCTCATAGTACATAGTTAAATAATTACTGCATTTATGTTTCGCATACATGCTTTGTGTTTTCCACCTCCACATGTTTACTCATTTATTTCTTTCTCTTCTCCTTGATAATTTGCACAGCTTTACATTTCACCCATTGCCAAGGCCCCATCCAAATGCCACTTCCTCTGGGAGGTCACCTTTTTTTTTTCCTGGGTGGAAATAATTTCTCTCCTCTAAACTCACACTGAATCAGAAACAGATCCTTTTGAAAGAGCCTTGAATCCAAGGAAAGTCAAAGGGAGTAGAGCAAGAAAGATTTGAATCCAAGGAAAGTCAAAGGGAGTAGAGCAAGAAAGAGAGATTCCTACCAGTCTGTCCCCTAGAGCAGTGGATTCCAGAGTTCTGTATTCAGACTTCTGTAATATTAGAAAACAAACAGGGTGGGCTGCAGAGGGCTGCAGCCATAAGGCTGCACTGCTGACATAAGGCTGCCAATGTTTAATTTTGTACATACATCTATACAACAAGTATTCTACTTTTTTTTAATTTTACTTATTTTTAAATTTTTATTAAATTTATTCGGGTGACATTGGTTAGTAAAATTATGTAGGTTTCAAGTGTACAATTCTACAATGCATCATCTATATACTGCATTGTGTGTTCACCACCCTGAATCAGTTCTCCTTCCATCACCATATATTTGACCCCTTTTTCCCTCTTCTACCACACCCTCCCTGCTTACCCTCTGGTCACTACTAAACTGTTGCCTGTGTCTGTGAGTTTTTGTTTGTCTTGTTCACTAAGTCAGAAAAAGTCAAGAGCCTTATGACTTCACTCATATGTGAGATATAAAACTGAAAAATGAAACCATCCTTTCATAAAAGCATGTTAACAGTAAAAAAGTAAAAGGACATTTCAGAATAAAAGTAAGTCTCTAAATTGAAAATATTTAGCTTCAAGAAAAACTCTCACCTGAGATCCACAATTACCTTTCAATGTCTCTATTTCTTGCCTTTCCCCCCCATGTATATGTATACAAATACATACCCACATTAAAAAAAAAAAATTAGAATCATGCCCTACATAGATTTGTATCCCCTTTTTCTCTCAACATAAGGTCATGAATATTTCCCCATGTCATTGAACAACCTCCCAAAGCAGGACTTTTCATAGCTGCATTGATACAGTCTTATTGCAGTGGAAAAAATTACTCTCAAATGTAAACTTGACTCAGGAGGACTTTTTTCTATTGTATAGTGTATTTGTCAAGAGTGGATACCTAGGGCGAGAGAGGGAAGGAAAATAGCAGCTGTGAGGAGGGCTCCCTGAGTTCTCCCTTGGAAATCTCCGCAAATATGGCAGCTTCTCATCAAAGCATCACACAGAACCGTTGAGAGACTCGCACGGTGATTGCTTGAAAGGTGGGCAGACCGGGCAAGTGGGGGAAGAGGGAAGTGAGACGCATGGAGGCACAGCCCTCACCCGCGGCTGCTGAGATGTAGAGCCCCAGGAAACAGATGGGAGAGTGTTCCTCCCGCTCACTCGCAGCGCCTCGTGGTCCTGCAGAGCATGCACCGGGAGTGCTATGGTTTAGAGTCTAAGGCAGAAGCCTAGGGCCGGGCAAGTGGGGGAAGAGAGGTGCCTGAGAGGCACGGTCCACACCCTCAGTTGCGGAGATGAGGGACCCCAGGAGGTAGATGGGAGAGTGTTGCAGTGCCAGAGCGGGCTCAGTCCCTGTGACCCCATGGTCTCATGCCAGGAGCGTGGCTAGAGCGTCTGAGATAAAAGCCTCCACTCAAAATGGAAGTGGGAGGGTTTTTTGTTTGTTTTGTTTTGCTTTTTTTACTTATACTTTTTCTCAGACAGAAAACAAAAAACAAATGCATAGATAAGAACCCACCCTTACCCTCCCTTAGAAACCCTGGCCCCTGCCATCCCAGAGTCTTAAGCTGACCTCTGAATGGAGGAGTAGTGTCAGATTACAGAGATGCTCATACTGCCAGGGGGTGGAGAAACTTGGCCCGGAGGAGGCTGCAGAGTGTGGAACTACCTACCCTGCCCCCACCTCTCCTGCAGGGCTTAGGAGGCAGGGCAACTTCAGCTGCTGAATCACTCGCAGGACCCCGGGCAGGTGGCTTTTAGTGGCTCAAAAATCTCACACACACACACACCCCACCCCGATAGCCTGCAGCGGAAAGAGTGCCTGAAGACTCACATCGAGCCTTCTGGGAAGGTGAGAGCAAAAATGGCATTGACTCTGTAAAAGCTACCAGTCACACTTCATAACCCCATTCATCTAGACCTACATCACCCAGGTCACTCTAGGTGCCAAGTGGCCTGCTCTACCCCCACAAGATGCAGAGGAATTTTTGTACAGCAGAGGAAAACCTGGAGATAGCTTGGCGGACTTTCGCCAAGACTGGCACTGGGGGGGGGGGGGGGTTTGGGCACCTTTTTGTTTTTTTGAGTGTACTGAGGTTTATTTTGTTTGCTTGATTTGGTTGCTTTTCTTTTTTCTATCATATATATTTTCTTTCTTTCTTTCTTTCTTTCTTTCTGTCTGTCTGTCTGTCTGTCTTGTCTCTCCTCTCTTTCTCCCTTCTTTTCTTCTTTCTTTTCAAGGCTTTACTTTTCCTATTTCTTTCCAATTTTATGAAATTTTTTGTTTGTATGTTTGATAGTTCTGTACGTTTAGTGTTGGCTGTTGGTTGTTTCTTACATGTAGGAGTATCTGGTTTCTTTCAGTCGCTGTTGTGGTCATGCTTGTTGATCTGTTTTGCTCTAAAATCACTCTGCATTATGGCCCAGCCAAAGTGGCTCAAGAATCATCGCACCCAGAGGCTAACTTTAGACCAAACCAGAGCATTACCGGGTTTGACTGACAAGAGTCACACCCAAAGGGAAATCGCTACAGGCACAAAAGTCCACAGGGGCCAAAATGTCATCAGAGGGATCAGCCCTCACACAGAAACTCATAAACTGTGGACACAGCTAATTTTCACAGCTAGTCAGCCTGGGAGTCAATCCCATCTACTGACAAGCCGAAAGCAATCAAAGCTCAACTTCAACAGGAGAAGTCACACAACACAAGGAACACCTCTGATACACACGCACAGGAGAACAGGGAGAGTGAGCAATTCAAATATAAAGGACACATACCACATAATTCCACCCAGAAAAGACTGAGACCTAGAGTATCTATCTAATACATCAAAGCAAGCACAAAGAGTAAGCCAGAATGGGGAGACAAAGAAACACACCCCAAATAAAAGAACAGAAGAAACCTCCTGAATCAGTGTAATTAGAGGAAATAGAGGCAACCAATCTATTGGAGACAGAGTTCAGAACACTGATGATTAGAATGTTCAAGGAAATAAGTGAGAATATAAAGAAGGATAGAGAAATCATAAAAAACAACCAGCTAGAACTAAAGAACACAATTGCTGAATTAAATAACAAACTCGAAGGAATTACCAGCAGATTGGATGAAGCAGAGGATCGAATCAGTGACTTAGAAGACAAGATAGCAGAGATCATCCAAGCACAACAACAGAAAGAAAAAAGAATAAAAAGCATTGAAAATAATTTAAGAGAGCTGGGTAATAACATCAATCTCAACAACCAACACATCATAGGAATACTAGAAGACAAAGAGGGTGAGCAGGGGATCAAGAACATATTTGAAGTAATAATGACTGAAAACTTCCCTAACTTGGTAAAGGAAAATTGACATACAAGCCCAGGAAGTGCAGACAGTCCCAACCAAGATGATGCCAAACAGACCCATGCCAAGACACATCATACTGAAAATGGCAAGGGTTAAAGACAAAGACAAAATTTTTAAAGTAGCAAGGGACAGGCAGCAAGTTACTTACAAGGGCACCACAATAAGAATATCAGCTGAGTTTTCTACAGAACCACTGCAGACCAGACAGGAATGGCAGGAGGTATTCAACGTGATGAAAAACAAAGGTCTACAACCTAGATTGCTTTATCAAGCAAGGCTATCATTTAAAATTGAAGGAGAGATAAAGAGCTTCCTGGAAAAGAATAAGCTAAAGGAATTCATTACCACTAAGCCAGGATTGCAGGAAATGTTAAAAGGGCTTCTTTAGGCAAAAGAAAGAGAAAAACAATCCAACTAATGAAGACCAGAAATACAAATAACAAAATGGCAATAACTATGCACCTCTCAATAATCATGTTAAGGGTGGGCTGAGTGGTGCAATGGTTAGAAGCTGGCTTGGGACGCCAGCTCTGAGCAGCGGGACCTCAGTTCAGATCCCAAATATGAGGGCCAGTGACACTGCCTTCTACAGCTAAGATGGTGAACAACAGATCCACCTGTTTGCCTCTATAGCTAAGATGGCCGGTGACGGTGTTGGTTACAGCCTCTGCTGCAGTGGGCTGCCATAGGCTACAGTGAGTGGCTGGCAGACAGTATGAGTGGCTGGCAGCCAGCATGAGCTGGCAAGAGCCATCATGAGCGGTCGTCCAGAGGCTGGTGAGCGACTGCCTTGCCCAGGAAGAGTGCAATGATGATACCAACATGGGCCAGTGAAGCAACGTCCTCCACAACTAGACTAAGAACAAAAAAGACCGCAACTTGTCTATTCTCCTTCCCCTATACCCCATCACTGTTCCCTTCCCTCAATTCCCCAGTAAAATCTCTTTTAAAAAAAATCATGTTAAATGTAAATGGATTAAATGCTCCAATCAAAATACATAGGGTAGCTGAATGTATAAGAAAGCAAGACCTTTGCATATGCTGTATACAAGAGACTCAGCTCAGATCAAAAGACACATACAGGTGAAAAGTAAAGGGATGGGGTAAAATATTTCATGCAAATGGAACTGAGTAAAAAAGCTGGAGTAGTGATCCTTATATCAGATAAAATTGACTTTAAATTGAAGAATATAATAAAGGACAAAGAAGGACACTTCATAATAATAAAGGGATCCATCCAACAAGAGGACATAAACCTAATAAACATCTATGCACCTATCATAGGAACTCCTAAATATATAAAACAGATTTTGACAGACATAAAATGGAGATCAACACCCTGCTGTCACCAATGGACAGATCCTCCAGACAGCGAATCAATGTGGAAACAGTGGCCTTAAATGACACATTAGACCAGCTGGATTTAATTATATTTTCAGAGCATTTCACCCCAAAGCTATAGAATGTACATTCTTCTCAAGTGCACATGGAACATTTTCCAAGATCAACCACATGTTGGGCCACAAAACAAGCCTCAATACCTTTAAGAAAATCAAAATCATATCAAGTATCTTCTCTGACCACAGTGTTATGAAATTAGAAATCAATTTCAAGAAAAAAAATTGGAAAACACAGAAATACATGGAGGCTGAATAACATGTTACTCAATATTGAGTGGGTCAAAATGAGATCAAGCAAAACAAACCAAAGGGAGTACAAGGAAGGAGATAATCAGAACAGAGCAGAAATAAAAGAAATAGAGACCAGAAAAACAATACAAAAGATCAATGAAAGCAAGAGCAGGTTTTTTGAGAAGCTAAACAAAATTTACAAACCTCTAGCCAGACTCATAAAAAAAAAAAAAAAAAAAAATGAGGACTCAAATTAGTAAATCAGGAATGAAAGAGATGAAGTGACAACAGACACCACAGAAATACAAAAAAAATTAAGAAATAGCTATAAGCAACTATATGCCAACAAATTTGACAATCTGGAAGAAATGGATTATTTTCTAGAAGCATACAACCTTCCAAAGCTAACTCAAGAAAAAATGGAGATTGGGGGAGAAAGATGGCAGCTGTGAGGAGGGCTCCATGAAATCTCCCCTGGAAATATCCACAATTTGAACTTCTAATACGCTTCAAAGAGACATCAACTCATCACACAGAGCAACTAAGAGTTGCACACGATTGCTGGAAGGTGGTCAGGTCGGGCGAGTAGGGGAAGAAGGCAGCGAGACACGAGAGGTGCAGCCCACACCCGCGGCTGTCAAGGCACGGTGAGTGTTCCCCTGGCTTGCTCCCTGCGGCCCGCGGCCCACCTAGAGTTCAGCAAGAGCGCATTGGTTTACAGTCTGAGGCAGAAGCCTCAGGCCGGGCAAGTACGGGAGGAGAGAGAGGAGACGACTGTGCAGAGGTAGGAGCTGCACCCGCCACTCGCCAGGTCCCCAGGAAGCAGGGTGCAGAGCCCCGCAGCGACAGGGCAAGATCAATCCCTGCACCCACCTGGTTCAGGGATTAGTCTCTGTGCCCACCAGGTCCCGCGGAGCGCAGGCTCTGAGGCAGAAGCCTGAAACCCGGGAGCAGGGGAAAAAGGAATTCTCACGCGCGGAGAAGCAGCGCGTCGCCAGCCGGAGACACAGGTCCCGGAGAGACTGACCGGGGATCTTAGCCGCGCTGCAGGGTGTGCGCAGTCCCCTAAATCCCGGCAGACCCTTTGGGAGAGCAGCAGGAACTCCGATGGAGCATAAGAGGCAAAGGCCTTAGCTTAAAACAGTGTTGGAACTGTGTCTTTGTTTATTTTTATGTTTTTTATTTTTTTTCCTTTTTCTACTCTTGAACAGAAAGCAAAAAAAAACCAATAACCTACCAACTCCCACAAACTTTGGCCCCCGCCAAGACAGAGTCTTAAACTGACTCCTGAATGCAGCAGTAGGGGCAGACTACGAAAGTATTCCTACCTGCAGGGGGTTGAGAATTTCCACCCCAGTAAAGGCTGCAGAGTGAGACTACCTACCCCGCCCCCACCTTTATGCAAGGCTTGGGAGGCAGGGCAGGTTCAGCTGCTGAGGCACTAATTAACAGATTCTTAGCAGCTGGCTTTTGGTAGTGAGGAATTCTTTAATTCTCCACAGCTGTCAACCTAAAGGGTGCCCACAGACACTCATTGAGCCTTTGGGGGTGCAGCCTGCCTTGAGACAGGCAAAATCAAAAAGGCAGTGACTTTGTAAAAACCACCAATCACACGTCACAACCACACTCAAGTACAGCAAACCTGCAGTGCCAGGATCATGCTAGGCATCAGGTGGCCTACTCTGTTCCCACAAGACGCACAGGAATTTTTGTACAGCAGAGGACAAACTGAAGAAAGCTTGGTGGACTTTAGCCAAGACCGGCATGGGTATTTTGGGTTTGTTTGGTTTTATTCTGTTTTGTTTTCCCTTTATTGGTTGCTTATCTTGGTTGTTTTTGATTTTTATTTCTATTTCATTCTTATCATTTTGTAGTTTTTAATATAGGCATATATATAGGTGTATATAGGTGAATATATGTCCGTATATATGGGTGTGTAGACAAATATATATATATTTTTTTCTCTTTCTTTTTCTTTCTTTTTTCCCCACGCTCACTTTCTCCCTTATTTTATTCATTATTCTCACTGCTATACTTTTCCTCTTTTCCTTTTTTCTGCAAATTTTATTTTTTTAATTTTTATTCTTTTTTTAATTATTATTTTAGTTTATTTTTATTTTTTATTTTTTAGGTATAGCTATTTGGTTTCTCATGTTTATTCTATTTTTTATTGTAGGATATTGTATTTTATTTTGTTTCCTCTTCTGTTATTATTGTGTGTGTGGTTATTGTTTTGTTTCTGTTTGTTTTCTTCATTAGTATGTTTGATATTTCTGTACAAGTTGACTGCAGTTTGATGGTTGGTTTTTTTTTACTTGTGCGAGCATTTGGTTTCCTTTGGTGGCTGCGGGAGGTTGTTCTTGTTGATCTGCTATGCTCTAAAATCACTCTGCAGCAGTGGGTCCAAACAAACAGACACAAGAATCATCATACCCGGAGGCCAACTTTAGATAAAACCAGAGCATTTCTGGGTTTGACATACAAGAGTCACACCCAAAAGGAAGTTGCTACAGGCACTAGGGCCCATAGGGTCCAAGTTTCATTAGAGGAGTCAATCCTCTCACAGCAGCTCATAAACTGCAGACACTGCTGATCCTCACAGCTAATCAATCTGGGAGTCAATCCCACCTACTGACAAGCCAAAAGTAATCAAACCTAAAACTTCAACAAGTGAGGACGCACAATACAAGGAACACCTCAGATACAAGCACAGGAGAATACGGAGACCGAGTAATTCAAATATAAAGGACACACACTGTATGTTTACCCAGAAAAGACTGAGAAACCTGGGGGATCTATCTATTATATTGAAGCAAACACAAAGAGTAAGCCAGAATGGGGAGACAAAGAAACACAACACAAATAAAAGAACAGAAGAAACTTCCTGAATCAGTGGAACTAGAGGAAATAGAGGTAAACAACCTATCGGAGACAGAGTTCAGAACACTGATTATTAGAATGTTCAAGGAAATTAATGAAAATATAAAGAAGGATAGAGAAATCATGAAAAGCAACCAGCTAGAAGTTAAGAACACAATTACTGAATTAAATAACAAACTAGATGGAATCACTAGCAGATTGGATGAAGCAGAAAATCGAATCGGGGACTTAGAAGACAAAATAGAGATCACCCATGCGGAACAACAAAAAGAAAAAAGAATGAAAAACATGGAAAATAGTTTAAGAGAGCTGGGGACAACATCAAACGCAATAACCCACGAGTCATTGGAGTACCAGAAGGAGAAGAGAGGGGGCAAGGGATTGAGAATATATTTGAAGTAATAATGTCTGAAAACTTCCCTAACCTGGCAAAGGACATTGAAATACAAGCTCAGGAAGTGCAGAGAGTTCCAACCAGGATGATTCCAAACAGGCCCACTCCAAGACACATTCTAGTGAAAATGGCAAGGGTTAAGAACAAAGACAGAATCCTTAAAGCAGCAAGGGAAAGGCAGCAAGTTACTTACAAGGGTACCCCCATAAGATTATTAGCTGACTTTTTTACAGAAACTTTGCAGGCCAGAAGGGAGTGGCAGGAGGTTTTCAAAGTGATGAAAAATAAAGGCCTACAACCAAGATTGCTGTATCCAGCAAGGTTATCATTTAAAATCGAAGGCAAGATAAGGAGCTTTGCAGAAAAAAATAAGTTAAGGGAATTCATTACCACCAAGCCAGCTTTGCAGGAAATGCTAAAAGGGCTTCTTTAAGTAGAAGAGAAAAACAACCTAAGAAAGACTAAAACACAAATAACAAAATGGCAATAAATACACACATATCAATAATCACATTAAATGTAAATGGATTAAATGCTCCAATAAAAAGACATAGGGTGGCTGAATGGATAAGAAAGCAAGACCTCAGCATATGCTGTATACAAGAGACTCACCTCAGATCCAAAGACTCATACAGGCTGAAAGTAAAGGGATGGAGTAAAATATTTCATGCAAATGGAACTGAGAAAAAAACTGGAGTAGCGATACTTATATCAGATAAAATGGACTTTAAATTGAAGAATATAACAAAGGACAAAGAAGGACACTTCATAGTAATGAAGGGATTGATCCAACAAGAGGACATAACCCGAGTAAACATCTATGCACCTAACATAGGAGCTCCAAAATATATAAAACAGATGTTGTCAGACATAAAGACAGAGATCAACAGTAACACTATCATAGTAGGGGACTTCAACACCCTGCTGTCACTAATGGACAGATCCTCCAGACAGAAAATCAATGCGGAAACAGCGACCTTAAATGACACATTAGACCAGCTGGATTTAACAGACATTTTCAGAGCATTTCACCCCAAAGCTACAGAATATACGTTCTTTTCAAGTGCACATGAAACATTTTCTAAGATAGACCACGTGTTAGGCCACAAGACAAGTCTCAATAAATTTAAGAAGATTGAAATCATTTCAACTGTATTCTCTGATCACAATGCTATGAAACTAGAAATCAATTATAAGAAGAAATCCGGGAAGCTGACAAATAAATGGAGGCTAAACAATATGCTATTAAATAGTGAGTGGGTCACAAATGAGATCAAGGAGGAAATCAAAAGATACCTTGAGACAAACGAAAATGAAAACACCACAACCCAAAATCTCTGGGATGCTCCGAGAGCAGTCCTAAGAGGGAAGTTTATAGCAGTGCAAGCCTACCTAAAGAAGGAAGAAAAATCTCAAATCAACAGGTTACCCTTATACCTAAGGGAACTGGAAAAAGAACAGCAAAAGAGTCCCAAGGGGAGTACAAGAAAGGAGACAATAAAGACCAGAGCAGAAATAAACAATATAGAGAACAGAAAAACAATTCAAAAGATCAGTGAAACCAAGAGCTGGTTTCTTGAGAAGATAAACAAAATTGACAAACCTCTAGCTAGACTCATCAAAAAAAAAAAGAGAGAGGACTCAAATTAGCAAAATCAGGAATGAAAGAGGGGAAATGACTACAGACATCACAGAAATACAAAAAATTCTAAGAAATTACTATGAGCAACTATATGCCAACAAATTTGACAATCTGGAAGAAATGGATAATTTTCTAGAAGCATACAACCTTCCAAAGCTAACGTAAGCTGAAACAGAAAATCTAAATACCCTGATTACTACCAAGGAAATTGAATCAGTAATTGACAAGCTCCCAAAAAACAAAAGCTCTGGACCAGATGGCTTCACAAGTGAATTTTATCAAACATACAAAAAAGAACTATCACCTATTCTTCTCAAACTATTCCAAAAAATCCAGAAGGAGGGAAGGCTCCCAAACACTTTTTATGAAGCCACTATCACCCTGATTCCAAAACCAGATAAAGACAGCACAAAAAAGGAAAACTACAGGCCAATCTCCCTGATGAATATAGATGCAAATATTCTCAATAAAATATTAGCAAACAGAATTCAGCAATATATTAAGAAGATCATACATCATGATCAAGTGGGATTCATCCCTAGTGCGCAAGGCTGGTTCAACATCCGTAAATCAATTAATGTGATACACCACATCAACAAAATGAAGGATAGAGATCACATGGTCATTTCAATAGATGCAGAAAAAGCATTTGACAAAATCCAACAGCCATTTATGTTAAAAACCCTTAGCAAAGTGGGAATACAGGGATCATATCTCAACATAATAATAGCCATATATGATAAACCTACAGCTAATATCATACTCAATGGGAAAAAGCTAAAACCATTCCCCTTAAGATCAGGAACAAGACAAGGCTGTCCACTTTCTCCTCTTTTATTCCACATAGTGCTGGAAGTTCTAGCCACAGCAATCAGACCACAAAAAGAAATAAAAGGCATCCAAATTGGCAAGGAAGAAATAAAATTGTCATTATATGCAGATGACATGATACTGTATATAGAGAACCCCAAAGACTCCATCAAAAAACTATTGGAACTGATAGACGAATTCAGTAAAGTAGCAGGATATAAAATCAATGTTCAGAAATCAGTGGCATTTGCATATACCAATAATAAACTAATGGAAAGACAAATTAAGAAAACTGTCCCATTTACAATTGCGTCAAGAACTATAAAATACCTAGGAATAAATTTAACCAAAGAAGTAAAAGATCTGTACTCAGAAAATTATAAGACACTGAAGAAAGAAATCATAGAAGATACAAATAAATGGAAACACCTACCATGCTCATGGATAGGAAGAATTAATATAGTTAAAATGTCCATACTGCCTAAAGCAATATATAGATTCAATGCAATTCCTATCAAACTACCAAGGGCATTTTTCACAGAAATAGAAAATATAATCCTAAAATTTATATGGAATCATAAAAGACCCCAAATAACCTCGGCAATTCTGAGAAATAAGAACAAAGTCGGGGGGATCACGCTACCAGACATCAAAACCTACTACAAGGCTACAGTGATCAAGACAGTTTGTTATTGGCATAAAAACAGGCACATCGATCAGTGGAACAGAACAGAGAGCCCAGAAATAAATCCAGGCATTTACGGACAGTTAATCTATGACAAGGGAAGCAAGAATTTACACTGGAGTAAAGATAGTCTATTCAATAAATGGTGCTGGGAAAATTGGACTGACACATGCAAAAAAAATGAAACTGGACCACCTCCTTACGCCATATACAAGAACAAATTCAAAATGAATTAAAGACTTAAATGTAAGACCTGAAACCATAAAACTCCTAAAAGAAAATATAGGGAGTACATTTGCAGACATTACCCGGAGCAATATTTTTACTGATACATCCCCTATGGGCAAGGGAAGTAAAAGAAAAAATGAACATATGGGATTATATCAGACTTAAAAGCTTTTTCACAACAAAGGAAACCATTAATAAAACAAAAAGGAAGCTTACTGAATGGGAGAATATATTTGCCAACAATATATCTGATAAGGGGTTAATATCCAAAATTTATAAAACACTGATGAAACTCAACACCAAAAAAACAAACAACCAAATTAAAAAATGGGCAGAAGATATGAAGAGACATTTCTCTAAAGAGGACATACAGATGGCCAACAGGCATATGAAAAAATGTTCAACCTCACTGGTCATTAGGGAAATGGAAATAAAAATCACAATGAGATACCACCTCACTCCAGTCAGAATGGCTATCATCAATAAATCAACAAACAACAAGTGCTGGCAGGGCTGTGGGGAAAAGGGGACCCTGCTGCACTGTTGGTGGGATTGCAGATTGGTGCAGCCACTATGGAAGTCAGTATGGAGGTATCTCAAAGAACTGGAAATAGAGCTACCGTTTGACCCAGCAATTCCACTCCTAGGTATTTATCCTGAAAAAACCAAGACACTTATTCAAAAAAAGTTATGCACCCCTATGTTCATAGCAGCACTATTTACAATAGCTAAGACTTGGAAACAACCAAAATGCCCATCGGTAGATGACTGGATTAAGAAACTGTGGTATATTTATACAATGGAGTATTACTCCGCTATAAAGAAGAATGAAATCGTACCATTTTGCAATGATATGGATGGACCTAGAGAATATTATGTTAAGTGAAATAAGTCAGTCAGAGAAAGACAAATACCATATGATCTCATATGTGGAATCTGAAAAACTGTATGAATGAGCAAGTAAACAGAAACTGTCTCATAGATATAGAGGAAAAATCAGGGTTGCTAATTGGGAGGGGGATGGGGATGAGGGAGAAGGGGAAGGGATTAGACAGCAAAAATAGGCAACTACAATATTGCCACTGGGATATGAAAAACAGTTTGGGGAATATAATTAATAATGTAAATATTTTGTGGGATGTCAGATGGTCATAGATCTTGTTAGGGAGACCATTTCATGGATGGAGTAGAGGTTTGATCACTGCACTGTATAACTGAAGAGGAGGTGGTATACCTACTGTAATTGAATATATGTAGATAGTCACAGGATGTGGATTATACTGTGGAAGAGAGTCCAGAGAAAGAGTAATAGATATATATGATATGGGGGGGAGTGGGGTGGCGAATTGGGGGTGGGGGATTGTTGCTTTGAGGGGTAAAATGTATAACTATTGCACTGTGTTGTACACCTGAAACTAATTAAAAATAAATTAATTAATTAATTTAAAAAAAAAAGAAACTGTGGTACATTTATACAATGGAGTATTACTCAGCTACAAAGAAGAATGAAATCGTACCATTTACAACAATATGGATGGACCTAGAGAACTTATGCTAAATGAAATAAGTCAGTCAGAGAAAGACAAATACCATATGATCTCACTTATATGTGGAATCTAAAGAACTGAATAAACAAGCTATGTAAACAGAAAGTCTCAGAGACACAAAGGAAAAACTGATGATTGTGGGGGGTTGGGGATGAGGGAGAAGGGGAAGGGACGAGACAACATAAATTAGCAACTACAGTATTGCCACAGGAAAGACTGTTGGGGGAATATAATCAATAATGTTGTAAATATTTTTTAGGAAAGGACCAGATAGACTCATGTCTTGTTAGGGAGATTACTTGATGAACGGTATAGAGGCCTGATCACTGCACTGTACATCTGAAGCTGTAGTTGCATAATATTATATGTCAACTATAATTGAATATATGTAGAGTCACAGGATGAGGAGTATAATGTGGGGAATGGAGTCTATGGAATTGTAATAGACATGTATGATATCAGGGGTTGGGGGCGGTTGATTGGGGGTGGGAGGTTGTCACTTTGTGAGGGACGAAAAAGATAACTTCTGCATTGTTTTATACACCTGAAACTAATAATAAACAATAATAAATATTGCCACAGGAATATGAAAGACAGTTCAGGGGATATAATCAATATTGTTGTAAATATTTTGTAGGGTGTCAGATGGACACATGTCTTGTTAGGGAGACCACATCATAGACAGTGTAGAGGCTTGACCATTGCAGTGTAAACCTGAAGCTGAAGCTGAATAATATGGTATGTCAACTATAATTTAATATATAATTTAAACTATTGGATTTAATATATATATATATATATATATATATTAAACTATTGCATTGTTTTGTACACCTGAAACTGACAAAAACAAAAAAGAAAATAAAATTTATCATGTGAGAAAAAAAAAGTTTATGTAAAAGAAAAAAAAAAAAAGAGGAACTGAAGCAGGAGTTAGCAGAAATATAGAGTTAATTAAAATCAGAAACCCCCAAAGGCAAAATTGTGACTATTTGAGTTTTCGTTTCCTCCAGCTCTGTTGCCATTGTTCACTGGAGTTTTTTGATCCTAGTAACTGGAAAGTACTCTTTACAATTTTTGCCTAAAACAGAAATAGTTCCTAAAGAGGGGACCACTGAACCCTGCTGCTCCATTTGGCACTATCAATATAATGAGGTGTAAATCCCGCACATGTTGCTTGGCGGCCACATAGTAATTTATACCAATTGATGTGTTAAGAGGAAGTGCCCAATCATCCATGGCGTCTCATTGCAATCTGTCCTAGTCCTAATTAGACGAGCTTCACCCTGAGTATGTGCTGACATGAATACAAGTGCTGTTTTGGATTCTGCTCAAAAGCCCCAAAATAAGAGTGAGAGATGGGCCCACAGAGGTCAGACCTAGACCACCATACAGGAATGAGGACATACTCCTGTGGTTCACCTGGGAGGCAGACATGCGCTTAAGACCAGCCTCCTTGGGCAGGAGTCCTCCTTCTGCCCTTTTACTGCATGAGTAGCTCCACCTACAGTGCCTCAGCTTATTCATTGTATGTGACATGGGGTGAAAATCATGCTACATCTTCATATGGTTGGCAGGAGGGTTAAATGAGTTACTATTAATAAAGTGCTTAGAAACATACCTGGCGCATAGTGTTTGTAAGGGTGAAATTCAGTAAATCAATAACACACTTAGATTTAGCTAGTTTGCAGTTTAACTCACCACATAGTTCGCTATCTAGCCACTTGTAATTAAACTTAGTTTGCAGTTTGATCCATCCTGATATTCATCTGTTTTCTCTTTGTTTCTCCCCTCACTGATTGATTTAAAAACGCTGTTCCCTTTCTCAAGGTTACCCATACCTCGTTAATCCATTTAATCAGCAGAATCCTTACCTGAAAAGAGCAATTTCTTAATCCTCAGGTACCTGGACACCAGAATCCAATTTACAACCCCCTTGTATTGGGCTGTCTGAAAAGTCATGATGCATTTTTGCAATGAAACAGAAAAAATACGTCGTGACTTTTCTGACAACCCAATAGTTTTTATTGGTGATGCATAAAAGCCCCAGGCCACAGTGGTAAGTCGGAGTCTGGAGTCTGAAGATAACATTATCTTCAAACAGAGCAGACCCCGGGAAGGATGTCAGCCCTCAAATCTGCCTGACCGACTCTCCCTTTCCTATATAAGAAAACGCTAACCTGAAGTTAGTGCAGGTGTCCACTCTGAGACTGCCCTGGAAAACTCCTTTCTGCCAGTATTTCTCTTTCAAACAGAACCCTTGGCAGCTGTCATCTTTGGACACTGCCACGGGCATTCTCTCTGCCCGAACTTTAATAAAACTTCCTTTGTTCTCTTACTTTTCCGAGTGTGTGAATTCTTTCACCTTTTGGGGAAAACTCGGGGTTAATTCTATGCTACGACAGTATTTGTCAAGTCAGAAAAATTCTTATTTTTTTTTCCTGCCTACTACAAGAAGGTTCTGAGGGATCTACCAGGGAAGACACACAAAGACCAGTAAAACAAAGACAAGAACTCAAGAACCACATAAGGAAATAGGTAAGGAGAGAGGATTGTCATCTGAGGGGTAGGACTCCTTGGGCTGCAAGGAACACATATGTAGCCAGTTATTATCTAGTGAGCACCTACTGTGTACCAGCTGGCATGCTCATTGCTGGAATTCCAGCAGTGAACTATAGAACTTACTGTCGTGGCATGGAATTAACCCCTGGTCATTCGCAAAAGGTGAAAGCTTTCACAGACTCTATAAAGTGGGAGAGTGAAGCGGGGGAGGCTGCGGAGGTGGGGTAGTTGCTGAGGCAGAGTCCAGAGTCTCAGAGTGGACAGCTGCACTAACTTCAGGTTTGCTTTTTCTTATATAGGAATGGGGGAGTCAGTCAGGCAGGTCTGAGGGCTGACATCCTTCCTGGGGTCTGGTCTGCTTGAAGACAATGTTATCTCCGGACTCCAGACTCGGACTTGGACTCGGACTCGGCCATCAAGGCCTGGGACTTTAATGGGTCACCAGTAAAAACTGCAAGAAGTTGTAAATAAGATTCCAGTGTCCTGGTACCTGAGGATTAAGAAATTGCTCTTTCCCAGGTTAGGATGTTGTTCATTAACAAGGTATGGGTAGCCTTGAGAAAGGGAACAAAACAGAGTTCTTCAGTTAATTAGTGAGGAGAGAAACAAAGGGAAAACAGCTGAATATCAGGATAGTTCAAACTGCAAACAAACTAAGTTTAATTACTGGTAGCTAGATAGTAAGCTATGCTGTGAGTTAAACTGCAAACTAGCTAAGTTTAACTATGCTACTGATTCCCTGAATGTCACCATTACACTTACATTTAAGTGTAGGGATGAACACAAAACACAAGTAAACAAGCAAATAAATAAGATAATAAAGAGTAATAAAGACTATGAAGAAAATAAACAGAGTGGAGTGACAGGGAGGAGTGAGGTGTGGGAGAGATTTAGGTTGGATGTCCAGGAAAGGCCTTTCTGAGCAGGTGATGTGACAAAAAAGAACCAGCATGTGAAGCTCTGGAAGGAGAGCTTTCCACACAGAGGGTGCGGCATGTGCAAAGGCCTTAAGGTATACAGGAACTTGGAAAGTTGAAAACATCAAGAAGGCTGTTATGGCTGGAGCAAATTGAGGAATGGAAAGAGTGGAAAGAGACCAGTTTGGAAAGGTAGAATAAGGCCAGATCACACAAGGCCTTGTCAGGCATAGTAAAGTGTTCGACTTTTAAGGAACTTTGTGGGCTTGAAGCAGAACAAACCATTTTAAAATATTTAGAAACAGAACTCAAGGTAGCTTAAACAAAAAAATGAATTTATTAAAAGACCATGGAAATGTCTTGGGGAAGCCATGGCAGCTGAACTTGAACACTGGAGGACAAATTTTCCACCCCCACAGCTGGTTTTCTCTGCACTCTCTAAACCCCCATTTTCATGGTAGAACATGGCAGCCAATTGCTTCTGGATTATATTACTTTGACTTCTACAGTCCAGCATCCCAAGGGCAATGCATCTCTCAGTTCCAACATGCCTCAGCTAAGGACATAGGGGCTGGCTTGAGCCAGGAATCTATTTCTGGACCTATCAGCTATGGCTAGAGTGATGCAGGTTCACACTCAAAATCCTGGTTGCTTCTGAGTAAGGATGGGGTCGGATTGGTGGGGGGAATAATTCTCCAAAAGGGATATGAGGGTGCAGGGCAGAGTAAACAAAGTGTCCAAGTTGCCAGAAAAACAAATACTAAAGAATATACCTAGAAGCAAGCTCAGAATTTATCTCTGAGCTTTCTGGGAGCCAAAGCTAAGAAGAAATATGAATGGGCTTCAGAGTTCTCATCAGCTAATAAAACATGGTGGAGCAGATCATAGGTGAGAAAAACATTTTCTTCTACTAAAGCTAAGAGGACATTCTTGGGAAGTTCTATACAGGAGAACTGAGAAATATGATGGATGATGCATTAACAACTATTTAATTTAGATTTCTCAGATGATTTAATTTTTCAAAATGTGTGGAGATTCCCTCCTGATGACCTCCTTCTGAACGTAGAGAGAATGTCATGGAATCTCAGCAATGTGGAGTGGGCGATGTATGTTTATTGGAAACCAAAGTCATGTCCCATTGTGCTTTCTGATGACCAAATTGGTTCCTGGAGACTTCAGCACAAGGGTTAAAAATCAAACGCCAGCATGGCAGACCAGGGACATGTGTGTGAAGTCAGCTGGGTGCGAGGAAAAAGCCATCATGATCATGGCAGCTGTCAATCCAGCTCAATATGCAAGAAGGCATTAGAAAAGCTGTTCCTCTGCTCTAGCCAACAGTGGCATCTTGGGCCTAATGATTTTCCAGAGGAACTGGAAATTCTGGATTGTTAAAACATGAATGTTGACAACTAATTTAAATCTATTTAAAAACTTTCCAAGAGCCAAGCAAAATGGGGATAAGGGGTGAATGTAGCCTGCAGCCATGGGTGTGCAGCCTCTGGTGTCCCTGTGACAGTTAGTCTGCCTTCACATTCTGGAACATGGGTGGCTCAGCCAGGCTTTTGGCCAGATCTGGGCACAATGAGACTCCTGAGTGCAGAGACTCTGGGTCCTATGCAGAGCGCAGGCTCTAGAAGCCAAGAGTGCCACAGCCCTGCCCATCTCACACCCTTACGCTCCCTGCTTCAGGCTCTGCACTAGGTCCCAGGTATCCAGTGATGAGTAAAACAAAACCATACTTACTCTCAGAGAGTTTATATTCCAACCAGGGAGCCAGACTTTCAACAAGCTACACAATAAGGTAGTTGCAAGAAGTGCCAAGAGGGAGACCTATGGAAGGCAGCCTTAGGTGTTTTCAGGGGATCTGACCATCCTGGGGGGTTGGAAAAATTCCATTGAGGAAATTACTTCAGCTGCTATCTTAAAGAGAGTATGAGTGTGTGTGAGTATGTGTGTGTGTATGTGGGGGGGGGCTGTCATTCCAGACAAAGGTGGCCCAGAGAGAGGAAGGGACTTGTCACAGGAGGACAGCATTACCAGATGGGGCTGGGCAGAGGAGGGAGATGATTTTGTCGGCCATGCTGAAGACTTAGAACTGTTGAGAAAAATGATCCAAATTTAGAAATTAGGGCAAAAAGGAAGATGACAGATTTTTTTCAATGTCGGACTAGAGCATTATTTATTAAGTCTACCCAAGGATGATGATTTAGTTCTTTATGAGATTGTACCTTTGTTTGATTTTGCTGTTCACTGACTGGGTCTGATTTCTGTGAAGTTCTATATATATCTGTAGATAGCTGTCCTTCTGCAAAGAAACCAATGATTTCGGTCAGTAGAGAAGGTTATTGCTTTATTGCCCTGAGGGCTTTAGTCAGTTTTATTTCTAACTTAAAAAATGAACAAATAAATAAAAACTTACTTCCATATACCTTTCCTGAGGGACTATATAAACTCCTTGTCATCAAGAACTTTTTGAACTAGCTCTACCATACCACTGTTTTTTTCATTCATGACTTAAAGAAACATTTCACACGTTTATTCTGTGTCAGTGTAAGAGTTGGATTTTCAGAAATCACTATTTCAAAGAAATCTGCACCCCCATGTGCATGACAGCCAAGACATGGAAATAATCTAAATGTTTAATGGACAGATGAATGGAAAGAAGGACTCCTGCAATTTGTGACAACATGGATGGAAATTCAGGGCATTAGGCTAAATGAAATAAGTCAAATACTACATGATCTTATTTATATGTAGAATCTTAAAAATATGAACTAATAGATACAGAGAACAGTTTGGTTGTTGCCAGAGGTGGGGGGTGAGAGGTGGAGAGTGGGCAGAATGGGTGAGGGTGGTCAAAAGGCATAAACTTCCAGTTACAAAATTAAATAAGTCATGGGGATGTAAAGAACAGCATGGTGACTATCATTAACAATATTGTGTTGCATATTTGAAAGTTGCTCATCACAAGAAAGTTCTCATTATAAGAAAAAAATCTGTAGCTATGTGTGGTGATGGATGTTAACCAGACTTATTGTGGTGATCATTTCACTATATGTAGAAATATCAAATCATTACTTTTATACCTTAAACTAATACAATGTTATATGTTAATTAGATCTCAGTAAAACTGGGGGGGGGCAGGGAGGAAACAGTTGGGTTTTTATCTTCTGAACATTATTCTTTGATAGAACTTCTCCTAATTATGATGAGAAATTACAGAGGGTTTTAAGCAAACAACTGCCATATCAAATTTGCCTCTGGATGCGATGTTAATGTTCTTCTGAGAAAATTAAGAGACCCAGACTCCTATTTTGACTGTCAAATGAGGGGTCTTTCCCTCTTGGGACAAATAATTGGTTTTGTTGAAGACCAATCTGCTGGTGTTATCATCAAGTATAGGTTTATTATAGGGTCTTTCTACAAACATAGGAGGCTCTAATCATTGTATTGTCCATTTTGTTAAGATTTAAAGCAGTGAATAAAAATTCATTAAAATGTTTTAGAAAGCTTTCTTTTCTCCTGGATTTCTCCAGGAGGCCAACCTCCAACTGAAGTGGAACCACTCTGCCACTGGACAGATTGCTCTTCAACTGTGTCAAGTGTCAGAAAATTGGACCATCTCTTTAAAGTGCTTAAAAAAGATGTGTGTTGGGGAGTACAAGACCACCATCCATTTCCATAAATCGTTGAATATGAATTTAAAATCATCTAGTTGGAGAAATGTTGAAATTGCCCATGATAATTGGATAGTGAGGGAAGCAGTTTTGGGACTTCAGAAAGCAGACCAGTAATTGTTCCAGAGACTTTGGTAATCAGAAAGAAGGGGTCACACAAGCTGAAGCAGCCACACAGATCCAAACGAGGTCTCAGCTAAGAAAATCACAAGGAATTATGCTAAAATATTACCTATGTTATCTCTTTTAACCCTCATACACTCATAGATGACTTTTATGACCTTGCCTCAAATAGACTAGACTCTGAGAGGGTTAGTTGCCAGAGGGCATGTGGCTAGTAGGTGGCTGAGATGACTTTTGAATCTAAGTCTTTTGAATTCAATCACACCAATATGTCATCCTGTGATTTGCAAACATTCTTTACTTCAGATGTCATTTTTTTCAGTGTTTATACTCCCATAAAATTATTCAAATTGATATAATAGGGAGATTATGACTGCCCCCCAGCCCCACCCCACAGAATTAATGCTCAGCTTTAGGTAATTGACAGATATTGAATTAGGAAATTATAATTCTGCCACCCCTCCTTCCCTGCCTATATTCCTTCCTTTTTCCTCCCACGTATGTATCCTTCAAGTTTTTGCTCAGACATCATCTACTCAGCAAAACCTCTCATGGCTATCCTGCTTAAAATTGCACCACCATGAGCCCTTAAAACCCTTGTTTGTCACCCTATTCTATTTTTGCTTACTTTTCCCCATAGCACTTAATTATCTTTTAACATACTATATTACTTATTTATTATCTTTATTATTTATTGTTTGTCTTCCTCTAATAGAATTTAAAATATCAAGAACACAAGAACCTTTTGTTCACTGGTGTATTACATGTGCCTGGGACAATACCTGGAATGGAGTAGATGCTTAATAAATATTTGTAGAGTGAATAAATAAATGAATACCTACTATATGGCCACATATATGGTTTAATGAAAACCAATGAGGAAAGCAAACCATTATTATTGTACACACCCATGATTAAGCATTTGCAGATATTTTGTCCTTTAAGTCTCATAATACCACAACTCTTTTCACCATTTACAGGTGAGGAAACTGAGGCCCAGAAAAGTCGAATAACTTGCTCAATGTTACACAGCTACTTTTAAAATAAATTTTGTCAAGGTATAAATTTCTATAATAAAATGATGCATCCACTTTCAACTTACAGTTGACAAGTGGATAACTTATGTAATTATCACCCAAACATGATGTGGAAACTTTCCATCACCCCCAACAGTTCCTTGTGCTAATTTACAGTCAGTTCCCTCCAGCCCCTGGCAATCCCAAACCTGTTTTCTGTCCTTACAGTTTTGCCTTTTCTAGAACATGACATAAAATGGAATCATACAGCAAGCACTAATTTGTTCCTGGCTATTTTCTCAGCATAATTATTGGAGATTCATTCATGTATTGTGTGTATCAACAGTACATTCCGTTTTTTAATGCTGAGTAGTATTCTATTATATGGGCATACCACAGTTTCTTTATCCATTTGCCTGCTGATGGACATTTGGGTTGTTTCTAGTTTTTGGCTATTAGAAATAAAGCTGCTGTGAATATTCCTGTACAAGTTTTGTGTCAACATCTATTTTCATTTCTCTTGGATAAATACCTAGGAGTGGAATTGCTGCAACTTTTGGTCACTCTATTTTTGACCTTGGGAGAAATAGCCAGTTTCCTAAAGATTTTCCCAAAGTATTTGTATCACTTTTGCATTCCCACCAGCAGTATGAGAATTCCAATATCCTCATCAACATTTAGTATGGTCAGTCTTTTTAAATTTTTGCATCAAAGTTGGTGTCCAGCATTATTTCATTGTTGCTTATTTTTTCATTTCCCAAATGACCATCGATGCTGAGCATTTTTCATGTGCTTATTGGCCTATAGTATATCTTCTTTGGTGAAGTATTTGTTCAAATCTTTTGCTCATTTTAATTGGATGGCTTGTCTTCATATTATTGAGATTAAAGAATTCTTTATATATACTATTTTTTGTCATATATATGTAATGTGAACATTTTTTCCCAATATGTAACATGCCTTTGCAATTCCTTAATGGTATCTCAGAACCATTTTAAACCAAGGTCTTCATTCCTTTCCCTTTTCCCAAGTAAGGTCCATCTTGAGGAATACTACCCTCCACGGATAAGAAAATAATCATGAAAAATATCTGAAATACCCAGAAGAAAAACAAAATATTGGCCTGTTTTTGTTTGGAGGATTTAGAAACAAATTACCCTAATGGGAGGCTGAGGGAGGTGGAGAGTTATTCACTAATCCAAGATCAATGTTATTTTAATTAAGCATAAAAAGAATAATGAAATTATGCACTTCGTAGGATTTATGACTTAGCTATTTGTATGGAACTGAGAGGATTTCAGTGATAAATATAAATGATAGAAACCCAGGGACTTTTCCTGACTCACTGACTTGTTCTACTATCCCACAGGGGGCTGTGATGAGTTAGAAGCAGCAGCACAGCATTGGTGGGGAGAGTCAGGAGCTCTGGGTGTGTGACTTGGGGAAGGCACTCTGCTCCCTGGGCCCCATTCTCCTCAAATAGGGAGGATTTGATGCAGCAGTGTGCTAGTGAATGCTTAATGTTTAATAAATGCCTCTCCAAAACAAAAAAAAGTACATATATACAGAGGCTGCCAAAAAAATGTATACACATTTTAAGAAAGGAAAAACTGTATTAAAATTGTACTACTCAATATATACCAATAACAAAAGATGAAAACAAGTCATGTTTGACTTCTGCAATTACAAGAGGTGTTCAAAGTGGTTACCATCAGAGTCCAGACACTTCTGATTACAACAAACTACTGCTTGAGCAACATTGGCCAAAGTGTCCACTTGTATACATTGTTTTCGCACCTCTGGTATTTATATATGTACTTGCATACGATGCATATTGTTTATATAAATTTTACTAATAATTAGTGATGTATAGTATACAATTTTAAAATAATAAAACACAAAATATTATACATTCCACATAGCCAATTGATATTCCCAAAATGCTTTTGTTGATTTTTGCCTAACTCTCATACCTATCCAACTAACAGTTGCAACTGACAAATGAATGCAGTTCCAGCATGAATATTGGTTGACATTTTTGCTTATGTTAAAGAGTAAGATGAAAGGGAAACAACTAAGATATATGTCAGAATATTATGCTTCTCATTGGCATGAGTGACTTCTTTGCTGAATTAGATAACACTGTTTAAATACTGGAAGAATATTTCCTTGATTTTTGCAATATTCACAATGTAACAACTATATATATATGATGCACTTAATTATTGAAATTTTCTCCATCACTTTCTTAAGTCAGCAAAACAGTCAGCAAAACAATATAACAAGCTCCAATCTGTAGTGTTTACCAATGTCTGTGGAGTAAATACTCCTCCCCTGACCTATTTTAAGCTACCTATATGATGTCACTGAATATGAATTTGAGAAGTGATGTGCAGTTTTACACCATTATATGAAAATTATATATACAGGGACAGTAGAAATAAATAATTTCAAAAGCACACATAACAATAAAATATAGTAAAATACTTCCCCCCTTTTTTTTTTCCTAAAGAGGGCATAGCTCTAAGTGGTCCATGTGGGGATCAAGCCAGCAACCTTGTGGTTCAAAGCGCACACTCTATGGTTTTGAGTATTTATTAACTTTATTTTTAATATAATTTATTTAATAAAAGTTTATACAATTCAATTTTAAATAATGGTTATGTTTAATAACCAGCTTTGAAATTCTTGAAAATTTCACGGCCAGTTTCTGGGGTATATGAGCCAGTTGCCTTGCACTTCTGGTTTGATGTGATCTGACTCAGTGTCCACAGTCATACAAGATTTCCAAAAAGGGTCCATGTTTCCTCCCCGGATGTCCCTCCAACCAGGGCCAGGCCTGCTTCTTCTCTGAGACGAGCAGGTGTAGAGTGGTGCATTAGTCTGATTGGGCTGCCATAACAAATTACCACAGACTGGGTGGCTTACAGAAATTTGTTTTCTCACAGTTCTGGAGGCTGCAAATCCAATATCAAGGTGCCAGCAGCTTTGGTTTGTGGTGAGGCCTCTCCTGGCTTGAAGATGCCTGGCTTCTTTCTTGCTGTGTCCTCATGTGATCTTTTTCCTGTGTACCAGACTCCTTGTGCCTCTTTCTCTTCCTGTGACACCAGTCCTATTAGATCCAGACCCCACCTTATGATCTCATTTAACCTTAATTACCTCTGTAAAGGCCCTATCTCCACACACAGTAATATGGTAGGTTAGAGATTCAACATATCAGTTTAAGGGTGACACAATTCAGTCCATAACAAGCAGTGTGGTGTTTCTGCTCGGCTGTGGGAGAGGAAGAGAAACAGGTGACGAGGCAGTACTTGATTCCAGAGTCAGGGCTGGGGGTCTTTTACTGCAGTCTTCAGGATGTGGTCAGGGCCAGAGGTAGACCAGGCAGGGAGAGGATAGGAAAGTATAAAGACTGAGATTCTGTAGGCCTAAGAGCCCAAGTCATGTAAGGAGGAGATGCGGCAGTGCCCTCAGCTCTCACATCCCTACCATGGCCAGGACTCTCACCATGGGAGCAGCATCACACTGAATGGACCGAGGAGCACAGCAGTCAAGGCCATAGACACAGAGCTAGGTTTTCTGGGCTTCACATCCCAGCTGCACCATTTGCTACCTGGGTGATCTTAAGCAAATAACTGATCATCTCTGTGCATCAGTATTCTCATCTAAAGAGTATAAATAGTGCCAGTATCTTTCTCAAGTGTTGCTGTGAGACTGTATCAATATATGATATAACTGTGTGTATTTATTTATTTATTTATATCTAGAATATAAACAGCTCTTAGTTCCTGGCATAATGTGATATGTCAGTGTTAGCTATTGCACCTGCAATTACATTCTGTATTCCTCTCTCAAGTGTGTCTTTCAGAAGATGGATCCTTTGTCTTCTTTGTCTTTGAACCCCCAGCCTCTGGGACCATATTTGGCACTTAATAGATGTCCAATAACTGTGTTGAATTAAAAATAAATACCAAATGGTATTAGAGTGACCAAACAGACAGGAAACAAGATTATATGTTCATTCATGCATGGAATCATCTAATTATTTAATTATTAATTCATTTAATGAATAATTTTTAACAGCTTTATTGAAATATAATTCACATAGCATACAATTTACCCATTTGGAGTGTACAATTCAGTTTTTTAGCATATTTATAGAGCTGTGCAACCATCACCACAATCAGGTTTAAAATATTGCATCATCCTGAATAGAAATACCATACCCATTACAGTAATTCTCTATTTCCCTCCAAACTCTCTGGCCTTATGCTCACTGATTTACTTCTGTGTCTATAGATTTGCCTGCCCTGGACATTTCCTATAAGATCATATGAGTTTGTTTTGTGACTGGATTCTTTCACTTAGCATAGTGTTTACAGGGATTATCCATGTCGTAGCATGTATTGGCACAACAAATAATTTTTAAGCATCTGCTGAACACTGAGATAAACCAGAGAAACTGCCACAAAAATCTTAGAGTCTATAAAACATATGTTCACATAAAGAACTGCACACAATTGTTCATAGCAGCTTATTCATAATAAAGAAAAACTAGAAATAGTTCATCAGCTGTGAATGGTTAAACAAACTGGTACACCCATACAATAGAATACTACTCAGCAATAAAAAAGAACAGAATATTAATACACAAAACATAGATAAATTTCAAAATTATTTTGCTAAGTGCAAGAAGTCAAACAAAGACAAAAGATGCTATATGATTCCATTTATATGAAATTCTAAAAAAGGTAAAACTAATAAAAGAAAGCAGATTAGTGATTGCCTAGGGCTGGGGGTCATGGGAGGACTCTACTACAAAGGAACATGAAGGGATGCTATAAGGAAGGCACTGTTGTATATCTTGATTGTGGTGGTGATTATACCAATATGCAAAATTACCAAAATTCATCAACTTCTATACCTAAAATGGGTGAATGTTACTGTATCTCAATTAAAAAAAAGTCAAAATGTATAGTCTATAAACTACTATTTATTCATTGGTACTTTGAGCATCAAATACTACTAGAATTTTGCAGCATTACCTATTTTAATTTCTACATTAACTGAATGAGGTAGATGCTATCTGCTATGAATGAATTGTGTGTGTCCCCAAAAAAATTCTATTTGGAGATGGGATCTTTGGCAGTTAATTAGGGTTCAATTGGATCATGAAGATAGGGAACTGACGGGATTAATGCTCTTAGAGGCAAATGAAGAGACATGAGATCTTTCTCTCCGTGTGCACATACTTAGGAAACGCCACGTGAGACACAGTAAGAAGGTGGCCCTCTGCAAGCCAGAAAAAGAGTCCCCACCAGAACCCAACAATATTGACACTCTGATCTTGGATTTCCAACCTCTAGAACTGTGAAAAAAATAAATTTCTGTTATTTAAACCACCCAGTGAATAGGCAGCCCAACTAAGACACTATTATAATCCCCATTTTACAGAAATGGAAATTGAGGCATGGAGAAGTTAATATTTTTGTCAAGCATATCTGGAGTATATTTTTAGACTTCTAATAATGTTTCTCTAATTTCCCTCAGAAACCACCCCTCACCTTACTATCAGCATATGTGGTTAGGAAGTGGTTCTATCCCCAGCTCAGACATAAAGCTCATAATTTGGCCTAAAACAATGAGCTCATTATGATCCTCCAAGGCCAAGGACTGGCTTAGGGCTGGACAATGACCCTATTAGAGCCACTGAAACATAGCACAATTTCTAGTGGGACTTCTAGGACTGAGGAACTTTCTTGATGGACAGGAACATAGGAGGATGTAGGGCAGTAGCTGTGGCAGGCATGTTGCCTCCATGAGGGAAAATCCCATCTAGAATGGAGACAACAGTCTGGAAGTAGAGTCATAAGAGATGAGAGGGAGAAAACAGGTTTCAGCCCTGAATCAAATCAGAACTGAAGGTAGAGTATGCCTGGATTATTTAGTTATATATAGTTATAGAGCTATTACTGGTAGTTATACTACCAGTAAATTACCTTTTTCACCTAGTCCAAAGAGGTGTATTCAAGGTCACACAGGTAGTATGTACCAAGGTGCCTGGGTTCAAGCCAGATCCAATTCCAGGGCCCACTCTTTCAGCCATTTGTCTCTAGAAGCGAAGGAAAGAAAGAAGGATGTGATGTAAAAGGATGACAACTTTGGAAGATTCTGCAGCATTGGGAAACTAGAACAAGGACTTGGCATCAGCTCCATGTGTCTGAAACCTGGCTCTGCCACTGTGAGCTTTGCCTGTGACAAATTCCCCAATCCCTTGGAGTCTCAGTTTCTCTCTCTGTAAAATGGGGGTAACAAAGCATCCATCTCCATGAACATTGTGAGTTTCAAGCAAGATAATGAAGAAAAAGTGTTCAGTGCAGCATCTAGGAAATGCCCCAAACCAATAACTGCTGCTACTGACTGAAGCCGTGTTATTGATGATGAACCCCTGGACCACCCATTAGTGTCTAATTGTACTGTAAATGCTTTATGTTGCTTGGTTTCATCTTTATTGAAGGGGATTGAAATCTTTGACTTGTAATGTTTTAGTAACACCAGTCTCCACCATGGAAGCTTTGAATTAAAAGGCTGCCAGGATCAAATGACAATATCAGCCATTCCCCTATCTTCCCCTGAAATTTTAGTTCCTGCTGGACCACTACTGATGGATCTGTTCTGCTCTGAAAAATATGATGAAACTTGAGCAGCAATTCTAGAGCAAAAGCACAGAGATGCTTGGCATCCTCAATGGAGTCTCATCAGCCATAGAGAGAAAAACAATCCTGGAGAGTCAGAGCATCCTCCATCCAACCAGAGTCCTCAGAAAGAGCAGGGCCTGCTGCTGCTCCCACAGACACGAAGTGGAGGAGCAAGCCCCGCGGGTAGGAGAGGCTGTGGTGGATAAAGCTTGTCCTCTTCAGCTGTGCCTGCCTGTGGGCCCTGGGGGGTCTCTTGGGGAACTGTGAAGTCAGGTATGAGGCTCTTTGTCCTATGGAGTCCCTGGGATCCTTAGCAGACATGTCATAGTTCTCCTTAGCTAGGGAGACCCCCAGGGACTCTTGGTGAGGTTGCTGGATGTGAGCAGACATCAAGAGAACCCAAAGTGGCTTCCTGTGGGCATTTGTCACTTAGAGGGCGACCTTTTTTCCTAGTGGTAGAAATTGGAGTTCCATGTTAGTCCTGGGCCTGGCCTGCATACTGCCTCTGCCACTGCAAAATTTTGTAACAAGTTAATTTATTTCTCTAAGGCCTGATTTTCTCATTGCCAGGTGGGGAGACACTATGAGCAACTTCATAGGGGTAACCGAAATGAGGCCTCTGGTCTTGCAGTTTCATCTCCCCTTCCTTGCTCCCCTGTACAAAGTCTACTCCCCAGACCAGTAGCAATAGCATAGGGCAGAGGGAGAGATTCAAGTGCACAGATTTCACCCCAGCTTTACTGTGGCCCAAACTCTAGGGCTGGGGCCCAGCCCTAGGGGCTCAACAAGCCCTCCAGGGGATTCTGATGCCATCAAGTGTGGCAGCTGTGTTCTACCTAAATCTCTTGTATTCTTGAGGCAGGACATGTAGCCCAAGAAATTGACAAAACCCCTCTAGGATGAGGTGCTTCACTAGGCACACAAGTAACCTGCACTTGTTACATACAGTACCTGCAGCTGCAGAAAAACCAGCTAGGCTGATCCCTATGACCAGGACATGACCTTTAGCTAATTATAATGTCATTATAATCTCATTTGCGTTACGGTTACTGCGACTCCCATCATGCATCTGGCACCACCAGGACAGTTCTAGAGGAACCAAATTAGGAAGAAAAGGTGAGAAATGGAGGGTCCCACCCAGAAGGGAGGAGATGAATGAACCACACCAATGGGTCATCAACAATTTCCCACCCCTGGAGGGATAAAAATTGACAGTGACTTCCTCAGCAGGACTCTTATCTCTGAGTTCACCCGCACTTTTCTCTCAAGTGTGTACTTTCGTTTTCAATAAATCACTATCGCTTTCTCAAATCTGTCTCGCTCTTGAATTCTTTCCTGCATGGAAATAAGAACCCAGCCACCACTGCTCTGGCTGAGACCTCTCTTGGACATCCCCGTGAGCCTCTGGTGACATCCTCATCTCAACTTCACAATTACACTACCAAAAAGGTCTTTCCTGTCTCCCCAGGCCAGACTCTTTGTTCTGCCCACTGAGCTCACCTAGTACTTTTGAAAAATATTCACCACACTTTAAATTATTTATTTTAATATTTGCTGAATCAATAAATGTCTGTTGTAGTTTATGAAAACAGTACCTTCCTGTTATGGTTCACAGTGTACACACTGAGACCAGACTCCAGGTGCAAATGCTGCTCTCCTACTTACTTGCTGTGTGACATTCATCACCTCTCTGTGCCTTTATTTTCTCAGTGGTAAAATGAGGCTAATGATAGCACATAGACATAGGGTATTGGGAGGCTTAAAATTAGTTAATCCACGTAAAGTGCTTAGCTCAGAGCAGGACATATTTTATAATAGCAACTAAGTGCAACTCTGTGCTAAGCATTTCTCATTCTCATATATTCCTCTTACCCTCTCAGTGAAGTTGACATTGCTCTTTTCCCATTTAACAGATAAGAAAACTGAGACTCAGAGAATTAAGCAGCTTGCTTAAAGTCCTCACTCAGCAAGGAAATAAATCAAGCTAAGATTGAGACGCTTGGTTCCGAAGCCTGATTGTCTTGTCTCCTTCCTTCCAGCAGACAATACATTCACAAGAATATTCCCCAGATTCAGGTAAAAATGTGCTCATTGCAGCTGTACTGTTGCCTTTGTTCTCTGATTGAGCCACAGGCTGAGTCAGGTTTATTTAATGAAAAATACAAAAAATAAAAAAGGAAAATGAGGGCTTTGTCAGCCTGGGTGTTAGGGTATGAGTTTTATCAGGGACAAAATATCCACCTTAACCTTCAGTATTGTGGACACTCTAAGGACAAACCAACAACAATTTATTCAGCATGCAGACATTGGAAAGGGAAGTGTCCCCTCCTGGGGATGGCAGCCTGAAAAGGTCACAACCAGGAGATATTTACCTTGTGATTCAGATATCACAGGCCCCACAGGCTCGGAAACTCAGTCCTGACTGTTGCAGTGGTCAGAGGGATCAACACCAGCTAACAAAGCAAATGAATAAAGGTGGTATAAAGAGCTGTCACTTCCCGAACATTGGTTGCACACCTGATCTACCCTTGTGATGAGGGAACTGAGTGATGAAAGGTGAGCCTGTTCAAACTCCCAAAGCTAGTAAGTGCAGAGCTGGGATTTTTAATCCAGGTTGATCTGGCTTCCAAGTCAACACCAAGTGATTCATTGACAATAAGAAATAGAATGTCCAGCCATTGGAAACTCTGTAGCTCCCTATAAAGGAAGAAATACAGCCAGAAGTTGCAAACTGTGGACTATAGTCTAATCCTACCTGCAAAGTTTTGTTTGGCCTGAAGAATGTTCTAAGAAAAATGTTTGAATTAATTACCAGCTTTTAAAAATAGAGAGTTTTCACACAAACTGCAGATTTCTGGCTTCTCCTGGGAAACCAGAAGATCTGGGAATAGCCAGCAGTAACTGAGGACAACTACCCTCTTTAGAAGAAACAGGAGCCCTCTGGAGTGACATAGTCCCAATGCAGTTTGGGGCCAATTCTGTGGGAAAATAGACAATCCCAGGGCTGCAGAGGATAGGGTGTTTGATAGGACAAGGATCTCAAGGTCTGTAGTTCTTACTAAATACTATTCTTGTTAAATGTTAAAATGTAGCACAATATTTTCAGACTCAGCTGTAAACAGGATGAGCTTGACAGTAATTCTACTAGGTAAGTTATAGCCACTGAAAATTTGTAATTAACCAAATAGGATACATAAGCAATAGCTAAGCCTCCCTTAGGAGAGATAGAACTTTGGATGTGAATCCGTCTCTTCACTTTCTGCAATTAAATAATAACTGCGTAAAAACAACCACATCTTGTTCCCTGAATGGAGCACCCCAAGCAACGTAAGTGAACCGCTTGAGTTCAATAACAGGGAGGCTGGAGTTGGGTGAAGGAAGTTCTTGGACACCAATGTGTAAGGGTACCAACCTACCAGATCTTAACCAGTGTATTAGTTTGTGAGGTTGCTGTAACAACCAAGACTAGGTGGCTTAAATGACAGAAATTTATTTCCTCATAGTTCTGGAGGGTAGTAGTCCAAGGTCAAGGTGTCATCAGGGTTGGTTTCTTCTGAGGCTCTCATTTTGGCTTGTACATGGCCACCTTCTGGTGTTTTCACATGGCCTTCCCTTTGTGAGTGTCTGTGGCCTAATCTTATGAGGACACCAGTCGTATGGGATTAGGACCCATCCTAATGACCTCGTTTTAACTTGATTACCTATTTAAAGACCCTGTCTCCAAATACTTCCCTTTGAGGGAAGACAGGTAGCCTAGAAAATTGACAACCCGCTCCAGGGCACAACAGAAGGTGCCTCACTGGTTACATCAGTAACAAAGTGAATGTACTAGTACCTGCAGCTGCAGAAAAACAAGAACTAGTTTCTTCCAGTTAGGCTGATCTCTATGACCTGGACCTGACCTTTAGCTAATTATAATGTCATTATAATCTCATTTACATTTAGGTTACTGCTACTCCCATCATGCAATTGGTGCCATGACAGTTCCCGAGGAACCAAATAAGGAAGAAAAAGTGGGAAATGGAGGGTCCTGCCAAGGGGGAGGAGATGAATGAACCACCTCAATGAGACGTCACCAATTCCTGCTCAGAGAGGTATAAATACCCCTGATTGTGACTTCCTCGGCAAGACCTGTTCTCTGAGTTTGCCCGCACTTTCCTCTCAAGTGTACTTTTATTTTCAATAAATCACTTTTGCTTTCCTGCATCTGTCTCGCTCTTGAATTCTTTCTTGCTCAGAGACAAGAACTGAGTGACCACTGTTCCAGGATGAGTCCTCTGTTGGACATCCTGTGAGCCTCTGGCAACACCTTCAGTATATGACTTTAGGGAGACACAACTCAGCTCATAACAGTCAGGTATTGATTGTTTCCCCATAGGGGCAGATGCAATTTTGTAGTCTGAAGTTTATACAACGTTGGAGGCCTTCTTTATAAAAAAAAAAAAAAATATATATATATAATTATGAATTTATGAATATAAAATTAGGTGCAGGGAGCAGAGCTGTTGGTGCCCTGCCCTTGTCCCACAGACTCTGGGGACATTCAGCTGCCAGGACCTCCTATTTTCCAAAGCCTTTTGCCCAAACAAAGTGCTGGGGACATAATCCACCATTCCCTTCTATGGTTAAGCAATGTTCCATTGTATATATGTACTATCTCCACTTTATCCATTCTTCCATGAACAGACACCCAGGCTGCCTCCACATATTGACCATTGTAAACAATGCTGCAATGAACACATGGATGCACTCATCCCCTCAAAGTAGCATTTTGGGTTTCTTTGTATTAATACCCTGAAGTGGGATACTGGGTCCTTCATTGTCTCTTCTTAGAGCCTTTGTTTGAAAGTCTATTTTATCTGATATAAGTACTGTTACCCCAGAATTTTTTGTTTTGTTTTTTCATTTCATTTTCATTAAATACATTTTTTCATCCCTTTACTTCCTGTCTGTGTGTGTCTTGCAATCCGAAGTGAGTCTCTTATAGGCAGCATATGTAAGAGTTTTGTTTTCTTATCCATTCAGCCCTCCTATGTCTTTTTAAAGGATTTTTTTTTAATTAAAATACAGCTAACATACAATATTATATTAGTTTCAGGTGTACATCACAGTTATTCAACAGTACCCACCTAGCTCTATACAGTGTTATTACCACATTATTGATTTTATTCCCTTTATTAAAGATGTGATCACCATAAGTCCAGCAATCATCTGACACCGTACCACACTATCACAATATTATTGATCTTTATCCCCCTTTTTAAAATTTCAATTACAGTTTATATTCAATATTATTTTATGTTAGTTTCAAGTGTATAACAGTGGTTAGACATTTATATAAATTTAGGAAGTGATCCTCCTAACTAGTGCTATCTGGCACTAAACATAGTTTTGTCATGTTATTAATTATATTCTCTATACTTCACATCCCCAGACTATTTTGCAACTACCAATTGTACTTCTTAATCCCTTCACCTTTTTCACCCTGCCCCCAACCCCATTCCCACCTTAAAGAAGTCCCTCTAAGATTCCTTGTAATACTGGTTTGGTGATGATGAAGTCCTTTAGCTTTTTCTTGTCTAGGAAACTCTTTATGTGTCCTTAGATTCTAAATGATAGCCTTGCTGAGTAGAGTAATCTTGGTTGTAGGTCCTTCCTTTTCATCTGTTGGATATTTTCTGCCAGTCCCTTCTGGTCTGGAAAGTTTCTGTTGAGAAATCAGTTGCCATTCTATGGGGGCTCCCTTGTAGGTAACTAACTGTTTTTCTCTTGCTCCTTTTAAGATTCTCTCTTTGTATTTAACCTTTGACATTTTAATTGTGCTGTGTCTTGGTGTTAACCTGTTTGGATTCATCTTGTTTGGGACTCTCTGCTCTTCCTGGGTTTGTATATCTATTTCCTCCACCAGGTTAGGGACGTTTTCAGTCATTACTTCTTCAAATATGTTCTCAATCCCTTGCTTTCTCTCTTCTTCTTCTTCTGGTACCCCTATGATGTGAATGCTGTTACACATAATGTTGTCCCAGAGGTCTCTTAAACTCTCCTCAGTTTTTGGATTCTTTTTTCTTCTTGGTGCTCTGATTGGGTATTTTCTGTTATCTTGTCTTCCAAATCACTGATTTGATCCTCTGCTTCATCTAATCAACTGTTGAGTCCTTCTGGTGCATTCTTCATTTCAGTTATTGTATTCTTCATTTCTGACTGGTTCTTTTTTATGGTTTCTATGCTATTTATTTCTCTTTAAAGATTTTTATTGGTGAATTGGGGGAGGAGAACAGCATTGGAGAATCGGGGAAGGAGAACAGACAAGTTGCTGTCTTTCTGTTCTTCAGTCTAGTTGTGGAGGATGTTGCTTCACTGGCCCATGTTGGTGTCGTCATTGCGCTCTTCCCGGATGAGGCAGATCAGTCGCCGGCCTCTGGGTGTCGCTCACTGTGGCTATTGGCAGCTCACGCCAGCTGCCGGCCACTCACTGTAGCCCATGGAAGCCCACTGCAGCAGGGGCTGCAGCCCACACCATCGCTGGGGTTCACACAGCCCAGCTCCAGGTGGAGCTGCTGTTAGCTGTAGAGGGCAGTGTCACTGGCCCTCATATGTGGGATCCAAACCGGGGCCACTGGCTTCCCAAAACCAGCTCTTAACCAATGCACCACTCAGCCGGCCCTCTATGTTACTTTTTATGCTTGCAATTTCTATGTTGAAGTTTTCACTAAGTTCCTTAAGTATTCCTAAAAACCATTGTTTTGAACTCTGGTAGGTTGCTTGCCTCCATTTTGTTTAGTTCTTTTTCTGGATTTTTCTCTTGTTCTTTCATTTGGAACATGAGCTCTTTGTTTCCTCATTTTGACTGCCTCTCTGTGTTTGTTTCTATGTATTAGGTAAATCTTCTAAGTCTCCCAGTCTTGCCAGGTGGCCTTATGTAGTAGGTGTCCTGTAGAGTCCAGTGGCAGAATCTCCCTTTTCCCTCCAGGAGTGTCGCTTGTGTGTGTTATATGCGCCTCCTGTTATAGATTGCTATTGGCACATCAATGGGTGGGACTGACCTTCAGGCTGATTGTGGGGTTTGACCATGTCCACAGCTTATGGGCTACTGTGCAGGAGGCTTAAGCCACTGAGTGGGATTTGCCCCAGGGAGCTCTGGTGTCTGTTGAGACCACCCTTTTTGTTTGCCACTTGTGGAGCTAATCAGGCAGTGCTCTGCTGTGGTCTGAAGACAACCTCCAAGTATGTTGTTTTGGGTGTCTCTTGGGAGGGGCTCTGGTAGGAGATATAAAGCAATCTGAAGTTGTTTTCTCCCAGTGCTGGACCTGGAGGTATGTGGGAGAGGCCACATTGCAAACTGAGAATGGCTACCACCAGTAACAGGCCTGGGGTAGTTCTGCAAAAAACTAGGACACCCAGAGGCCTGCTGCTACCTATGGCTCCCTTAAGGTTCAGCCACTGATAAAGATTTTTGTATGTGAATTGGGTAAGGCAGGGTCTCAGGGAGTCACTAGAGTAGGAAGAGTTGTGGTCACCAGGTTAATGTAGACTCTGATTTGGTGACAGTGCTGAGCCAGGAGTGATTTAGCAAAAGTGTCAGAGCACACTGAGGCCAGTCGCTGCCAACCTGGGGCCCATGGACACCGATTTTTCCAGAAAGAGTGCAATGGCGGCAGGGCTGGCTGCTCATGGAAAAAGCGTCTCAGATGATGCATGAGTTGGGTGGGGTGGGGTCCCAGCTGAGTCAGCATGGTGGAGCTGCAGAACTCACTAGGCCAATCAGATTCATATTTGGCCTATAGGGGCAGGCTTAACATAGGAAAGATAGTGCCTGCCTGCAGGCTGCACGAGAAGAAGACCCCTCACCAGCAAAATGTCAGCTGTCTTCCAGTCCTCCCCCTGAAGCCACACACCTCAGTCTGCCCCCCATATATGTGGCTCTGCGTGTGAGTCACTGTCTCTCCTCTGGAGCCCAAGATGAGTGTCTGTGACTGAGTGAGTCCGTGTGCATGCCATTTAAGAGGATATTTGGGTTTCCTGCAGCCTTCCATGCTACACGAATGGTTGGAATCCTCACTGTTTTTCACAACCAGATATTGTGGGGGTTTCTCTTCCTGGCACCAACACTCTTGGCTGGGGAGCCTGTGGAGGTGGGGGCTGGGGTCTCTTGCTCCTCTGGTGGGAACCTTCACAACTGAGATATCCCTCCTGATTCTCAACTGCCACAGGGAGGTTTGGGGCCAGTTCCGAGTCTCCTCCCCTCCTACCAGTCTCTATGTGGCTTCTTCTTTATATTTTTAGTAATAAGACTTCTGTTTAGATAGAATTCAGATGGCTTTCCAGGTGGATTTTTTTGATAATTTAGTTGTAATTTTTATGTTTTCAGGGAAGGATACAGGCACAGTGTTTATCTAGTCTGCCATGTTGGATCTACTCCACTTTGCCCATTTTTAAACTGGATTGTTTGTTTATTTGTTGAATTGTATGAGTTCTTTTTATATTTTGGATATTAACCCTTTATCAAAGGTGTGTTTCCAAATATCTTCTCCTGTTCGGCTGGTTGCCTCTTTGTTATGTTGATGGTTTCTTTTGCCCTGCAGAAGTTTTTTAGTTTGACATAGTCCATTCATTTATATTTGCTTTTACTTCCATTGCCTTTGAGGTCAAATTCATAAAATCCTCTCTGAACTCAAGGTCCATAAGTTTAGTAACTATGTTTTCTTCTATGCAGTTTATTGCTTCAGGTCTTATGTTTAGGTCTTTGACCCATTTTGAGTTAATTTTGGTATATGGTGACAGATAGTAGTCTAGTTTCATTCTTTTGCATGTGGCTTTCCAATTTTCTCTGAACTATTTATTTATTTATTAAAGATTTTATTGGGGAAGTGGGGGAGGGGAACAGACAAGTTACTGTCTTTTGATTCTTCAGTCTAGTTGTGAAGGACATCGCTTCACTGGCCCATGTTTGTATTGTGATCATTGTGCTCTTCCTGGCTGAGGCAGATCAGTCGCCGGACATTGGACAGCCGCTCACGGCAGCTCCCGCTGGCTGCTGGTCACTCCCGCTGGCTGCCTGCCACCCTTGGCAGCCCAGCTCCAGGTCGAGCTGTTGTTCACCATCTTAGCTGTAGAGGGTGCAGCGTCACTTGCTCATGTGGTATCTGAACCCGCAGTCCTGATGCTCAGAGCTTGCGCTCCCAACCCAAATCAACCAACGAGCCACTCAGCCAACCCCCTGTACTATTTATTGAAGAGGCTTTCTTTTCTCCATTACATGTTTTGGCTCCATTGTTGACAATTATCTGCCTAAATATGTGGGTTTATTTCTGAGTTCTCAATTTTGTTCCATTGGTCTGTGTGTCTGTTTTCCTGCCAATACCATGCTGTTTTGATTATTATCACTTTGTAGTATTGTAGTAGAAATTGAAGTAAGGGAGTGTGATACCCCCAGCTTGTTCTTTTATCTCAGGATTTCTTTCTTTTTTATCTCAGGCTATTCGTTTTTGTTTGTTTGTTTGTTTGTTTTTGTATTTGTTTTTGATTCCTTACAAATTTAATGATTTTTTTTTGGGGGGGGGGTTATTTCTTGAAAAGCTACCATTGGGATTTTGATGAAGATTGCATTAGATCTGTACGTTGCTTTGGGTAATATGGTCATTTTAACTATGTTGATTCTTCCAATCCATGAATATGGAATATCTGTCCATTTCTTTGTGTCTTCCTCAATTTCTTTTAATAATGTCTTGTAGTTTTCAGTATAGTTCCTTTACAGCATTTGTTAAGTTTATTTCTAGGCATTTTATTCTCTTTGTTGCAATTTCAAAAGGAATTATATTTTTTCATTTCCTTTTCTGAAATTTCATTATTAATATATAGGAATGCAATAGATTTTTGTACATTGATTTTTGTATCATGCAGCATTACTGTGTTAGTTTATTGTTTCTAATAGTGCTTTGGTGGAGTCTTTAGGGTTTTCTTTATAAAGAATTTTGTCATCTGCATAAAGTGTCAATTTAACTTTTTCATTCCCAATTTGGATGTCTTTTATTTGTTTCTCTCACCTGCAATACTATGTTGCATAACAGCATTGACAGGAGACATACCTGTCTTATCCCTGATTTTAGAGGAAAAATTTTCAGTTTTTCATCATTAAGCATGATATTAGCTGAGTGTTTGTCATATACAGTCTTTATTATGTTGAGGTACTTTTCTTCTATACCCATTTTATGAAGTGTTTTAATGATAAATGGATGTTGTATCTTGTCAAATGTTTTTTCTGCATCTATTGATTTAATCATATGATTTTCATCTTCTATATTGTTTATGTGGTGTATCACATTGATTGGTTTACATATGATGAACCATCCTTGTGCCCCTGGGATGAACCCCACTTGGTCATAACGTATAATCTTTTTAGAGTATTATTGTATTTAATTTGGTAGTATTTTGTTTAGGATTTTTGCATCTGTATTCATAAGATATTAGTCTGTAGTTTTTTTGTGTGTACGTTATCCTTGCCACGTTTTGGTGTCAGGGTAATTTTGGCCTCATAAAATGAGTTGGAAAATATTTGCTCTTCCTCAAATTTTTGGAAGAGTTTTAGAAGGACAGGTATTAAATCCTCTCTGAATGTTTGGTAGAATTCACGAGTGAAGCCATCTGGTCCTGGACTTTTGCTTTTGAGGAGGTTTTGAATAATTGTTTGTTTCCTTGCCATTAATCGATCTATTTAGATTTTCCAGTTCTTTGTGATTCAGCCTAGAAAGGTTATATGAGGTTGGACAATTAAGTTCCCAAACTTTGTTGCAATGATGTTTCTAACCATTTTTATTATCAGAGGGATTATTCATTATTAATTTGGGCCAATTGGACAAGCAGTTAACCAAGTTTACTATTTGGAAGTGCTGAAAAGGCTGCAAGAAAAAGTTACATGACCTGAGATTTTCACCAACAACTCACTGCTCTTGTATCACAACAATGCACCAACTCATACGGCACTGTCTGTGAGGGAAATTTTAGCCGGTAAACAAATAACTGTATTGGAACACCCTCTCTACTCACTTGACCTGCCCCCCAATGACTTCTTTCTTTATCTTAAGATAAAGGAAATATTGAAAGGAAGACATTTTGATGACCTTCAGGATATCAAGGGTAATACGACAACAGTTCTGATGGTCATTCCAGAAAAAGAGTTCTAAAATTGCTTTGAAGCATCGACTAGGCGCTGGCATCAGTGCAAAGCTTCCCAAGGGAAGTACTTTGAAGGTGACCATAGTGATATTCAGCAATGAGGTATGTAGCACTATTTATAGGATGAATTTGCAAACATAATTGTCAGACCTCGTATGATTCTAAGAACTTGTCTATTTCTTCTAGGTGATTGAATTTGATGGTATATTGTCCTTTGTAGTATTCTCGTATGATCATTTGTATTTCTATGGAATCTGTGGTAACTGCTCCTCTTTCCTTTCTGATTTTGTTTATTTGTGTCTTTCCTTAGTGAGTCTAGCTAACTGCTTGTCAATTTTATTAACCTTTTCAAAGAACAAGCTCTTTGTTGCATTAATTTTTCTATTGTCTTTTTATTCTCTATTTCATTTAGTTCTGCTCTAAATTTTATTCTTTCCTTCTTTCTACTGGCTTTGGACTTCATTTGCTCTTCTTTTTCTAGTTTTTTAAGATGTAATGTTAGGTTCTATTAGAGCTTTTTCTTCTTTCTTGCGATGAGCCTGTAATTATATAAATTTCCCTGTCAATACTGTTTATGCCATGTCCAAATAATTTTGATATAATGTGTTTTTTCATTGTTATTTTTTCTTTGTATCTTTTGATCTCTCCTTTTATTTCTTTTTTGACTCAGTCATTCTTTAATTCTTTAATCTCAATGTATCTGTTATTTTTCTTGCATTCTCTTTGCAGTTGATCTCCATTTTCAAAGCATTATGTTGGAAAATATGCCTGGTATGATTTCAATCTTCTTAAATTTGCTGAGGCTAGTTTTGTGTCCCAATATATACCTTGAGAATGTTCCATGTACACTAGAACAGAACATATGGTCTGGTGTTCTAGGATGAAATGCTGTGTAAATGTCGATTATGTCCATTTGGTCTAATGTGACATTTAAGGCTGATATTTCCTGATTGAATTTTGGATGATATAGCTATAGCTGTCAATGGCATATTTAGGCCCCCTACTATAATTTTTTTTATCAGTTTCTCTCTTTAGTTCTGTTAGTAGTTGTTTTATATATCTGATTGGGGCATATATATTTATGTGTTATGTCTTCTTGTTGTATTGTCCCTTTATCATTATGAAATGTCCATTTTTGTCTCTTGTTACATTTTTAATCTTGAAGTCTGTTTCATCAGATATAAGTATGAATACATCCACTTTTCTATGGATGCCATGCAAAAACTTGTCAGTTTTATGTAGTCCCATTGTTTATTTTTTCTTTGTTTCCCTTGCCCAAGGAGACATATCAAAAAACCTACTGTTAAGCACAATGTCAAAGAGTTTCCTGGTTGTGATTTGTTCTAGGAGTTTTATACCTTCAGGTCTTACATTTAAATCTTTAATTCATTTTGAGGGTTGGTTTTGTTTTTTTTTTGTATGTGGTGTAAAAAAGTGGTCACGTTTCATTTTATTGCATGTCTCTGTTCAGTTTTTCCTATACCACTTTTAAGAGACTGTCTTTACCCTATTGTATATCCTTGCTTCCTTTGTCATAGATTAATTGATGGTATAAGTGAGGATTTATTTCTGGGCTCTCTATTCTATGCCATTGATCTATATATCTGTTTTGATGCCAGTATTATGCTGTTTTGATTATTGTAGCATTGTAGCATATTTTGATATCAGGAAGCATGATATCTCCCACTTTGTTGTTTCTCAAGATTTCTTTGGCTATTTGGGATCTTTTGTGGTTCCATATAAATTTTAAGTTCAGTTGTTCTAATTCTGAGAAGAATGTCATTGTTATTTTAATAGTAATTGCACTGAATTTGTATATTGCTTTACATAGTAAGGACATTTTAACAGTATTAATCCTTCCAATCCATAAGCATGGTATTTCCTTCTGTTAGGGTTTTTGGAAGGGGCCCAGACAGACTTCATTGGTTCATGAAAAATCTGCCTCCTGAACTAGACATAGGCTCTTTGAGTGCCAGAACAGTGCCCAGAAGTGGCTAATTCATAGCAGGTATTCTATATATAATAATGAATGACTAGCCTCACAGTGATATGCCACTTGGCAGAGCAGGCTTAGTGTTTGCACCTCCCTCTTGAGTGGTACTTAATGGGCATCTTTTAAGTCCCCTTTATGAGGGTTTCTGTTTTAGGCACTTCTTGACTTAAATTGGGTTATGTCCCAATAAACCCATCATAAGTTGAAAATATAAATTGAAAATGCATATAATAGATCTCACCTACCAAACATCAGAGCTTAGCCTCACCTATCTTACACATGCTCAGAACGCTTGCATTGCCTACAGTTGGGCAAAATCATCTAACACAATGAATACACTGTAGCATATCAGTTGTTTAGCCTCATGATCACATGGCTGACTGGCAGCTGTGGTTTGCTGCCACTGTCTAGCATCGCAAGAGAGTATTGTACCACATATTGCTAGCCCAGGAAAAGATCAAAATTCAAAATTTGAAGTACATTTTCGACTGAATGTCTATCACTTTTGCACCATCATAAAGTTGAAAGATCTTAAATTGAACCATTGTAAGTTGGACCATCTGTAATAGTAGCCAAGCCTCCTTCCAAAGGATATCATTGTTTTCTTGAAATATGCTAATATCTTCATTCTTACAGACCTGGAGTGTCGGTGTATTTCTTGCAGTTTGTTGATCGAATTCATTGTGGATTAATTTTCCACAATGTTAATGGTTTAATTTTCAGATTTTATCTTTCTTGTTCCTTGTTTCCAAATTCTTTAGTGGGGTAGGATGAGGAGGTGTGACATTTGGCCCCCACACAAGGAGCAATGTATTGTGTTGACTAACATATGATATGGAGCTGCTCAGACCAGTTGGAGGTCCCTCAACTCCCTAGCAGAGTGATTTTGAGAAAGTTACTTAGACTCCACGAGCCTCAATTTTGTCATCTGTAAAACGGGGATAATGATTATAACCAACATCTAGATTAGTGGGAAGATTCTTTGTGATAATGCGTGCAAACCCTGAACACAATGTCTGATTCATAGTTAGAGCTCAGTAAGGGAGGGCTGTTTAGGGGAAATGCAATACTGTACCCAAAGACTGTTAACCCCATAAGGCTGTGTTTCAGTGCTATCCACAGGCCTGGACCCACATGAAGTTGATTCTACAGGTGACATTTACCAGTCTCCAGGAGCTTGTGAAGCAGTCAGTGGACGCTATAACCATAAATGATGTGCTTTGTTTACTGTGGAAGTGGCTTCCTTGTGACTCTATCAGAGCGCCAGCCCCTCCTGCCCAGGCAGCGGAGCTTCCTGAACGAAACAGCCCTTCCTGTGATCAGTTCATCAGGAATGGATTGTTGGCTTGGGGAATACTGTTTACCACTGACAGCTTCTGGTAACCAGAGAGACTAAACCTAGTGGATGGCTGTAGGAGCAGAGAGGCAGAAAAATAAAGAGAAAACAAGAGAGTGAGAGAGGTTGCAACACTAAGTTCTCTTGGCAAGCTTAACACAATGAGGGTGTAGTCGGTAGGAAACACAAGATTTACAAAGGTAAGAAATATGTATGAAATACAGAAATAAAAAGAAAGAGAAAGTAAACAGGGAAGAGTATGAAGAAGTAGCAAAGAACAAAAGAAATCAGAAGTACAGGTAAATCACACATGAATCCAGAGGTTTTGTCCTTAGGACAACCGAAACCTGAGAATGGAATAAATAACAGAATCTATAGGCATCTATACCATTATTTTCCACTCTTATGTCTGTGGAAGATATCACTACTCTATTACAGCACTCCTTCAAATGAGCTCAAATATAGCCTCAGAACCCTTCTCAGTCAGAGATCCAGGTTATCACTACTAATCCACTAGAACAGGGATTTGTGTGGAAACCCTCTTCTCTCTGGTTTATAAGATATCACCACACATTTAGCTGGAAGACTTGAACAACAAGAGCAGACCAAGGCACAGAGGACATGGCAGCTGTAAGGCAGGGGCATTAGGACTGGCACATTCCTGACAGAGGGACAGAAAGAATGGAGTCTTCACAGTCCAGAGACATAAGATCTGTCTCCATCCTTGTTCCACCTATTAGACAGACCTATTTCTCTGACAGTACAGTAGAGAGATAAAGGGGCCAGACTGAAACCAGATCTTCAGAGTTGAATATAGGAAATATTTGAAGATGGAGCATAGGGAGAAAAGGACTTGTTCTGGTCATCCCCAGCAGTGTCTGGAAACAGTAGTTGCTAAATAACAAATTGTTAAATTGAGCAAGGAATGCTCAGGATAGTAAATTTAGGGGAAAGAAATATTCATTTACCAGTGAGAGGAATGATGTACGTTCCTGGAGGGTGCTACAGTCCTATGTATAACCTTAAAAATATGCAGAACTTTTGACCTAGGAATTCTATTTCTAGAAATTTATCCTGAGAAAATAGACATAGAAGTGTACAATAGTTCATTTCCAAGAATGTTCACTTCAGTGTTGTTTTAACATTGCACAAATGCTGGAAGCAACATGAATATTCAACAGCAAGGGATCAGTTAAATATTTAGCAATATATTCAGAAGCTGAAAGCCTACACTAAACTGTTTAATATGATGCTGTCTAGGAATATTTAATAATGTAACTATATTCATGGAATATTTAATAATGTAACTATATTCATGATCTATCACAGTGACTAGAGCAAGCTACAAAAAAACAAGTGCTTCATGAAAAACATTAAATATAGTTATGCACACTAAAAAGAACTAGAAAAAAATGAAATAAAAGGCATCCAAATTGGAAAGGAGGAAGTAAAATTGTCATTATATGCAGATGACAAGATACTATATATAGAGAATCCCAAAGACTCCATCAAAAAACTGTTAGAACTGATAAACGAATTTGGTAAACTATCAGAAGAAGAAATCAGGAAATCAATCCCTTTTACAATTGTTTCAAAAAAGTAAAATATCTAGGAAAAAATTTAACTAAAGAAGTAAAAGACCTGTACTCAGAAAATTATGAGACACTAAAGAGAGAAATCAAAGAAGATACAAATAAATGGAAATACATACCATGTTCATGGATGGGAAGAAGTAATATAGTTAAAATGTCAATACTACCTAAGGCAATATATAGATTCAATGCAATTCCAATCAAACTACCAAGGACATTTTTCTCAGAAATAAAACATAGAATCCTAAAATTTATATGGAACCACAAAATACCCCGAATAGCCACAGCAATCTTGAGGAATAAGAACAAAGTGGGAGGCATCACGCTACCTGACCTCAAAACATACTACAAGTCTACAGTAATCAAAACAGTATGGTACTGGCATAAAAACAGACACAAAGACCAATGGAACAGAATAGAGAGCACAGGAATAAACCCATCCATACATGAGCATTTAATCTATGACAATGGAAGCAAGAATTTACATTGGAGTAAAGATAGTCTATTTTATAAATGGTGCTGGGAAAATGGGACTGACATATGCAAAAAAATGAAAATACACCACTTACTTACACCATATACGAGAACAAACTCAAAATGGATTAAAGACTTAAATGTAAGACCTGAAACCATAAAACTCCTAAAAGAAAATATAGGGAGTAAATTTGCAGACATTACCCTGAGTAATATTTTTACTGATATATCCCTTTGGGCTAGGGAAATAAAAGAAAAATGAACACATGGGATTACATCAAACTTAAAAGTTTTTTCACAGCAAGGGAAATCATCAATAAAACAGAAAGGCAGCCTACTGAATGGGAGAAGATAGCCAATGATAAATCTGATAAGGGGTTAATGTCCAAAATTTATAAAACACTCATGAAACTCAACACCAAAAAATCAAACAACCCAATTAAAAAATGGGCAGAGGATATGAAGAGGCATTTCTCTAAAGAGGACATACAGATGGCCAACAGGCATATGAAAAAATGTTCAACCTCACTAGTCATCAGAGAAATGAAAATAAAAACCACAATGAGATACCACCTCACTCCGGTCAGAATGGCTATCATCAATAAATCAACAGGCAACAAGTGTTGGCGAGGTTGTGGAGAAAAGGGAACCCTGGTGCACTGTTGGTGGGACTGCAGATTGGTGCAGCTATTATGGAAATCAGTATGGAGGTACCTTAAAAAAGTGGAAACGGAACTACCAGCAATACCACTCTTGGGTATCTACTCAGAAGAATCCAAGATGCTAATTCGAAAAAATATATGCACCCCTATGTTTATTGCAGCGCTATTTACAATAGCTAAGACTTGGAAACAACTGAAATGCCCATCCATCGGTAGATGACTGGATTAAGAAACTGTGGTACATTTATACAATGGAGTATTACTCAGCTATGAAAAAGAATGAAATCGTACCATTTGCAACGATATGGATGGATCTAGAGACTATTATGTTAAGTAAGTCAGTCGGAGAAAGACAAATACCATATGATCTCACTTATATGTGAAATCTGAAAAACTGAATGAACGAGCAAAGTAAACAGAAACAGACTCATAGACATAGAGGAAAAACTGATGGTTGCTAGTAGGGAGGGGGGTGGGGATGAGGGAGAAGGGGAAGGGATTAGACAGCATAAATAGGTAAGTATAATATTGCCACAAGGGTATGAAAGACAGTTCTGGGAATATAATAATGTTGTAAACATTTTGTGGGGTGTCAGATGGTCACATGCCTTGTTAGGGGGACCACTTCATGGATGGAGTAGAGGCTTGATCACTGCACTGTACACCTGAAGCTGATGTTGTATAATACTGTATGTCAACTGTAATTGAATATATAGATAGTCACGGGATGTGGAGTATACTGTGGAAGGGAATCAAAGGAATTGTAATAGATATGTATGATATGGGGGGGAGTGGGGTGGCAAACTGGGGGAGAGGGTTGTCACTTTGGGTGGTAAAAAGTATAACTATTGCACTGTGTTGTACACCTGAAACTAATTTTTTTTAATGTTTATTTCACAATAAAAGAATTTAAAAAAAAAGAGTTCTGGAGATGGATGGTGGTGATGGTTGCACAACATAAATGTATTATACTTTATACCCACTACCTGTACATTTAAAAATGGTGAAGATAGTAAATTTTATGTTATAGGTATTTTACCATAGTTAAAAAAATATTAAGTTAAAATAAAAAATTCTGTTGGAAAGCAAGGAAGGAAGGAAGGAAGGAAGGAAGGAAGGAAGGAAGGAAGGAAGAAAGAAAGAAAGAAAGAAAGAAAGAAAGAAAGAAAGAAAGAAAGAAAGAAAGAAAGAAAGAAAGAAAGAAAGAAAGAAAGAAAGAAAGAAAGAAAGAAAGAAAGAAACTGGAAGTATATAGGCCAAATGTTAAAAATATAAAATGTTTACCTGTAAGCTGTTTTTATCTGGATAATAGGTAGTGATTATTTTTTTCTTCTACTTTTATGTATTAAAAAATATTTCCACAATAGACAAATTACTTTTATAATAATTAAAATGTTTAAAAGTGATTGACAAAGGCATAGGTACTTGGTCATTGTACACAAGATATGCACATATCCACGTGTTGTATGTGACTCTTTAGATATTTGAACTCATAAGAACTTCATAAGAATGATGCAGAGATAGCTAATACTTAATGAACACGACCCCTCAGTATGTAAGTGCCAGGTGCTATGTTAAGCTCTTTCCATATGTGTCTCTTTTAACCTCACAGCAGCTCTGGGAGCAGGGCTCTACTGCTCTCCCTGTTTTAGACAAGAGGAAACAGAGGCACAGGCACGAGTTACCAAAGCCCCCCAGCTGTTGAGGGGTGGGGCAGGAGGCAAAGGCAGGCAGGCTGACTTCAGAGCCCACACTTTCAACCCCCTACCTATAATACATTGCTTCCAGACAAAGAAAATCATACCCAGAAAATTTTGAAATTCTAGGATTAACCAAGGGTATTAAGGAAACACAGTATCAGTGATTTTGAGAGCCCTGAATTACTAGATTCACATTTTTGTGTACGTGTGTGAGTTCTTGTCAGAACAAAAAAAAAAAAAATGAGGGAATTACAGTACCATGAAAAATATCCTTTGTGTAATTAAACCTTCCTTGCCTGTTTTCTGTTATCCACTCTGACACATTACAGCAGTAAACAGTGTGGGAAGATTTAGCAGCTCCTGTATTATGGCAGGGTGTGAAGGATGAGAGACATCATGTAGAAAGCTTCTTGGTTTCACTGGCTCTTTTCTAGCTGCTGCAGGTACATCCTCAGAGTTGACCACTGCATTGGAGATCCACTGGATAAATATATTTTTTTTTGTTCCTGAATGGCATCTGTAGTTTCAATATTTCTGCTGAGCATTTTTGAGGAAACTGGACCTTATAGGTGGATAGATGGAGGAAAATCTTCTCTGCCATCAAAGCTGATCCCTGTAATCATTCATCTCTCTTTAAACAAACCTGAGCTGCCACTGATGGAAGGAAACTCTTAGCTCCCTGTTTGGGGGAGCCTGTTCTAGAAACTGGGGTTTCTTTAAGCAAGAGTTAAGGATCAAGGGATACTCTTGACTCTTCCACCCAGGGCTGTATTTGGGAATTGGGAAAGGTCTAACTACAGACTTGCCAGAGTAAAGGGTTCATGGACCTAAAAGAAAGAAAGTGTGAAGGATAGCAAAACAGGAGCTTCTTCATGGATGGAGTAGAGGCTTGATCACTGCACTGTATACCTGAAATTGATGTTGTATAATATTTTATGCCAACTGTAATTGAATATATAGACAGTCATGGGATGTGGATTATATGGTGGAAGGGAGTCAAAGGAATTGTAATAGATTGTATGATATGGGGGGAGGAGTGGGAGGGGAGAATTGGGGGAGGGGGGTTGTCACTTTGAGGGGTAAAAAGTATAACTATTGCACTTTGTTGTATACCTGAAGCTAATTAAAAATATAAATAAATAAATAAATAAATGAAAAAAATTATTTTCAAATGTACAAAACAACGTAATGATTAGACACTTACACCCCTCACAAAGTGATAACTCCCCCAAATCCTGTACCATCTGACATCATACATAGCTATTCCAATGCCACTGACTATATATATTCCCTATGCCATATATATGAGGTTTGACAAACCCGTATTGCCTAAACTTGTTGCAATGAATTGCTAAACTTTTTTGATATCAAAGGGATTATTCATTACTAATTTGTAACAACTGGACAAACAGTTAACCAAGTTTACTATTTGGAAGTGCTGAAAAGGCTGCATGAAAAAGTTACACTATCTGAACTTTTTACCAACAATTCAAAGCTCTTGCATCACAATTCACCGACTCACATGGCACTTTCTGTGAGGGAGTTTTTAGCCAGTAAACAAATAAACTCTATTGGCACACCCTCCATATCCATCTGATCTGGCACCCAATGACTTCTTCCGAACAGGAAACATTGAAAGGAAGACATTTTGATGACATTCAGGACATCAAGGGTAATACAACAACAGCTCTAATAGCCATTCCTGAAAAAGAGTTCCAAAATTGCTTTGAAGGGTGGACTAGGCACTGGAATTGGTGCATAGTTTCCAAGAAGAGTACTTCGAAGGTGACCATAGTGATATTCAGCAGTGAGGTATGTAGCAGTTTTTCTAGGATGAGTTCTCGAACTTAATTGTCAGACCTCATATATATTTAATTATGGTTGACATTCAATATTATTAATTAATTAATTATTTTAAAAAATATTTTATTGGGGAATTGAGGGAGGAGAACAGACAAGTTGCTGTCTTTTTGTTCTTCAGTCTAGTTGCAGAAGACGTTGCTTCACTGGCCCATGTTGGTATTGTCATTGCACTCTTCCTGAATGAGGCAGATCGGTCGCTGGCCTCTGGATGGTTGCTCACCATGGCTATTGACAGCTCACACTGGCTGCCAGCCACTCACGCTGGCTGCCGGCCACTCACTGTAGCCTATGGCAGCCCACTGCAGCAGGGGCTGCAGCCTACACCGTCGCCAGGCCTCGCAGCCCAGCTCCAGGTGGAGGTGTTGTTAGCTGTAGAGGGCAGTGTCACTGGCCCTCATATGTGGGATCTGAACCGAGGCCGCTGGTGCCCCAAGCCAGCTGTTAACCAATGTTCCATTCGGCCGGCCCTGAAAGGAATTTTTTGATAGTCGTCCCATTGAGAGATTAAGTCTGTGTCTCCTGACCTGAATCTGGCTGGGCTCTCTGATGGTCGTGAAGCAATGCTGTACTAGCTTGGGAACCCAGGCCTCAGGCAGCTTCCACTCAACCCCTGAGAACTCTGCTAGCCCTGAACTGCCATATCCAAGTGCAATTACCCTGAGACAGCTCTGTTGGAGAGGTCACACCTGTTCCTCCAAGTGAGAGAGTCCCAGCTGAGCTACCAAGACCTGAGTCACACAAGAGAAGCCATCTGGGACCCTCCAGAGGAGCCCCTCCACCAGCTGAGTACCAGAGAGGCAGCCCAGTCAGTGCCACATGGAGCAAATCTCTGCCCAAATGGTTGTGGTTTTAATCCATTAAGTTTTGGGGTAACTTGTTTTATAGCAGTGGATAACTGGAGCACCAGGTTTCAAGGCCCTCTTTACCACTTGTTATGATCTGTTTTATCTTTATAGGTTATCCCTCCAAGCCTGTTGCCCACCTTTCCATGGGGTCTTTCCCTCCCTGTAGGGTCTTAATGAGGATCAAATGAGGTGACTCCAGCAAAATGCTTGGGGTACTGCCCACTATATGGTCAGTTTTCAGAAATGCTATTACTGTCATTATTCCTTTCCCAGACTTTGTCAACGAGGTAAGGAAGAAAGGGCAAGAGGAAGAAAGTGCTCAGACCATGTGCATTGGAGCTCAATGGACCCTGGGCAGCTATCTATTTTTCCCAATGACCAGAATTTTCTTAATCATACTTAATCCTGTTCTCAGGAGGGTGTTTAAAATTGGAACATTTATTTGATTTCTTCTGAAAGGGTTGCCCTAATAAAACCTTGTAGTTTGCAGGGGATTAAGAGGCTCTGCTCTCCTCCTGTGAAAGAGTGCACATGTGTGGGGCTGTCGGCATAGCCTCCTCCTTGTTTTTCTTCCTCCCTTTGCTCCATTGACTGTTCTTCAAGGGAAACAGTTGCTGCTGGTGTGGCTGCAAGTGGGCCCTTTGGGTGTTCGCCTGGGTGTGCACCCCTGTGCCCCACCTCTTTGCTGGTCTGCTTCCCATACCCACTGCTCCTGAATCAACCCCCAGTTTGCCTTGGCTTCCTTTTACTATTAACTGTAAGCCTCAGAGGCTGAGGGTGTTCTGTCAGGCTCTCTTGCTGTGTGGTTTCAGAGGAGAAGTTGGGACCTGTGATATGCAGGGTCTGGGACTGAGGTAGAGACAACCAGCAGAGGCTGGTGAAGAAACACCATGAGCACTGGAATCAATAATTAGTTAGTTCAATGGCTATCCCTCGAGCACCCCCTTTGCCAAGCATCAAACTAAGCAATAAGCTAGAAATATTTAGGTCTGATGCTCAACTCCTCTACCCAGAAGTTACCTGACATCCACCCAGCAGAATGGCTACAACCAGAGCAAGAGACTATCCAAAGTCTTCGTGGGGCAATGAAGCAACTGGGACCTGCCTACTCTGGTGGTGGGAATGTGAATGGATCCAACCACTTTGGAAAGCAGACTCGACTAGAGCTGAACATTTCACTCTGAAGCACATACTGACAGAAATGAGTGCATATGGCACCAGAAGACACCTTTGAGAGTGTTATAGGCATAGCATTTGTAAGAGCCACCACTGGCAATAACCCAGAAGTTCATCCACTGCAGAACAATACCCATACCACAAAGGACTATGCTGCAGTGAGAAAGATCAATTACATGCTACACGCAACAGCATGAGTGATTCTCACAGGCATGAAGTCATAGGAAGGAAGTAATGGATCAAATAGTAACTACAGGGCCGGCCGAGTGGCGCGGTGGTTAAGCGCTGGCTTGGGAAGCCAGTGGCCCCGGTTCGGGTCCCACATATGAGGGCCAATAAAACTGCCCTCAAAAAAAAAAAAAGAAAAATAGAAACTACAACATGGTTTCATTTACGTGCGTGTTACAACAGGTACCATTAGTTGACGGGAGTCACTGGGGATTAGGGAGTGGGAGGACCAGGAGCAGGGCTTCTGGGGCTGGTGCTGATGACCTGTGTCTGGGCTGAGGTGCTGGTTACATGGACGCGCTCACTTGGTGAAATCCACCCAACTGGTTACTTATTATGTGTGTATATTTTTATATATACTTTAATAAAAGGTTAGAAACACCTCAGCTGACTGATCAAATTGTTTTGCCTCTTTAAGCTTGGGTTCCCTATCTATAAAATACGGATAATATAGCTTTCATCTTAGGGCTGTTGTTAGGCTGAGATTTAATGAATGAAAACATACAGTGAACCACCTAAAACATGTTCAGTGCTTCATAAACAGTGGCTATTATTATTTTTGTTATTAATAATTTATTTTTCTTACACTTAGACTTCTCTGAATGCTTTTTTTTGTATGTTTTTTTCAGTTATCATTTTTATTGTTTACTGTGTCACAAACTTTTCAGTTCAACCAACTTTCTGCTTATGGGCATCACACAGATACCTTGATAAATAGGTTCTATATCACAAAATCTTAGCATACTCCTCTTTATTACAGGATGAACCACCTGTATTCATTGTTTTACCTAATATAATATACTGTTAATGAAATTGATAAACATTTCAATTTAAGCAAAATAAAAAAGAAACATAAGTAACAATTAATTTAAAAATCATTAAAAGCATATACAAATAACTTTTTATGTCATTATGCTATATTTCACTTCATTAGCATGCAATATTTATTTTTCTGTCTACCTGTATCTGTTTTTCCCTCGAGTAAGTACTGAAAATTACACTCTTTAATCACATTTTTTTTGGATTTTTTTAAAACTAGTTTCAGATGTACAAAACAATGTAACAGTTATACATTTCACCCCTCACAAAGTGATAATCTCCTCCCCCAGTCTATTTCCCCTCTGACATTGTATATATCTATTACAATTCCATTGACTCTATTCCCTATACTATACTCCATATCCTGTGTGTGTGTGTGTATGTGTATATATATCTATATATATCTATATCTATCTATATCTATCTATCTATCTATCTATCTATCTATCTATATATAAAATTACAATTGACATATAGTGTTATTCAGCTTCAGCTTCAGCTTCAGGTGTACAGTGCAGTGGCCAAGCATCTACACCATCCATGAAGTGGTCTTCCTAACAAGATATGTGCCCATCTGACATCCTACAAAATATTTACAGCACTATTGATATGTTCTCCGAGCTGTTTTTCATATCCTGTGGTAATATTGTAGTTATCAATTTATACTGTCTAATCCCTTCCCCTTCTCCCTCATCCGCACCCCTCTCCCATCTAGCAACCATTAGTTTTTCCTCTATATCTCTGAGACTCTTTCTGTTTACTTTGCTCATTTATTCAGTTCTTTAGATTCCACATATAAATGAGATCATATGGTATTTGTCTTTCTCTGACTGACTTATTTCACTTAGCATAATGTTCTCTAGGTCCATCCATATCTTTGCAAATGATAAGATTTCATTTGTCTTTATAGCTGAGTAATACTCCATTGTATAAATGTACCAGTTTCTTAATCCAGTTGTTTACTAATGGGCACTTCAGTTGTTTCCAAGTCTTGGCTATTGTAAATAGCGCTGCAATAAACATAGGGGTGCATATATTTTTCCAAGTTAGCATCTTAGGTTTCTCTGGACAGATACCTAAGAGTGGACTTGCTGGGTCATAAGGTAGTTCAATTTCCAGTTTTTTTAGATACCTCCATACTTTTTTTTTTTTTTTAGAGATTTTATTGGGGAATTGGGGTAGGAAACAGTGTTGGGGAATTGGGGAAGGGGAACATTGTGTTTTTCCAGGAGTCACCAGCTCCAAGTCAAGTTGTTGTCCTTCAATCTTAGTTGTGGAGGGCGAAAGCTCAGCTCCAAGTGCAGTGCCACTTTCAATCTAGTTGCGGGGGTGAAGCAGGATGGTGCACAGCCCACCATTCCATGCGGGAGTTGAACTGGTAACCTTATTGTTAAGAGCACAAGCTCCAACCAACTGAGCCACTGGGCCGGCCCATGTCTATTTTTTTTTTTTAATCTGGGGAAAATATCACTATTCTCCAGGTGAGAAATAAAAGCAAAACAAAACAAAACCAGACCTAATAAAGGCCTTTCTGTGGGTTGAAGTTATTTGTGATGTGTCAAGTTGCTGCCAAACATGAAAAATAGCTTCCTCTTTTGAAAATGCTCATTTTCTTTCAATGATCCTCAAACCCGCCTTTCCTAAGTGTGCTCTGAGGGTGCAACTTTGGTGGGAGAAGATCATACCAGCAAGAAATTTCTTCCCGTCCTTTCTCCACACATTTAGAGAACGTAATTGAGAGATTTTTCAATTGCTCAAGAGCTGAAAACAAGTTATGATATAGTTTATACCCCTTGGCAAGGCTTTTCCCTCCCTTTCATGGGCCATACCATGACATGGTTCAGCAGTGCTGGCCGTGCTCTTCCATGGTCTGAATGTGATCTTCAGTCCCTGGAGAAATGTTCCATGCTTCGCTGCTGGGAGCAAGCCTAAAGCGTTTACACTATGGATATTACATTTCATCCAGTTACAAACTATAATCCTGGAGTTAACCATTGGCGGCTGGAAAACAGACACAGCTGGTCACAGATGAGAGAGGAGAAAGGCTATATAGAAGGAGACCTGGGATCTGGATCACTATAAGACCCATAGAACCGTCAGTTCAGGACCACAGTCTAGGCTTGCACTGGTTCCAAGTGTTTTGCTCTCAGGCTGAAAGGCAGACCAGAGTGGGGTAGGGTTGGGTGGGGACAATATTGCAGGGTCCAGGATAGAGATACTAAGTGTTCGGCTGAGAGCCTTGGACAGAAGAGACTCTGATGCCCAGACAAGTCTCCTGGAATTTAGTCACAGAGTGAGAGAGGGTGGATGCTTCTCTGCCCCATGGGATACCAGCCATCTTCCTCCCTTAGAAGGATGCTGACTCAGGAGGCCTCACCTCCATGGCCTCAAGAAATTGCTATGCCATCTCCAGGTCCTCCCTCCCAACACAAGAGGGTGACAGATTAGCACAGAAAATACCTAGCTGTGTTTGTGAGAACAAAGAGAAACCAGAATTCTTATATTTTAAGAGTGGTGTTGTGTTTCTGGAAGGCAATTTAATAGTATGAATTCAGTGTTTAAAAAGTGTAGCCCTCATGCCTTAAGTATTTTTCCTCAGGAGTTTTGACTAAAGTGCAAAGATATTTAGTATTATTTCAGTTCACTAAATATTTGGTAAATGACTGAGACTTAATAGATGCTAGGCATGCTGCTAAGACTTCACACCCATTATCTCATACACTGCTCAGAGCAACCCTCTGAGATGTCATTATCATTGTCCCTATTCTATAGACAGGAAACCAAGGCCTTTGGAGTTTCATTAGCTGCCCAGAGTCCAGAGCTAATTGGTGGTAGAGCTGGGTTTGAAGTGGATGTATCCGATTTGAGAGCATGAACTCATAACCATTTCATTTCAGAGCTTTCAGCATTCCAGATGAGGCTGACACTGAGCAAAATCTGTACATGTACTTCATTTCTGAAGGAAAAACACAGGCCCTTTGGGGACATGCCACTTGGATATTTCTGCAACTGTTGATCAGCCTAGCCAGAAGGAAATAACCTAGATGTCTGACAACTAGGTTTTGGCTAAATAACATTATGTTCATACTTTGCAATACTGAGCAGCATTAAAATGCATGTCACCCAGCTATGTTTATTGACATGGCAAGATGTTCCTGTTACATTATTGAAGGAAAAGGGTGATTGCAGTAAAAGTAAAGTTCTCTCTCTCTCTCTCTCTCTCTCTCTCTCTCTCTCTCTCTCTCTCTCTCTGTGTGTGTGTGTGTGTGTGTGTGTGTGTGTGTGTAGGCATAGAAACAATGCATAACTAGTTGTTTTCTCTGAGTTGGGGGACTATTTAGGGTTTTTTTCTTTCTGTCTCTTTAACCTTTCTGATTTGGGAGTAATTAGCATGTATTACCTGTCTAATTGGAATAACTGAGGGGATGGTCGCTGCTGCTTCTTCAAACACATAGATGCCTTAGTGGTCCAAAAGTGCCTTACTCCTTATTTCTTACAAAAGGGAAAGGAGTCACCTGCAGATGATGAGGCCTGGTTGGTATACCTGCAGAGTCGACATGAACATGTGGCACACAGATCTTTGCATCTGAATCGCCCAGGGCTCCTTGTTAAAAACAGCTTCCTGGACTCAACCTGATACTAATAATAACTCACATTTACTGAGCACTTATTACATGCTGGCCTCTCTTTTAAATACCTAACACTTGGTCACATGTCTTGTTGGGGAGACCATTTCATGGATGGAGTAGAGGCTTGATCACTGCACTGTACACCTGAAGCTGAGGTTGTATAGTATTATATACCAACTGTAATTGAATATATATAGATAGTCACGGGACATGGATTATACTTTGGAAGGGAGTTAGAGGAAGTGTAATAGATATATATGATATGGAGTGAGGAGTGGGTGAATTGGGGGAGGGGGGTTGTCACTTTGAGGGGTAAAAAGTATAACTATTGCACTGTGTTGTACACCTGAAACTAATTAAAAATAAATAAACTTAAAAAAATAAAAATAATAAAAATAAAAATAAATAAATACCTAACACTTATTAACTCATTTTATCATCATGAATCCTGGGGCACTGACATGATTGTACATACTTCCCTACCAAGAAAACAGTCACAGAGAGGTTAACCACAACTCTAGGTAACACAGCTGCTGGCTGTGGAGGGGACTCCAGCCCTGGTACTTAGTTCTAAGCCCAAACCCTCAGAGTGTGGGGGCTCAGGAATCCGGGTTTTTCACCAGCACCCAGGTGATCCAAATGCATACTAAGGGGAAAACTTCTAATTTAAAGAATCTTTTCTCTCAGAACCACTTGCATCATTTTGGAAGAAACAGCTGATCCATTCACTTCACATCAGCCCTGAAAGGACTTCATCTCTCTCCTTAAAGTCATTAGAACAAAAATGTCAATTACAGATTCTTGGCTGTAGGCTAGTCATTAAAGGTGAAAATTAAACAAGCTTTGACAACACACTAGCCCAATTGTCTGCCCCTTTCCTCTTTTCTTTCCCTTCTTTCAAAAAAATTCTTCAGAAGCCCACTGCTAAAAAGATAAATGTTGGGCTGTTTTCTCTGCAGTTGGGAAGGGGGAGCAACTGTGTACAGAGTCCAGAGACCCACCCAAAGGCCCTCTTCTCTCTGGGGATTCTGAAACAGCCTTGGAAACACTGTCTGGAAAACCGGGTATGGTAGAGGAGCCAAGGCCAATGTTGTCCAAGGACACCCAGACCCTGATTCCCAGAAACTCCCAAAGACTGACCTGGTGCTGTTTCAGAGATTGTTCTGATGTGTTAAGATGCCTACTGGCTCAATGGTGATTGCAAAGCTTGGTGTAGTTTTTGTGTTCAAGTACCAGGTTGGAGGTGCCCTAAGCTCTGTGATACAATTCTGGGGCCTGTTCACATCATGTGAACAGAGCTGGGCTTCAGGAATGACTCATATGTTACAACATGGATGGTGAAGCTCCAACATGTGCAAGCACCTCTGCTTTGGAATCAAGGTGAAGGTCCTGGTGGCCAAGGCGGACCCCAAAGGAGCAAATCAGACAGTCTTGGGCAGTGAAAAGACAGCCTTTAAATGCAAGTCTCAACCCAAATTGATAAACCATAGCCATGACCCTTCCAGGTGGTCGCATTCAACCAGTGCTTGATCTGGAAGCTGCAACGCTTGCTACAGATTGAGGCACTAGTGTGTTGTTAGCAAAGAAAGGAAACTAGAAGACTTGGTCCCTCTGTTAGGGCTGGAGAATGGAGTCTGCTGGCCACTGTTGAGGGAAGGGGGTGGCACCACAGGTCATGACTTGGTAGAGCCTGCCTGTCAGCATCATCACCAACAACATCCTCTGGAGGGCTCCACAAGCCTCTGAGGTAATTTAGTCAGTCAGATTGTATTAAAATATGACCATGAAGTCAGACAGATTTTATTATTCCATTTTGCAGGTTAGGAAAGTAAGGCTTACAGTCCTGTTTAAGACCACATACCTAGAGACAATGGCTCTGAGGAAAACCTGGAGTTTTTCTCCTTTCCAAGTCAGTGAACAATGCCCGAGAACAAACATCTCTGGGCAGATTAGGAGAGATTATGTGTGGTTTTTCTATCTGGGGATGCATGAGCTCCACATTTCCCGGAGAGCTCCCCCACTTATAGCTTCTCTCAACCACACTGATAACTTGAAATTGGCTGGGAGTTCTTTATATCCCTCCTCTACCTCAAGACCTGATTTCACTACTCTGTTTTATATGGGAAGCCAAGGAATTAAGAAAACACTCCTGAACATGAAAGAAATCAGTCTTTGTCCAGAACTAAAGGCTTTTACAGGAGTGTGGGGGTAAAATTTTGATTATTTTTGGCAGCTTTTGAACAAATTAGAGTATTGGAAGAATGGATGAAAGACTGTGTGTCAAAGAAGATGAAATTGATGGGCTCCCTGAGTCCCTGCTCCCTGCTCTGTCTGTGAAGACAAGGGTAATGCTGGAAAACAGCCATTTCCCTTGCAATCTCACCTTGAACCACACTTCCCCAGGGAGCCTTCTCAGGCCCTAGGCCAGTCTGGTACTCTGTCTTCCATGGTCTTGGGATCGTCTGTATTCGACCCTTGTAATCCACATTGCACTTGTAATTCTTTGTTCAGCACCTGTTGCCCTCACTGACTGTGAACTTCATAAGGGCGGAGGCTGGGTGTGTATTGTTTGCCACTTGTATTACTTGAGAGTTTTTTTGGTTACAAGGAATAGAAGATCAATCCAAGCTGGATTAAGCAAAAAGTGACTTTTTTTTCTGCCCAAGTTTAGAGTTGGCTTTGGGCAAGCTTGGATTCAGGAGTTCCAAATAAGTTCAGATTTGATCTCTTTACCACACTAGGTTCCACTTCATCATCCTCCTGGTGTTGGCTTTATTTTCAGTCTCCTTATCATGCCACGACAACTGCCACAATTCTTGCCTAAGATGCTTTCAGGAAGAAGTAAGCACCTCTTCCTGGTGACTAAAGCAAAATTCTCAGAATTAACTGTGATTGGCTTGGTTTGAGTACCATGCCTATCCCTGAACCAGTCATTGTAGCCCAGGAAGCATGGTGCTTTCTGAATAATCATGTAGCCCACATGGACCATTGTCCATCCAAAAGCCATTCCTTCTTCTTCCTTGTTAACAAGAAAGGTATTGTGCAGGCTGGCAAGATGCTCAGGGAAGATGATCTTTTTTTCAATCCAGAAAACCATTCATGAAAATCCTATGCCTTTTGGCTGATGATTGGTTTAAAAGTATGTACTGGCCCACTTCTGACAAATAAGACATGATGCAAAATAGAGGCTTCTGGGGGAAATTTTCCTCCCAGAAATATCTGTCAAGTCAGATATTTAGCTCCCTTCTGGTCCCTTCCTGCCTTTGGATATTGTGAGAAGATGGGAGGTTTGGAGCTCTTGCAGCCATCTTGCAACCATGAGGTGAGGTATTGCTAATATACTGGGGATGGCAGAAGAGAAAAATGTCTTCCCCTGGCCTGTGTGCTATTTCACTTCTGGCCTGCACTGGTGACTCTTTTCAAAGGACTATCCACAGGCTATAGAGCCAGTTTGCTTGCATATGCAAAACACCAGAGTGCCTGGGATTTATATTCCTACCAGGGCAGCCCTTACCAATGGCTTGTGCAGAAACGTGAAAATCCAGCTCCTATGCTTTGAACTGAGATAAATCCCAAGTTATACTTTCCACTCCAGAGCTCCTTGCAAGATCATGCTGAGGTTAGAATTACTGCAAATCAACCTTTGCATGGTGTCTTCTTCCCTGTACTGCTTCCTTCACTCCCCACCACACACCTCTGGGATCACCTTCTTAATCAATTGCTTGCACACAAATCATTAGCTCCTTCTGGGGGATCTGTCCTATCACCAGGGTTTGCATATCACAGCTGCTCTGTAAATATTTGTTGCCTGAATGAATGAATACATGAATGGCTGAACAAGCTGGGGAAATCACAGGCAGGTGGAATTGAACAGTTGATTACGCTAATTATAGGCTGCCTACTTTTTTTCCTTTGCCTCTGTGAAACAGGTTGGCCCCTTGGGAAATTTCCCCAAAGCTTTTGAAGTGGACAGGGTGTCTTCTCGCCAAGCTGGTATGCTTCCTAATTAGGAAAGCCATTAGAAAGTGAGGTCATCTCCCCAAGAAAGGACCTTATAATTCAGGACCATGGGCCCAGGGGTGGGGCCAAAACCAACCTGAATAGCTGCAGTGTCTGTCATTACTGGAGTGGCTGGAGAGAATGACCATCCTGGAATGAATCAACTAAATCTTTGACCTGAACTCCAATTTAATTCTCTTTTCCCCCTCCATTAGCTAGTGTAAGGGATTAAGGGAGGCAGAAGGGGAGGGATAACATTTTATTTTTATGGCATTTTTATTCCAAATGACTTTCTTGGTCAAATACACTCTCCTTTCATGAAGTATGAATTAAAGGAATCCTTTTGTTTTCCTCATGGTTTTAGTTGAGTTCATCTCTTAGAAAGATTTTTTATTATTATTAAGAATCTCAATGAAAAACTTTACCCCTTGCCATATCAACTGACATGGTTTTGATTGGATCATCCCATATCTGAGTCTCTGTTGGTAGAATTTTCAAGCTTCCTAAGGTCTTAGAGATCATCTAGCCCATTCCTTTATTTTATACCTGAAAGACTAAGGACCCAGGGAAGGGTAATGACATGCCTAACTTGACACAGTCAGTGAGCATCAACAGCTACCAAAAGACAGAGATGGTAATAAGATTTAACTCTCTCAATTTCAAGTCCAGTGTTCTTTTCTGCAAGAAAGCTTAGGGAGGTAATATAGTTGCAATGGCTGCAGAACAAATTGCTCCAAAACCTCGTGGCATAAAACAACCACTTGTTTTGTTCATGGAGTCTGTGGATTGGGAATTTGATGGAGTACAGAAAGAAGATGGCTTCTTTCTGCTCCACAGTGTCTGCAGACTCCGCTGGAAGAGCCAAAGTCTTGGAGCTCGGTTCGTCTGTAGCCTCGTTTATTCATGAGTAGAGATCAATGCTGTTTGTCTATTGAGACCTTCATTGGAGTTGTTGGCTACAACATCCGTATGTGGCCTCTCCATGTGGTCTAGGCTTCCTCACAACATGGTAGGTTAAGTTTCAAAGGGGAAAGTTGAGAGAAGAAGATGGAGAGAGAGGGAAAGAGAGACATTGAGAGATTGGTGGAAACTGTGTTGCCTTTTATGGCCCCGAAAACCACTCAGTGTCACTACTACAACATTCCATTGGTCAAAACAGTTATAAAGTACACCTGATTTCAAGGAAATGTAGACCCCACGTCTCATAGGAGTAGTGTCAGTTACATTGTGAGAGAGCTTAACAATGCAGCCATCTTTGGAAAATGCACTCTGCTGCAACAGGGTTAGGGCTAGTACACACTAAATTTTGCTGAATTGTTTATTTAGTATCTATCTTTTCTACTAGATTATAATTTCCTAAAGGGCATGATATGTGTCTTATTTGTTGGTATAGTTCAGTGTACAGCACAGCAGCTGACTCAGGGTAGAACTTAACACATTTTTGTTTGGAAAGTATCGCAAAGAAAGTCTTTATTGACTAAAAATATATTCACAGATTTCCCTTCTCTTCCTGTGACCTTTCTTTTTCATCAAGAACTTGAACATCACCATCTTTCCCACCTACAGAGTTGATTGATTGATTGATTGATTGATTGATTGATTGATACACTCATTCACCTCTAGGGGTACATGGAAGAGGTACTTAGTTTAGTACTTGAGTGGTCAGAGAAGTTGTCCTCGAGGGAGTGATAGATATAAGAGAAGACTTGGAGTATGGGCAAGAGGAAACTAAATGAAGCTAAGTGAAGTGGCAGGAGGCATGGCACTCGGCAGAGGGAACAGCCTATGCAAAGATGGAGGCAATCAGTTCAGTGCGGCAGGCATGCAGAGTTTAAGAGAAGAATGACAGAAAGTAAATGAGTCTGGAGGGGGCAAACAGGGCTTCAATGACACCTCAAGGAGTTTGACTTATTCCCTAAGAGTGGTGGAAAGCCACTAAAGAAGCAACCCAATCAGATGTGTGTTTAGAAGGACCTGTCTGACTTCAGGGTGGATAGTGGGTTGGAGTGGGACAAGGGGGGAGGTGAGAGGCCAGCTGGAACACTGTTGGCCAAAATCTTGATGTGAGATGATGGGGGCCAGAGCCACAGAAGAAGGCAGTAGGGATGGTGAGAAGTGTGTAGATATTTTCAAGGAGGACTGACTGATTGAATGGATGAGGGGTTGAGAGAGGGGCTGGACCAATTCTTGGTCTCTGGTGTAGGCAAGGGCATGGGTGGTGGTACCAGGCCCCAAGATATCAAACTCTGAGGAAGGTGTAGACTTGGGGTGGGGTTGTGAGGAGTCTAGTTTTTTAGACACGTTGAGTCCAGGATGCCATGTGGATACCTGAATGAAGGTTCCAGGAGTCACTTGGATTCACAAAACTGAAACTCAGCAAAGTGGTCTGGGCTGTGAATCTGGACTGGGTGCCAATATAGAGATGGGAACATGGGTGAGAAACCTGGAATAGGTCTCAAGAGGGAGGCTGCTAATATGCCAAATCATCTGAGAAATCAAGGATGGAAAGGAGCGACAATTTCCACAGGACTGCACAAAAGAAAAGTCATTGGCAAATTTCACAAGCACAGTTCCCCTGAAAGATATAGAAAGAAGCCAGATGGTGGACAGTTGAGGGATAAAGAAGAGGTGAGGGTGATGTATGTATGTGTGTACGTATGTATGTATGTATGTATGTGTAGTAAAGTCTTTAATATGCCACCTTCCACCTCTAGTAATTCTGGAGATACCAGGATGTATTTGCCAAAGTAAACTGCCATAGAAGACCAGCCAGGGAGGGATTTTTCCCACCAAGCACTGTCTGTCTCAGAAAATAACCAACGTGTGGGCTGTCCTCAGCATCCCTCCCTAGCAACCATCATTTGTATTTGAATGCCTGGGGGAGGAGTGCTGTAATCTTGCAGCTATCAACACTGCTATCAGGGTACATCTGTTTTTTGTGTCTGCACAATGGACATTCATTATCATTTGGCTATTGGCATCCTGATACCCTGATATGGGTGGGAGACTTCTTATCCTTAGTGCCAAGGATGGCATATATCCCAAGCCTGACCAATAAGACCTCAGCCTGAGATGTTTTGGAAACTATTGGGAAAGAGAAGCACTCTTTAGGCAAGGATGGCTGCCACATGGAGACAGCCTGCTAGCAGAGGAAAGCAGATCTAAAGACAGAGAGAAAAATAGTCTTGATGCCAATTCTTGAACTCCCGGATCTGGCCATACCTGAACTATTTAATCCCTGGATTTTTCAGTTACATGAGTCAATAAATTCCCCATTTTTGCCTGTCGGAAAGGACTGTGAATTAATGGTTCCAGCAGAAGCAAACTGCTGAGCCATGGGAGCCTAGGGGTGGGGCGAGCTGTTGGTGGAGGAGGTTTACTTGGTTTCCTTTCAGGCATTTCACAAGACATCTCACCCAACAAGTTCCTTTTGCCTTAAGAATTTCCTCCTTCTTTTTGCAGTCATTCTTTTCATTGTTTCCACTTGTATTCCTACCTTTTTTGTAAACCGGACATTGCTCAGAAACATTACACGAGATGCACTGATGTTGTGCTCAGGCCCTCTCCCACCCTCAGAGGCAACACACATGCACTTTTAACAATAAAGGCTCCCAGAACCCAAGTTGGAAGGTCGGGCCTTTGCAGGGATGCCATCAGTGTGTGGTGTCTGTGCCTTCAGTGACTTGCTGACAGCCAATACCAGATTCCATATCCCCCCTTCAGCCCCACCATTCCATGTGTAAGACAACTACTCCAGCAGTGCAAACTTTAGTTCATTTGTGCACAACATGAATTAATCATGCAGGGGAGACTCCTGGCTCCTGGACCACATTTTGCTGTATTAGCAATAAATACCCCTTCATCCTGTCAATGCAATCAGGGAGGAAAACAGAGGTCCAGAAGCCTCTGGATGTGATGAGGAGACTCCGTGGAAATATAGTGGCACATTTCCTATTCTCTCCACTCCCCTCCCCATGTCAGCCCTCATCTAGGTTTCCTTCTTTCTGTTTTGGAGCATGCCTCCTACCTAAAGGCTTCAATTCCATTGATCATATTTTCTGTTCAGCTTCCAGTCTGATGGCCTGTCATTGGCTTGGACACATAGCATGACATCTCCTGGGTATGGTGGGGATTACATATTTCAGTGCTGGGCTTGTTGAATCATGCTGCATTACTTCCTATCCTTCCCCATTTAGAATTATCAATCTTAGGTTTGTTCTTCCTCCTTTCTCCTCCTTTCTTCCCTCCCTCATTCTACCTTCCCCCTTCCCTGCCTCCCTTTCCCCCTCTTACTCTCCTTTCCTCCATCTCCCTCCCTCCTCCTCTTACACCCTTATCTCTTCCTCCTTTCTTCATTTCTTTCTACTTCCCCCCTCATCTTCCTTCCCTCCCTCCTTCCCTTTGTTTACCTTTCGTACATGCCTGTCTTTCTTTCTCTCTTTCTTTCCTTTCTTGTTTCTTTTTCCTTTTCCTCCACTTTGCCCCTACCCCTAAGACTTTCATCCTGTGGTTACAATAAAATGAGAAGGAAGAGAACAATACTGAAAAGCAACTAGGCTCAGCCAATAAATTCTCTAATGCTTGTAATATAGTAGTTTGATTTTCTTCATGTTCACCATATTACATCTTTGAAATAAATTTGTGATTTAATCCATGGAGTCTCAATTTAAGGCATGGAAAGTCCCTTTTTTTCTTCCTTCTTCTCTCCCTTCCTTTCTTTCTTTCTCCCTTTCATTTATTTAGTAAATGTTTTTCGAGGATCTCTTCTGGGCCAGGCCCTGAGTTAGTGTTAGAAATAGTGACTAGAAACATGGACATGATCCCTTCTCTGGTGAGCTTAACAGTCTAGTGGGAGGGGTAGATTTTCACCATAAATCACACATACATGTATTCTCATAACCTCACTGAGTGTTCTGAATTTCCATGAGTCTAAACAGAGGAAACAACCCTGACTGTGGCAGCATGGAGCTCATTTGAAGGATGAGTTGTTTTGGGTAGAGAGGAAGAATGAGCACTCCAATCAGAGGGAACAGAATATGCCAAGGTCTTGGTGTGAGAGGAATCAAGTCACTTTCACAGATGGAAGAACAGCGTGGCTGGGACAGAAAATGGGAAAGACAAAGCCAGAGGTTAGGAGGGTCCAGATATCCAGGGCTTTTACCTAAGGTAAGAGATTCAATCTTCACTCCAAAAGCAAGGGGATGCCACTGAAGGGCTTCCTGATGGGTAGTGGTGGGCAATGACCCCTGTGGCTGTTGGTGCAGTCAGAGTCTGGCTGAGAGGATCTCTTGGTGAGTCTTTTCTAGCCTTCGGTGAACTGAGTGGGCTGGGAAGGGGCAGTTTAGGTCAGTTGCAGAATTGCTCCCAGGGCCTTTACACATCCTATGTGAGTAAGAGGATCCTATGAGACAAGGGAGGTGGGAGGAGCATCATTGAGTATGGATAAGAGCTTCAGACCTAGAGTCAGGCTAATTTGGCCCTGCTTTTTCCAACTATGAGATTCTGAGCAAGTTTATAGCTTCTCTGAGCCTGTTTTTTCATCTGTAAAATGATGATAATAGTAACAAATGTATTGTTTTTGTTTGCCTAGCATCACGTTTCCAGTTAGGACATTACTATCACATATATTTCTGGTGGTACTGGAAATCACAGTGTCCCAGCTATCCTGTCCCCAGAGATTGGTCTAAGGGAGTGGCCCAAGTAGAGTCAATCAAAGTCCCTCTGTGGAATTCAATATGGGGCTGCTGGAGGAGAGGGTCCCTTCAGTTTCAGATTATGAGCTATAAGAACAAGTGATGAGTGAGACTGTGTCACTGGGCCCCAGAAGGCACCTACTACATAAGGCCAACTGGCCAAGACTGGGAGACATAACAGATCTACCTAATACAGAGAAACAAACACAGAGAGGCAGCCAAAATGAGGAAACAGACAAAAAAAAATATGTGTCCCAAATTAAAGAACAGGAGAAAAATCCAGAAAAAGAACTAAATGAAATGGATGTAAGCAACCGATCAGATATAGAGTTCAAAACAATGGTTATAAGGATGTTCAATGAACTTAGGGGAAAAATAGGTGAACTCAGTGAGAACTTTAGCAAAGAAATAGCAAGCATAAAAAAAGGACATAAAAACCATTAAAAAGAACCACTCAGAAATAAAGAATACAATAACTGAAATGAAGAATGAACTAAAAAGAATCACCAGCAGACTAAATAAAGCAGAGAATTGAATCAGCAATTTGGAAGACAAGGTAACATAAAATATCCAATGAGAACAACAAAAAGTAAACAGAATTTTAAAAAATGAGAAGAGTTTAAGAGACCTCTGGGACAATACCAAGTGTAACAATGTTCACATCCAAGGGGCACCAGAAGGAAAAGAAAGAAAGCAAGGGATAGAGAACCTATTTGAAGAAAAATTGATTGAAAATTGTCCCAACCTGCAGAAGGAAGTAGACATAAAGCCCAAGAAGTGCAGAGTGGCCCAAATAAGGTGATTCCAAACAGGCCCACACCAAGACACATTATAATTAAAATGGCAAAGTTTAAAGACAAAGAGAGGATCCAAAAAGCAGCAAGAAAAAGGCAGCTAGTTACTTAGAAGGAAGCTCCCATAGGACCATCAGCTAATTTCTCAAAAGAAAATTTGCAAGACAGAAAGGATTGGCATGAAATATTCAAAGTAATACAAAGTAAGGACCTAAAAACAAGGCTACTCTACACACCAAAGCGATCATGTAAAATTGAAGGACAGATAAAGAGCTTCCCAGACAAGAAGAAGCTAAAGGAGTTCATAACCACAAAACCAGTATTATAAGACGTGTTAAAGGGATTTCTTTCAGAAAAAAAGAGAAGGAGGATAAAAGAACATAAAGATGAATAATAAAATGATAATAACCATCAATAATCATTTTAAATTTAAATGGATTAAATGCTCCAATCAAAAGTCATAGGGTAAATGAATGGATAAGAAAACAAAGCCCTTACATATACTATCTACAAGAGACTCACTCTGACTCAGTCAAATTCTCCCAGTTTGTCAAAAGACAACCACAGACTCAAAGTAAAGGGATGGAAAAAGATATTTCATACAAATGGAAGTGAACAAAAAGCTGGAGTAGCAATACTTATACCAGACAAAATAGACTTTAAAACAAAGGCTATAATAAGAGACAAAGAGGGACATTGCTTAATGACAAAGGGATTAATCCAACAACAAGATATAAATCTTGTGAACATTTATGCATCTAACATAGGAGCAAACTGAATATATAAAGCAAAAATTGACTGACATAAATGTAGAGATAGACAGTAATAGTAGGGGACTTTAACACTCCATTGACACCAGACAGAAAATCAACAGGTAAACAGTGGCCTTAAATGATATACTAACCCAACTGGATTTCATTGACATTTTTAGAGCATTTCACTTCAAAGCTGCAGAATATACATTCTTTTCAAGTGCACATGGACATTTTCTAAGATAGACCATTTGTTAGGCTACAAAACAAGTCTCAATATATTTAAGGAGATTGAAATCATATCAAATGTCTTTTCTGACCACAAAAATACGAAATTAGATATCAACTACAAGAAAAAAACTGAAAAACACATGATGACTAAATATCATGTTACTAAATAATGAATGGGTCAACAATGAGATAAAAGAAAAAATCAAAAGATACCTTGAGAAAAATTAAAATGAAAACACAACAACCCAAAATCTATGGAACACAGTGAAAGCAGTCCTCAGAGGGAAATTCATATCAATACAATTCATATCAATACCTCAAGAAACAAGAAAAATCTCAAATAAATAATTTAACCTTACACTTAAAGAAACTAGAAAAAGAACAGTAAATGAACCCCAAAGTGAGTAGAAGGAAGGAAATAAAAAAGATCAGAGTGGAAGTAACTGAAACAGAATCTAAAAAAAAACCCAAAAAAACAAAAGGTCAATGAAATCAAGAGCTGGTTCTTTGAAAAGGTAAACAAAATTGATAATCCTTTAACCAGACTCATCATGAAAAAAAGAGGACCTAAATAAACAAAATCAGAAATGAGAGGACAAGTAACAACTGACACCACAGAAATGCAAAGGAAAATAAGAAAATATTATAAACAAGTATATGTCAACAAATTGGACAATCTGAAAGAAATGAATAAATTTACAGAAACATACAATCTTTTAAGATTGAATCAAGAAGAAACAGAAGATCTGAACCAACCTTTTACTACTAATGAAATCAAATCAGTAATAATAAAAAAAACCAAACTACCAATAAGTGAAAGTCCTGGAACAGATGGCTTCATAGGTGAATTTTACCAAATATTCAAAGAAGAATAAACAATAATCTTTCTCAAACTATTCCAATAAATTCAAGGAGGGAAATCTCCCAAACTCATTTTATGAGGCCACCATTATTCTGATTCCAAAAACCAGACAAAGACATTACAAAAAGCGAAAATTATATGCCGATATCCCTGGTGGACATAGACATAAAAATCCTCAACAAAATATTAGCAGACCAAATTCAAGAAGACATTAAAAAGTTCATACACCATAATTAAATGGGATTTATTCTTGGGATTCAAGGTTGTTTCAATAACTGCAAGTCAATTACCATAATATACCACATAAATAAAATGAAAGATAAAAATAATATAATTGTATCAATAGATGCACAAATAGCATTTGACAAAATCCAGCATCCATTTATGATAAAAACTCTCAGCAAAGTGGGACTAGAAGGCACATCCCTCAACGTAACAAAAGCCATATATTTATTACAAACCCACAGCCAACATCATACTCAATGGGGAAAATGTAAAAGGTTCTCCTTAAGATCAGGAACAAGACAAGAATGCCCAGGGTGATGTCACAGAAATGGCAGTGTGAGGAGTGCTTCTGGAAATCTCTCCTGGAAGTTACAACAAATTGCACAACTATAATTCAACAAAGGATTCCTTGCTCAATACACAAGTATATCTGAGAGACCTGCACATCGAATCAGCTACAGGTGGGCAAATTGAGTGAGCCGGGGAGAGGCGAAGGGGGAAGTACAAGGACACAAGGCTGCAGGAAGCAGACTGGAGCTCACTGCAGTCCAGAGCTTACTGCAGTCCTGGAAGAGGGGAGAATTCAGGCTGCAGGCACACCCCATGTGGCCCACAGTCCTGTCTGTGGGATCAGAATACAAGATGGCTGAACCCAGCAGTCAGGGCAGAGACCTCAGGTGAGAACTGTGTTTTAAGCCCTCACTTCCAGGCAGAAAACAGAAAACAAAGACTTGGAGCCCGGCCACCTACCCCCACCCTCCCAGAGCTTGCCCTACTTCCACCCTCTCAGTTTTAGAAGCGGGATCCAGAAGAAATGGTAGACTGTTTGGATTATCTACAGCACTGAGAACTGCAGCCCCGCAACCACAAATTCTCAGTGCAACTAATTCTGGCAAAAGGGAAGGAACTGTAGGAGCAAGACAACTGTGGGCTGGTAGTCGCCATTGCTCAAAGCCACAAATTCACGAGCCACCTCTCACATTCCACCCTGCTCCCACCTTTCTGAGTGGATCCCTGCAGGGCCAACCAGAGCAACTGAGACATGCAGGCTCTACAATGCACTGGAGGGGCAGCACTGGAATCTCAGAACCTCAAAACTCTATCACTATCCACATTCGCCCATGGAGGAAGTGCCCTGAGACCCAGGTGACGTGCTCACAATGGAGAAGTCCCCATCACCTGAGAAACTGTGAGAGTGCAAGAGAAAATATAATGCTACAGTGTGAGAGAAAATAAAAGGCTGCAGTGGGGAGAAAATAAAACATTCCAGCAACACATACTGGAAAGCAAAAGAAAGACCTCTTTATATCAACCTGCTACAGAACCCACTCCTGTAGATGCCCAGGAAGAGAAATAATAATTCATTAATTGCCATGAATAACCAAGGTAACAAGGCAGCTCAGAAAGAAAATGAAAACTCTCCAGGAAATGAACTTAAAAACGTGGAAATATGTGACTTAAATGACAGAGAATTCAAGATTGCAGTTCTGAAAAAACTCAATGAAATGCAAGAAAACACAGCAAGTTTAATGAACTCAGAAACACAATCAAAGAACAAAATGAACATTTTTCCAAAGAGATTGAAATTTTTAAAAAGAACAAAATAGAAACTCTGGAGATGAAGAACTCAATAAAAGAAATGATGAATGAAATAGACAGCTTAAGTAATGGAACTGACCAGGTGTAGGAAAGAATTAGTGATACTGAAGACAGAAATCTGAAAATGACACAGATGGAAGAAGAGAGACTTGAGAGTTAAAAGAAATGAAAAAACTATACAAGAATTTTCTGACTCCATCAGAAAGAACAACATAAGAATAATAGGTATACCAGAAAGGGAAGAAAAGGAGAAGGGAACATGGAGGATATTCAACCAAATAGTGATGAGAGCTTCCCAAACTTGTGAAAAGAACTGGATCCTTGAATACAAGAAGCAAATAGAACACCTAATTACCTCAAACCCAGCAGGCCTTCTACAAGGCACATTGTATTGAAGCTGTCAAAAATTAATGACAGGACTTTCGGTAAAATGGCGCAATAGACAGATGCTGTGCTAACTGCCTCCCAGGATCACACCAAAATTACAAGCAAAGTATACAGCATTCAACCCTGGAGGTCCCCGGAACACTGGAGGAACAGAACCACTAAACGAAGAACTTTAAGAGGAGGCTGTGTCGGGTCTGGTAGGACGGGCAGAGACAAGAGAGGGTGAACCCCATGAGGGAGGTCCCAGCTGCGGGGAGGCTTCTCCAGTTGGGGGAGAGACCCTCCGGCCACACACCAAGCTCACCAGCCCAGAGTTCCTTTGCCGGGAAGAGAAGTTCTAAGACAGCTGGCAGTAAATTAGTGAGGACTCTCTTTGCTCAGCTCTGTGAGGCTAAGAGCGGCTAGAGAATCAGTGGGGCTGGCGCATGGGCTTGCTCGCCGGTGAGCACTTACCTAGCTACTGGTGGAGGGAGTGGCTGTGTGAGCCGGACCCCAGAGCCTGCGGGAACGGACTGAACTTAGCACCTTTGGTGCAAAGGCTGGAGGTTTTTGGACTGTTGTTCCTGTGGTGTGGAGCCTGCACGTGAGTGGTGTAGAGAGGGCGCCATTTTGTTGGGCTTGGGCCCTCCCACAAAGGATCAGGTCCGAGACGTCATTGGTCTGGTGGAATTGGCGCAGAAATGCATGTGTGCATGCGCGCGCACGTGCGCATGCGGCCTTGGATCCCCACCCTCCACTCGGCTTATACTGCATTGCCAGGGAAACACTGGGCGGGTGCCCTCTGGCTCCAACAGGCTGCTCACTGAGATGCGGGAGTGCACAAGCCGCCTTGGGTCCCTGCTCTCCGCACTGCACTTGCAGAGTTCCCAGGCTGGTGATTGGTTGTCGGGCTGTTCGGCCTGATATGCGAGCAGCTGATTGGGACAGGTTGAGACTGGGAGTTTTCCTGGGAGTGTTGGGCCGTTAGCTGTGTGCCTGCGTGATCCAGCCAGGGCTCTCCTGGTGATCTATCTAATACATCAATGCAATCCCAGAGCGACAGCCAGAATAGGGAAACAAAGAAACATGTCACAAGTAAAAGACCAGAAGAAACCTCTAGAAATGGAACTAAATGAAACAGAGGGATCCAACCTTTCAGAGACACAGTTTAGAACACTGATGATAAGAATGTTTAAGGAACTTAGCGAGGACATAAAGAAGGATAGGGAAACCATAAAAAACAACCTGTTAGAACTAAAGAATACAATAACTGAAATGAATAACACACTCGAAGGAATCACCAGTAGAGTAGATGAAGCAGAGGAGCGGATCAGCGATTTGGAAGATAAAATAGCAGAAATCAACCAGTTGGCACAACAAAAAGACCAAAGAATAAAAAACAATGAAAATAGTTTAAGAGCCCTATGGGACAAAGTGAAGCAAAACCATCTTCGAATAATAGGAATACCAGAAGGAGAAGAGAAGAAGCAAGGGGTAGAGAATGTATTTGAAAAAATAATGACTGAAAACTTCGCTACCCTGGTGATGGAAATCAACATACATGCCCAGGAAGTGCAGAGGGTTCCAAACAAGCTGAACCCAAACAGGTCCACACCAAGACACATCATAGTTAAAATGGCAAAGGTTAAAGACAGAGACAGAAACCTAAAAGCAGCAAGAGAAAGACAGCAGTTTACATACAAAGGAACTCCTGTTAGACTAACCGCTGACTTGTCTACAGAAACTCTGCAAGCCAGAAGGGAGTAGCAGGAGATATTCAAAGTGACACAAAATAAAGGCCTACAACCAAGATTGCTCTACCCAGCACGGCTATCACTTAAAATTGAAGGAGAAATAAAGAGCTTCTCAGAAAAGAATAAGCTTAAGGAATTCATTACCACCAAGCCAGCACTGCAAGAAATGTTAAAAGGGCTTTTATAAACAAAAGAAAGGGATAAACAAGCTAACCCAGAGAGACCTGGAATACAAATAACAAAATGGCAATACATATGCACCTATCAATAATCATTTTAAATGTGAATGGGCTAAATGCTCCAATCAAAAGACAGAGCGTGGCTGAGTAGATGAGAAAATAGGATACATGTATATGCTGTTTACAGATGGAATAAGATATTTCATGCAAATGGAAATGAGAAAAAAGAAAAGCTGGGGTACCAATACTTATTTGGACAAAATAGACTTTAAAATGACTACTATAAAAGACAAAGAAGGGCACTATAACCCTAATAAACATCTATGCACCCAACATAGGAACTCCTAATTACTTATAACAGATTTTGACAGACATAAAGACAGGGATCAACAGTAATACTATCATAGTAGGGGACTTCAGCACCATTGTCACCAACGGACAGACCCTTTAGACAGAAAATCAACACAGAAAGAGGGGCCTTAAATGATACTTTAGACCAGCTGGACTTCGTTGATATTTTTAGTGCGTTTCACCCTGAAAAAAACAAAATATACATTCTTCTCAAGTACACATGGGACATTTTCCAAGATAGACCATGTTAGGCCACAAAACAAGTCTCAGTAAATTTAAGAAGATTGAAGTCATATCAAGCAGATATAAAGGAAAAACTGATGGTTGTTGGCTGAGAGGGAGTGGGGAAGAGGGAGAGGAGGAAGGTTTTGGACAGTGTAGGTCGGACTACAATGTTGCCGCAGGGATATAGGGGCAGTTCTGGGAATGTAATTGATAATGTTGTGAACAGACTATTATGTTGCGAGAAATAAGTCAGTCGGAGAAGGACAGGTACCATGTGATCTCACTTGTATGTGGAGTCTGAAGAGCTGAGTGAACGATCAAAGTAAACAGACTCGTAGATGTAGAGGAAAAACTGAAGGTTGCTAGTTGGGAGGGGTGTGGGGATGTTGGGGAAGGGGAAGGGATTAGACAGCATAAATAGACAACTACAATATTGCCACAGGGATATGAAACACAGTTCGGGGAATATAATAATGTTGTAAAAATTTTGTGGCATGTTAGATGGTCACATGTCTTGTTAGGGAGACCACTTCATGGATGGAGTAGAGGCTTGATCACTGCACTGTACACCTGAAGCTGATGTTGTATAGTATTGTATGCCAACTGTAACTGAATATGTGGATGATCACAGGATGTGGAATATACTGTGGAGGGGAGTCAGGGGAGTTGTGATAGATATGTATGATATGGGGGGGGAGTGGGGTGGCGAACTGGGGGAGGGGTGTTGTCACTTTGGGGGGTAAAGAGTATAACTATTGCATTGTGTTGTACACCTGAAACTAATTTAAAAAATGAAAAAAAAATTAATGACAAAGAGGAGGCAGCCGGGTGGCTCAGTTGGTTAGAGCATGCGCTCTGAGCAGCAGGGTTGCTGGTTCAGTTCCCACATAGGCCAGGAATCTGCGCCTTCCTGTAACTAGATTGAAAACAGCAACTGGACTTGGTGCTGAGCTGTGCCCTCCATAACTAAGATTAAAGAACAACAACTTGACTTGGAGCTGATGGGTCCTGGAAAAAACACACTGTCTCACAAATAAGCACATTGTTCCCCAATAAAGTTAAAAAAAAATTAATGACAAAGAAAGAATCCTCAATGCAGCCAGGGAAAAGATGACGGTAACCTACAAAGGAAAGCCCATTATATTATTATCAGATTTTTTAGCAGAAACTGTACAGGCCAGGAGTGAGTTGACTAAAATATTCAAACTATTGAAAGAGAAATTATGATCCAAGAATAATATATCCAGCAAAGACAGCCTTTAGATATGAAGAAGGTATAAAGACCTTTCCAGACATACAGAAGCTGAGGGAATTTTCTAACACAGAACCTGCATTACAAGAAATACTGAAGGAGGCTATTTGACCTGAAATAAAAAATCAAAAGAAGACAAAACCGTGAGCAGTATTATGAACAGACAGACAGAAGCAGGAAATGGCAACCCTTACACAAAATGGGGCTCTACACACTTAAACATAACATAAAGGATAAAGAAGAAAAAAACATTGAAGAAAAGGAAAAATAACCAAACACCTTGCTACTACTGCAACTCGGAAATCAACTCACAGCATGAATAGGGGTAGCTTGTGACGACAAAAACATAAAAGGGGAGAGAGTAAAGGTCTGAACCTGCAAAGGGGAGTGGAGATAAGAAGCATGCTGAAGAAAAAGGACTACTATATATATGAAACTTTTTTTAACATAAACTTAATGATAACCACTCAAAACAAAACAAAAATCCAGAACTGAAATATATAACATTAAAAAAAAGAAACAGATGGAACAATAATAGAATACAACCACACTGAAATAATAGACAACAACAAAAAGGCAAAGAAAAAACTGAGCCACCAGAAAACAAAAGATAGATGATCATATATCAAAAATCACCCTAAATGTAAATGGACTGAACTTACCAATGACAAGTCACAGAGTAGCAGATTAGATAAAAAACTTAAACCCAACCATAAGCTGCCTCCAAGAGACACATCTCAGCTACAAGGACAAATATAGACTCAAAGTGAAAGGGTGGAAATTGAGACTCCAAGTAAATGGTATTCAGAGAAAAGCAGGTGTAACCATACTGATATCAGATGAAACAGATTTCAGGATAAAAAATGTAACAAGAGACAAAGATGGACATTTCATAATGATAAAGGGGATTGTACAAGAAGACATAACAGTCATCACTATTTATGCCCCCACTGAAATATCCAAAACAACTACTAATAGAACTAAAGGGGGAAATTGACCAAAACACAATTATAGTAGGGAACCTAAATACATCATTGACAGCTATGGATAGATCATCCAAATCAAAATAAATAAAGATATATCAGTCCTAAATGACAAATTAGATGAAATGGACATAATTGACATTTATATAGCACTTCATTCTAGAATACCAGACTATGCAGTCTTTCCTAGTGTACATGGAACATTCTCAAGGATAGACCATATATTGGAACATAAAACTAGCCTCAACAAATTTAAGAAGACTGAAATCATACCAAGCATATTTTCTGATCACAAGGCTTTGAAAATGGATATCAACGCAAAAAGAAAGCAGGAAAACCCACAAATACATGGAGATTAAACAACATACTTTTAAAGAACGACTGGGTCAAATAAGAAATAGGAGAGAGTTCCCTAGACTCCACTCCACACTATACTCCACATCCAGTGACTATATATATATATCCAATTACAGTTGGCTTATTTCACAATAAAAGAATTAAAAACAAAATAAATAGGAGAGAGATCAAAAGATACATAGGAACAAATGAGAATGAAAATATATCCTATCAAAATTTTGGGGGTGCAATGAAAGCAGTTTTAAAAGGGAAATTTATATCAGCACAGGCCTATCTCAAGAAAGAAAAAAAATCCCAGATAAATGGCCTCAAGTTGCACCTTAAAGAACTAAAAAAACAACAACAACAAATGAAGCCCAAAGTCAGCAGGATGAAGGAAATAATAAAAATCAGAGCAAAACTAAATGAAATGGAGAACAGAAAGACAACAGAAAATATTAATGCAACAAACAGTTGGTTCTTTGAAAAGATTACTAAACTTGACAAACCCTTGGCTAGACTCACTAAGATAAAAAGAGAAAAGACACAAATAAACAAAATCTGAAATGAAAGACGAGAAGTTACCATGGATGCCACAGAAATACAAAGGATTATCCAAGAATACTATGAAGGAATATATGCCACCAAATTCAATAACCACAAGAAATGGATGTTTCTAGATACATATAGCCATCCTAGGCTGAATCATGAAGAATTAGAAAATCAAAATAGACCTATCAACAGTAAGGAAATTGAATCAGTTATCCGAAACCTTCCCAAAAGCAAAAATCCTGCACCAGATGGCTTCACTAGTGAATGCTACCAAACATTCAAAAAGTATCTAACACCTGTATTACTCAAACTCTTTCAAAAAATTGAAGAAGAAACAATACTCCCTAACTTATTTTATAAGGCCAACATTACCCTGATACCAAAACCTGGAAAGGATAACACAAAAAAAGAAAACTACAGACCAATACATCTAACATATCTAACAAGGTGCAAAAATCCTAAACAAAATTCTAGCAAATCGAATGCAAAAAAGCATTACAAAAATTATACATCACGACAAAGTGGGGTTCATCTCAGGAGCACAAGGATGGTTCAACATATGCAAATTGAACAATGTGATATACCACATAAACAAAATAAAAGATTAAATCATATTATTATATCAATAGATGCAGAAAAACATTTGACAAGATATAACATCCATTTCTGAGTAAAACACTTAATAAAATGGGTAAAGAATGAAAATACCTTAACATAATAAGGGCCATGTATGACAAACCCTCAGCTAATATCATAATTAATGGTAAAAAACTGAAGCCCTTTGTTCCATGTTCAGGAACACAACAGGGCTGTCCCCTATCACCTCTGCTTTTCAACATAACATTGGAAGTCCTAGCCAGAGCAATGAGGCAAGAGAAAGGAATAAAAGGCATCCAAATAGGGAATGAAGAAGTTAAACTGTCACTTTTTGCAGATGACATGATGCTATGTATAGAAAACCCTAAAGACTCCACCACAAAACTATTAGAAACAATAAACTAACAGTAAAGTTACAGGGTAGAAAATTAATGTACAAAAGTACATTGCATTCTTATATATTAACAATGAAACTTCAGAAAAAGAAATTAAAAAAATACAATTCCTGGGGCGAGCCGAGTGGTGCGCTGGTTAAGAACTGACTTGGGATGCTGGCTCTGAGCAGCAGGGCCCCGGTTCGGATCCCACATATGAGGGCCAGTGACACTGCCTTCTACAGCTAAGATGGTGAACAACAGCTCCACCTGGAGCTGGGCAGCCGTGAGTCCCTGGGGACGGCACAGCTGCAGCCCCTGCTGCAGTGGGCTGCCATAGGCTACAGTGAGTGGCCAGCAGCCAACGTGAGCAGCCGGCAGCCAGTGTGAGCTGCCAAGAGTCACTATGAGCAACCATCCAGAGACCGGTGAACAATCTGCCTCACCCAGAAAGAGCACAATGATGGTAGTAACATGGGCCAGAGAAGCAATGTCCTCCACAACTAGACTGAAGAACAAAAGGACAGCAGCTTGTCTGTTCTCCTCCCCCAATTCCCCAATAAAATCTTAACAAAACAAACAAACAAACAAACAAACAAAAAAAAAATATATATATATATATTTCCTTTTGCTATTGCAACAAAAAGAATAAAATACCTAAAAATAAACTTAACCAAGGATGTGAAAGACCTATACACTGAAAACTATAAGACATTTTTAAAAGAAATTGAAGAAGACACAAAGAAAAGGAAAGACATTGCGTGTTCATGGATTGGAAGAATCAACATAGTAAAAATGGCCATATTATCCAAAGCAATATACAGATTTGATGCAATCCCCATCAAAATCCCAATGGCATTTTTTCAAGAAGTACAACAGAAAATCATCAGATTTGTTTGGAACCACAAAAGACCCCAAATAGCCGAAGCAATCCTAAGAAAAAGAACAACGTTGGAGGTATCACAGTCCCTGACTTCAGCTTGTACTACAGGGCAACAATAATCAAAACAGTATGGCACTGGCATAAAAATAGACACACAGACCAATGGAATAGAATTGAGAATCCAGAAATAAACCTACATAAATATGGACAGATAATTTTGGTTGAAGGAGCCAAAAACATACAATGGAGAAAAGAGCCTCTTCAATAAATGGTGCTGGGAGAACTGAAAAGCCACATACAAAAGAATGAAACTAGCCACATGCAAAAGAATGATACTACCTGTCACTGTGTACCAAAATTAAATTAAAATGGATCAAAGACCTGAACGTAAGACCTGAAACAATAAACTTCATAGAAGAAAACATAAGTACTAAATTTAAGAGTTTTGGGTTCAAATAGGACTTTATGAATTTGACCCCAAAAACAAGGGAAGTAAAAGTAAAAATAAATAGATGTTGCTAAACAGCTTCTGCACACCAAACAAACAAGCAAACCATTAACAAAATAAAGAGGCAACCAAGCGAATGGGAGTAGATATTTGCAAACAATGCCTGTGATAAGGGGTTAATATCTGTGGGGACCCAGCTGTTAGGGCCCCCTATTGTGTACAGGCTTTGGAGGCTGGTCAGCCTGGCCCCTCCCCCCTGGGTTGGACAGTGGGGAAGACAGACAGGCTGGTGCTATGTAAGACAGGCTATGTAAGTTATTTGTAAGTTTCATGCAAGTTTCTCCCTAGCGCACATGTGTTGTTGACACCATGCCACTATTGTTCGTGTGTGTGTGTGTGTGTGTGTGTGTGTGTGTGTGTGTGTGTGTGTAAAAACCCCACTTCCATTTTGATCGCTCTCTCTGGCCCCAGCCTCCGATGAATAAAGAGCTGTTGCTGCATTTATGGCACATATCCCAAGTGCTTTCTTTCTCACCACCAAAACAGTCCCTGCTTGAAACACTCGGACCCGACAATATCCCGAAATATATAAGGAACTCATACAACTCAACAACAAAAATAAAAATAATTCAATTAAAAAATGGGCAGAGGACATGAACAGAAACTTCTTCCAACAAGATGTACAAACAGCAAACAGATACATGAAAAAAATATTCAACTTCACTAGCTATTAAGGAAATGCAAACCAAAACCACAATGACATATCACTTCACACCAGTTTGAATGGCTATCATCAACAAGACAAATAATAACAAGTGTTGGAGAGGCTGTGGAGAAAAAGGAGCCATCATACACTGCTTGTGGGAATGCAGATTGGTGCAGCCGCTATGGAAGGCAGTGTGGAGATTCCCTGAAAAATTAAGAATAGAATTTCTATATGACCCAGCAATTCCTCTTCTGGTATGTACCCCAAAAATCTGAAAACATGTTTATTGCAGCATAATTTACTGTGGCCAAGACATGGAAACAACCAAAGTGTCCTTCAATAGATGATTGGATAAAGAAGATGTGGTTTATATACACAATGGAATACTACTCAGCCATAAGAAAAGATGAAATAGTCATTTGCGACAACATGGATGGATTAACATGGATGGATTTTGGGATTATTATGCTAAGTGAAATAAGTCAGAGAGAAGAAGTCAAGAACCATATGATTTCACTCATATGTGGGTTATAAAACTGAAGGCAACAAAGGAACAAAACAAACAAGTAAAGAAACAAAAACTCATATGGGCCGGCCAAGTGGCGCGGTGGTTAAGCGCTGGCTCATAGACACAGATAACAGTTTAGTGGATACCAGAGGGAAAGGAGGAGAGGGGATAGTAGAAGAGGATAAAGGGGGTCAAATAATTGGTAATGGAATGAGAACTGACTCTGCATGGTGAACACATAATGCAATATATAGATGATGTATTATAGAAATGTCACTTGAAAATTATGTAGTTGTGTTGACCATTGTCATCCCAATATATTTTAATTAAAAAAAAAGACAAGAATGCCAACATTCACCACTTCTATTCAACATATTAGAAATCCTAGCCACAGCACTCAGACAAGAAAAAGAAACAAAAGACATCCAAATTGGAAAAGAAGAAGTAAAACTCTCATTATTTGTAGATGACATGATATTATATATAGAAAACCTGAAAGATTCCATAGACTGTTAGAATTAATAAATAAATTCAGTAAAGTAGCAGAATGCAAACTCAATGTTCAGAAAACAGTTACATTTTTATACACTAATAGTGAGCTGTCAGAAAGAGAAATTAAGAAAACAATCCCATTTACAATTACTTTAAAAAAAATAACCTAGGAATAAATTTAACCATGGAGGTAAAAGACCTGTACTCAGAAAACTATAAGACACTGAAGAAAGAAACTGAAGACAATACAAATAAATGGAAGTATAGAGGGCACAAAAAAAGTATATACATATTAAGAAAGGAAAAAGCTGTATTAATATATGCTGATAAAAAAAGTCACATTTGACTTTTGCAATTACAAGAGATACTCAAAATGGTCACTATCAGGATCCAGACACTTCTGATTATGGCGAACTACTGCTTGAACAATATTGACCAAAGTGTTAACATATCTTAAAACGTGTATACATATTTTTGGCATCCTGGTGTATATTATTTCGATGCTAGGAAAATGCAATCCCTATCAAAATACCAATGGCATTTTTTACAGAACTAGAACAAATAATCTTAAAAATTATATAGAGCCATAAAACACCCCAAATAGCTACAGAAATCTTGAAGGGAAAAAATAATAATAATATTTGAGGTATCATGTTACTTGATATCAAACTATACTACAAAACTACAATAACCAAAATAGCATGGTACTGGCATAAAAACAGGCACAAAGATCAATGGAACAGAATAGAGAGCCCAGAAATAAACCCACACCTACATGGTCATTTAATCTATGACAGAAGAGGCAAGAACATACAGTGGGATAAAAATAGTCTATTCAATAAACGGTGTTGGGAAAACTGGACGAATACATGCAAAAAAAAAAAAGAAAGAAAAGAAACTGGACCACCTTCTTACACAATATACAAGAATAAACTCAAAATGTGTTAAAGACTTAAACATAAGACCTGAAACCAGAAAACTCCTAGAAGAAACGATAAAAAGATATATATAATATATAATATATATATATAATATATATATAATATATATATATTTATTTATTTATAAAATCTACCTCTTCAGGCAAGGGAAATAAAAAATAAATAAACAAGTGGGACTACATCAAACTGAAAAGTTTTGTATGACAAAAAGAAAAGACAACATACTGAATTGGAGAAGATATTTGCCAGTAATACATCTGATAAGGGGTTAATAACCAAAATTTATAAAGAACCCATACAACTCAACACCGAAAAAACAAACAATCCAATTTAAACATGGGCAGAGGAACTAAACAGACATTTGTCCAAACAGGACATACAGATGGGCAATAGACACTTGTCGGGATGGTTATCATCAACAAGCCAGCAAACAAGTGCTGGTGAAGATATGGAGAAAAGGGAACCCTTGTGCAGTGTTGGTGGGATTGCAAATTGGGGCAGCCACTATGCAAAACAGTATGGAGGTTCCTCAAAAAATTAAAAATAAGAGCTGCCATACAATTCAGCAATTCCACTTCTGGGTATTTATCTGAAGAAATCCAAAACACTAATTTGAAAAGATATATACACCCCTATGCTCATTGCAGCATTATTTACAATAGCCAAGATATATAAACAACACAAGTGCCCATCAATAGAAGATTGGATAAAGAAGAAGTGGGAAAAAAAAAAGAAGTGGTACATATAAACCATGGAATATTACTCAGCCATAAAAAAGAATGAAATCTTACCATTTGCGACAACATGGGTGGACCTAGAGGGTGTTATGCTAAGTGAAATGAGTCACACCGAGAAAGACATCTGTCTCACTATGTGTGGAACGTAAAGAACAGAATAAACGAACAAACAAAAATGAAATAGACACAGATACAGAGAAAAAACTGATGGTTGCCGGAGGAAAGAGGGGTTGAGGAGCTGAGTGGAAAGTGTGAAGGATTAAAAAATGCAAATTGGTAGTTACAAAATAGTCATGAGGTGTGAAATACAGCATAGAGAATATAATCAATAATATTGCAACAACTCTGTATAGGTGGGTACTAAACCAATCAGGGGGATCACTTTGTGAGTTATATAGATGTCTAATCACTATGCTGTACACCTGAAACTAATATAAAATAATACTGAATATCAACTGTACCTGAAAGAAATAATAATTTTTTTTAAAGACCAGCTCCCTTCTACTCCATAGCAGCTGATTTCCTATTATCTTTTTTACACAGTGTATTAGTTATCTATTGATATATAATGAATGAGCCAAAATGTAGTGGCTTAAAACAACCAGAGGTTAATTATCTCCTGGCTTCTGCGGCTCATGGATTCAGGAACAGCTCTGCTGGGTGGTTCTAGTTCAAGGTCTCTTGTGAGTCTGAAGTCAAGACATGGATCAGTGCTGCTGTGGTCTGAAAGCTTGACTGGGGCTAGGGGATCCATTTTCAATATGGCCCACTCATATGGGTGTTGGAAGAAGACTTCAGGTCCTGGCCACATGAACCTCTCCACAGAGCTGCTTGAGTGTCCTCATGAGGTGGCAGCTGGCCTCCCTCAGAGTGAGTGATCCAAGGGAAAGGAAGATGAAAGCTACAATCTCTTTTGTCACCTAATCTTGGAAGTCACAAGCATCATTTCTGCAGTATTCTACTAATAGAACAGATCAGCCCTGCTCAGGGTGGGAGGGGGCTACACAAGGATGCGAGTACCAGGAGTCAGGGGTCATTGGGGGTGGTTGCCACACTTGCGAGGGCAGCAGTGGTATTCTTAAATATTATTAATTTTTTCTTAGTCTGATCCCCCAGAAGGCCTTTGGATGTTCAGAATAGCAGGGCACACTTGAGGCACCAAAAACACCCCTTTCAACAACTTGTGCCTGAAAGAGTTCTTTTCAGAGCTTGCAGAGAACTTCTAAAATAAACTAGTGAAATGACTAAACTAATTTATTGGTCTATAATTTACTTTCATATCTGGAGATTTCCTAATAAATGTTAGCTTCACGTTGGCAGCTTGTCAGAACTATGGCCCCCTTCAGGGTGACACAAAGCACCTTAGCTCCAGGGATGGGAAGGTTGGTACAGCACAGGGGAAAGAGCACTGGACCTAGAGGCTGGGTCTTGAGTTTGGGAGCTGGCCCTGCCTCTTCCCTGTCATCAGATCCCAAGCAAAACACTTTTCTTTCTGTGCCTCAGTTTCTCTCTTTGGTCCTCTGACTCATAGGGCTTTTAGTAGGTGTAAATGAGCTAATGCAGCATTTACAAAAGAGTGGTCCATGGGACACTGGCACCGGGGGCTGTTAACCTCCAAAGGGGTTCTGTGCTGAAGTGAGCCTGGAAAAGTGTTAAGCAAAGTTCCATCATGTCCAGCCTTCCTTGGCTGCAGGCAGGACCTGCTTCATAGGCATGCAGTCCCCAGGGCTCCATGCTCAGAAGAGACCTGCACTTGGGGTTTTATACCCTGCAGTTACTGTCTTGACGTTCTTAATCATTTTGTCTTTAAAATTGTGTATTGTGAATGGAGTTTGATGGAACAATAGAGCAAGTGCTGGGGCTCTGGAGTCTCAACTCACAGCAGTCCCCACTTCACCACCTCCCTAGGCTGGGTCTTCAGCTTCTGCTCCCCTCCCCTGCTGCCTAGGCCCCACCAGCTTCCCCTTCCCTACCCTGCCCAGAGACCATGTCAAGGATACGCAGACCATGGAGCTCAGAGCAGGGCTGGTTAGCTTGGAGGTGGGCAGCATTCTACTATCACCCTCTGCCCCCACTGGGGCCTGGATGCAGGTGATGGCAGGGCTGGGGTCCAGTGCCCATTCCAAAGTGTCTCAGGGCAAGGCAAGGCTACAGGTATCCCAATTCTGGGCCAGCAGCATCCCGACATATTTGGCAGGCAACTTGGTGGGGGCCTCTCCACCACCTCTGATCCAGGTACTGAAGGGTTTGCAGTCTTTTGGGGATCACCCATCTGCTGTGGGTCGGGGCACCCATGTGAAAAGGGGATCAAATTACCCACCATCAGCCAGGGCCATGCATTCTTACTTTGCATTGGGTCCCACAAATTATGTAGCTGATCCTACCTGCAGGACTTGTCAGATCCTTTAGTACAAAAGGCACTAAAGTATAGTGGTTCAGAGAGCAGACTTGGGAGCTAAATTGTCTGGGGTTCGGTCATGGCTCCACATCTTACCTGTGTTGTCACCTTGGTCCATTTACCTAACCTTTCTGTACCTGTATCTCTACGGCTTATTTAGCTCCTACCTCATAGGGTGTGAGGATTAAATGAGATAGCACATGCAAGGCATCTAGATTAGTGCTTGCCATGTACTGGGTGTTAGTTGATAGAATTTAATGCTTGTTTCTCCCAGAAGACTGCAATGTTCCTGGGGCAAGAACGTTATCTGTAGCATCCACTGCTACAATCCTGGCACCCAACACCATGCCTAAAACAGACTCGAGGAGCACTTGCATAATGAATGAATCTCCAAGAGTGACTTCCCGCAGAATACCCATCCTATCCCCTTTTCCCCAGAGAATCTTACAGAATCAATGTTCCACAGACTGCACAGTTAGGAAATGCTAAGCATGCCTCTGTTAGGGAGAGCGCCCACAGGTGCAGGGAGCAATTAGAAACACAGCTTTGTGCAAGGTCCTTTCCCCTCCCTTATGTCCTTTGAGACTTGGCATCTTGTCCCTGCTCCTTCAGGGTCTCCTGACATTGAGAATGGAGCATATAGACACACAGAGACTCTGGCCCACATTCTCTCTGGCCCATCTATTGTGCTGGGAACAGCTCTTTTACACCCCCTCCCCTCCACGGGCCACACAGGGCATGATATCTTACTCCTCCTACCTGTTCTTAATTGGGCCCATTTGTCCTTTGATTCCCCACTCTGGTTCCTTTTCTCCACAAAGCCCTCTTTCTTGTCAGTTGACAGATTCCCTACTGTCATGAGCACATTTTTCAATTTGTGTCCTTCCAGTGGTTTCCTAACCAGGGTTTTCACTCTTTTTAAAGCTGCTTAACTTTATAATTTCCAAATGATTTTCCTCGCCTGCCATGCCACTCCTCCACCCCCACTCTGCAGCTTTCTTCCCAGGCCTTTCATTTTCTCGGCCCTGAAGCCATGCAAGTATGTGTGGGGGACCCTTTAATGAAGCCTGATTTATTCAGCTATGGAAAGAACTACCATCTTAATTAGGATTTCTCCAAAAGTTGGCCTTGAGATCAAGCCTTGGGTTTATCTGGGAAGAGATCCAGGAAACAGAAGTGAAAGAGAGTGAAAGAGGAAGGGGAGAAGAGCTGAGAACGGTGCCTTACTTTCTGGCTCCCCACAGGGTAACAGGCAGGGAATGTAGACATGGAATGTTTCTTTGCAGAGTCCCACTGGAGGGAGGGGTGTTGGGGCATGTATCCACCGACTGCCACCCCCACGGGAAAACTAACTTCCCTGCACTTCTGTCTGTGCCTGTGCAGCTAAGCGGACTTTCCTGGCTTTGAAGAAATGTCGGGCTAGTGCTAGAGGTGGGATTTTGGAAACATGTGTAGAACTCTCCATCAGAGGTAATGTGACTTGTGCATACAGACATTCACTATAGCTACTTACACATCCATGATCCCTGGAGTTGGGGTTGTCTCTCCAAGTGAATTTCTTTGTTTCTTCAGTTTATTTTTAAGCCTCTGATTATTAAAGTGTTTTGCTGCCTGTGGGGCAGGCTCTAGCCAATTGGGACCCTTACCAGAGGCACTGTTGGGATACCAAAAAGAAAGGGACAGCCAGCCAGCAGTTCTACAATTTGTTTCCATCTCTGGGATCAGTCTGTTGACAGGAAGATGCTGATGTTCCCAGATAAGTTAAAGAAAGCATCGGTGACTTGAGGGGCCCAGGACTGCATTTGGGTGGTGTCCTAATTGCACAACTAATGCAAGGCACACTTCTGAAGATGATGAGACACAATGAATTGGATTATTCTCCTCCAATTAGCCTGTCTCCTTTTCTTGTCCCTATTGACATCCTGGGTGGATCCCATAGGTTTCTGTTCACTTTGGATATAAAGAGTTTCAGTTTAAAATTCTAGTCTCATCTCCTTCCTCTGCCCTGCTCAGGTTTGGCTCTGCCTGAAGGGTCTGAAGTGAGGAGGGAGCTGGTTTGCTCCGAGGATCCCTCCTCTTCTTCCCCCTTCTTTCTCCCCTCCTTTCTCCTTAGGCAACTCCAGGGAACACCACTGACACTGTGGCACAGCCCAGGACAGTCTACACACAGAATACAATATGAAGTATGTTCCCTGGGATTTTCAGGAGCCCTGTGCTGGGACAAGAGAAAAGGAAACACTTAATTTTACTCACAGAACTTCTGGAGTCCTCTCTTGGTTCACACTGGTTTGTTCCCATCACCCTCTGTGTGGTGAGCTCCAAATGCTAACTCCATTTGTGAGGGTTTTTTTTTTAAGTGTGTTTTGGTGTGTGTGGGCCAAGTAGGATGTGGGGCTTCTTCTCAATACACAAGTCTCTGACATGGGAGAATCGCCCCTGCTTGACCTTCCTACTTACCCCTTGGCAAAATCCTCCCTAGACACTGGCTCCTGGCTTCTCCTTGCCTGGGGGACTCAAGCCTATGTGATCCTCTCTACCCCAGGGAGATTCCCTGCCCTGCCCCTCTTAGTGGTGGGAGGGTTGACTGCACCCTTTCTCCACCTCACTGCCTCCAATTTTCTCCTGGCCCTTCCAGAATAGGTCTGAAATTCCTGATGTTAATGGGAGTCCAACCAGGAAGTGAGATGCCCAGCTGTCCTTGAAAGCACTCTCGATTTCTAGGCTACTTTCCTGGAGCATTCCTCCCTTGACTCAAAGAAGTCACGTCCATGCTCAGATCCCCATTGTCTCTTTCTACAGGTTGAGGGAAGGAAGGAAGGAAGGAAGGAAGGAAGGAAGGAAGGAAGGAAGGAAGGAAGGAAGGAAGGAAGGAAGGAAGGAAGGTCCAATTTGGGCATCTCTCAATTTGCCTGGGTGTACTTAGAGCCTCTTTGTAGCTCCTCTTAGGAAAGAGTTTTTTACCTTGGATGGAAAAGAGATTTCTTTTTTATATTTGCTGATCTCTAAGTGAAGTTGGCATTTCTTTCTGTTCAAAATGTAGGCATCAAACCCCACAATGGTATTAGTAGTGCCTATGACTTCGTCATCCATCAAAATCAGAGATATTTTTGTATCACACTAAACTTGTCACAGATACCTGAAAATGACCTTTTGCCCTCATTTCTATTTAAAATTACAGTAGTAAATAGACCTTCTGATAGAGGTTATTTTAATGTATTAATAAAGTAGCACCAATATTACTATAATCATAAATATGTTTACTATTTTGATAGCCGTATAACTGGTTTTCTCTGTAACCCCATACATTTTATTTTGTGCATTTAGAACCATTATTTTGAATAGGGGTCCCACAATTCACTGGGTGCTGACACAGGAAAGGTCAGAACGCCTGCTGTGCAATGTGCAGGCTCTTTATGCCTAATATCTAGCTTTGGAGCTTTGAATGCTAGGATGAGCATATCCCTCTAGATAATCTTCCACTGTGGTTTTCTTTTTAATCAGGATCCTATTTTTCCCAATCGGAGTTAATAATAGCTAACATGTTTTAAGCACTTCCTCTGTGCAGGCACAGTGCAAATCACTCTACATGCACTAGTTCATTTAATTTCCATCTTTTATGGAGGCACAGTGAGGTAAGTGACTTGCCCAAGGTCCTACATCTAGTAATGGGCAAGCTGGGATTTGAACCTGAACAGTCTGACTCCAGAGCCCACATTCTTAAACTGGTTGATTGTAAATCAAGTAAGAGATAGCTTGTTTTTCCAAAAGCCCATATTCCTTGCTTTAAATGGCATGGGATCAGTTAACAGACTCAATCACTGTAGCATACAGCTAAAACATCTTTTCAGCTCCGGAATTGAGAAATGAAACTTGAACCACAGCGCCCCCTGACTCACATAGAAATTCTGATTGCTCCCTCTAGGGTCAAGCTGGCCCATAGACATTTAAGACCACCCATTATGTGGCAAGCCCTCTGCCAGGCACTAGAGCTAAAGAGTAGACTAGGTATAGCTTTCACCCTGCATGAATTCCTGTGAAGTCAGGAGAGACACCCAGACTGTGTGTTATTTATAAGGAGAGCAGAACTCTGGTGGAGGGTGTGGACCCAGAGCTCCTTAGACACTGAGGGAGAATGGAGTTTCACAAGATCCAGAAAAGACCTCATTTCCCTCACCCTGATGCCAACTTGAGTTCCCTTGCATGGCCCAACTGCCAAGATTTCCTTTGGTCCTTCCTTCCATTGAAACTTATGTGTTTTCCTTTCTCTTCCCTCAGTGTGTGATGGCTGCCTAGCTAATCTCAGGGCCTTGTTTAAAATTAGTGGTTAATGGCTTCTGAATTTTAACGAGTTTCAGGTGATGTCAGAAACATGGCAGTGTGAGGACGGCTCCTTGAAATCTTCCCCTGGAAGTTACAACAAATTGAACAGCTATAATTCAACAAATGATCCCCTATGCAACACACAAACACATCTGGGAGATCTGCATATCAAATCTTCTGAAGGTGGACAAATCAGGTGAGCAGGGGAGGAGGGAAGGGAGAAGTGCAGAGGCCAGGGGTCTCAAGATACTGACTGAAGCTTTCTGCAGTCTGGGGAGAGGGAAGAATCCAGGCTGCATGCACACTCCATAGTCCTGCCTCAGGGATCAGCATATAATATGGCTGAACCCAGCAATCGGGCAGAGAAGGGTGAAAACTATGGTTTAAGCCTTCAGTGCCACAAAAAACAAAGACATGAAACTTGGCTGCCTCCCCTCCCCCCAACCCTCCCAGAGCTCACCTCCCACCAACCTCTCAGTATTAGAAGCAGGCCCCAGAAGAAACTGTAGCAGTGTTGGGTTAAAGAGCAGATGCACAGTGCGGCTAATTCTGGTGAATTAGCCAGGGAAGGAGCTATAGGGGCAAGACACCAGTGGGCTGCAAGTCACCATTGCTTGGAGCCACAAACACACCAGCCACCTCTCCCAACTCTCTACCCTCACCTTTCCAGGCTGATCCCTGTGGGGGCACCCAGGGTTGCTGAGACACACAAGCTCTGCAGGGGCAGCATTGGGGTTTCAGAGACTAAGATCTCCATTGCCCACCACATTCTCCCACAGGGGCAGTACCCTGAGACCCAAGGGACCTGCTCATAGAAGAGAAGCCTACCACCTACCAGGAGAAGCTGGAACAGCAGAAGAGAAATTAAAACACTGCAGCACGAGAGTAAATAAAATGCTCTGGCGCCACCTACTGGAAATCAAAAGAAAAACCTCTCCATATCAACCTGCTGCAAAATCTACTCCCATACATAGATGCACAGGAAGAGAAATAAAAATTCACTAATCGCTATAAATAACCAATATAACAAGGCAGCTCAGAAAGAAAATGAAAACTCTCCAGAAAATGAAGTGAAAGACATGGAAATATGTGACAGAGAATTCAAGATTGCAATTCTGAAAAAACTCAGTGAGATGCAAGAAAACTCAAATAGGCAGTTTAATGAACTCAGAAATAAAATCAATGAACCAAATGAATATTTTATTGAAGAGGTTGAAATTCTTTTTTTTTTTTGAGGGCAGTGTCACCAGCCCTCATATGTGGGATCCAAACCAGGGCTGCTGGCATCCCAAGCTAGCGCTCAACCACTGTGCCACTCGGCCGGCCCAGGTTGAAATTAAAAAAAAAAAAAAATGAATAAAATAGAAATTCTGGAACTAAAGAAGTCACTAAAAGAGATGAAGAATGAAATAGCCAGCTTAGGACATAAAGCTGACTAGATGAGGGAAAGAATTAGTGATGTCAAAGGTAGAAATCTGGAAATGATGCAGATGGAAGAAGAGAGAGACTGAAGAGTTAAAAAAAAATGAAAACACTTCAAAAGAACTATCTGACTCCATCAGAAAGAGCAATATAAGAATAACGGGTATACTAGAAGAAAATCTATTTAAATACTTGACGAGAACTTCCAAAACCTGTGGAAAGAACTGGGTCACTGAATCCAAGAGCAAACAGAACACCTAATTACCTCAATCCCAACAGCACTTCTCCAAGACACATTATACTGAAGCTGTCAAAAATTAATGACAAAGAAAGAATTCTCAAGGGAGCCAGGTAAAAGAAGACAGTAACTTATAAGGGAAAGCCCATTAGATTATCATCAGACTTTTCAGCAGAAGCCCTACTAGGCAGGAGTGAATGGAATCAAATATTCAAACTATTGAAAGAGAAATTACCAGCCAAGAATAACCCAACAAAGTTGTCCTTTAGATATGAAGGAGGAATAAAGACCTTTCCAGACATACAGAAGCTGAGGGAACTTTCCATTACAAGGCCTACATTAAGAAAATACCTGAAGGAGGCTATTTGTCTTGAAACAAAATGTCAAAAGGACTGCTCATGCAAAACCATGAGCAAGATTACTAACAGACAGGCAGAAGCAGGAAATGGCAACCTCTACACAGAATAGAGCACTATATAGTTAAACATAATATAAAAGGTTAAGGAGATAAAAACATAAATAAAAAAAAAGATAAAGGCAACTTACTACTTCAACTCAGAAATCAACTCACAGCATAAATAGCGGTAATTTGTGACAACAAAAACATAAAAAGGGAGAAAGTAAAGATCAGAATTTGCAAAGGGGAATGGAGATAAGATGCATGCTGAAGAAAAAGGCTACTGTATATTCAGAACTTTCTTTTACATAAACTTAATGGTAACCACTCAAAAAAAAAATGTTCAGAACTGACTGAGACACATAATATAAAAAAGAGCAAATAGAGGGAAAAGTCATAGAACACCACCAAAGTAAAATAACAGACAGAAACAAAAAGGCAAAGAAACAATGGAGACACTGAGCTAACAGAAAACAAAAGATAAAATGGCTATAGGAAATTCTCATATATCAGTAATCACCCTAAGTGTAATGGACTGAACTCAGCAATAAAAAAACACAGAGTAACAGACTGGATCAAAAAGCTAAACCCAGCCACATGCTGCCTCCAAGAGACATATCTCAGCTACAAGGACAAATATAGATTCAAAGTAAAAGAGTGGAAAGTGATGCTCCAAGCAAATGGAATCCACAAAAAGTGGGTACAGCCATACTTATAGCAGATGAAATATATGTCAGGATAAAAACAGTAACAAGAGGCAAAGATGGACATTTCATAATAATAAAGGGGACAATACAACAAGAACATATAACACTTATCAATATATCATCCAAACAGGAAATCAGTAAGGACATATCAGCCTTAAATGACATATTAGACCAAATGGACATAATTGACATTTATAGAGTATTTCATCCTAGAACACCAGACTATGCATACATTCTTTTCTAGCATACATGGAACATTCTCAAGGATAGACCATATGTTGGGACACAACACTAGCCTCAGGAAATTTAAGAAGTTGAAATCATACCAAGCATATTCTCTGATCACAAGGAATTGAAAATAGTTATCAACTTGAAAAAGAAAGCAGAGAAAGAACCACAAATATGTGGATGTTAAACAATATTCTATTGGAGAATGACTGGGTCAAAGCAAAAAATAAAAGAAGACATCAAAAGATACATAGAAACAAAAGAGAATAAAAATACATCCTATCAAAATTATTTGGACATGGCAAATGCAGTATAAACAGGGAAATTTATATAACTACAGGTCTATCTCAAGAAACAGAAAAATCCCAAATAAGCAACCTATATTACATTTTAAAATTTATTTATTTATTTATTTATTTAATTTAACTTAATTTTTAATTAGTTTCAAGTGTACAACACAGTGCAATTGTTATACTTTTTACCTCTCAAAATGACAACCCCCTTTCCCCAATCCTCCACCCCACTCCCCGCCCCAGTATCATACATATCTATTACAATTCCATTGAATCAACTCCCATAATATACTCCACATCCCATGACTATATATATATTCAATTATAGTTCACATACAGTATTATACAACATCAGCTTCAGGCTTTACCTATATTACATTTTAAAGAACTAGAAAAAGAAGAGTAAATGAAACTTAAAATCAGCAGAAGAAAGGAAATAATAAAAATCAGAGTAGAACGAAATGAAATAGAGAACAAAGAGACAAAAAACAAATTAATGCAGGGGCAGGCCGAGTGGCTCAGTTGGTTAAGAGTTTGCTCAAGAGTGTGAGCTCTGAGCAACAGGGTCGCCAGTTCGATTCCCACATAGGTCAGTAAGCTGTGCCCAAGCTGAGCTGCCGCAGAGCTGCCAACAGGTGGCAGGATGGCTCCGCTGGTGAGAGTACGTGCTCCTAACAACAAGGTTGCCTGATCAAGATGGTGGGCTATGCCCACCCGCAACTAAGACTGAACTTGGCACCTTGAGCTGAGCTGCTGCCTGGATGGCTTAGTGGATGGAGCGTGCACTCTTAACAACAAGACTGCTGGCTTGACTCCCACATGAGATGGTGGCTACTAATTGAACACAGCACCTTAAGCTGAGCAGCATGACTAGACTTGGAGCTGAGCTTGCTGCACCCTCTACAACTAACATTGAAGGACAACAACTTGGCTGTTCTCCTTCCCCAATTCCCCAACACTGTTTGCCTCCCCCAATTCCCCAATAAAATCTTGAAAAAAAAAATTAATGCAACAAAGAGCTGGTTCTTTGTAAAGATTAATAAAATTGATAAGCCCTTGGCTAGACTTACTAAGGTAAAAAGAGAAAAGACACAAATAAACAAAATCAGAAATGAAAGAGGAGAAGTTAACGGATACCACAAAAATACAAAGGATCATACGAGAATACTATGAAGGACTATATGCCACAAAATTCAATAACCTAGAAGAAATGGACAAGTTCTTAGAAACATATAGTTTTCCTAGGCTGAATCACAAAGAACTGGAAAATCTAAATAGACCAACCAATGGTAAGGAAACTGAAACTGAAACCTAAACCTCCCAGAAGCAAAAATCCAGGACCAGATGGCTTCACTAGTGAATTCTACCAAACATTCAGAGAGTATTTAATACCTGTCCTCAAACTCTTCCAAAAATTTGAAGAACAGGCAATATTTCCTAACTTACTTTATGAGACCAATATTACCCTGAAACCAAAACCTGGTTAGGATCACACACACACACACACACACACACACACACACACACACACACACACCTACAGACCAATTACTCTGATAAATAAGATACAAAAATCCCAAACAAAATTCTAGCAAATTGAATACAACAATGCATTAAACAGATCATGATCAGGTGGGGTTCATTCCAGAAACAAAAGGATGGATCAACATATGCAAAGTGATCAATGTGATACACCATGTAAACAAAATAAAAGATAAAAATAATATGATTATATCAATAGATGGAGAAAAACCATTTGACAGGATACAACATCCATGTATGATTAAAGCACTTAATAAAATGGGCATAGAAGGAAAGTACCTCAACATAATAAAGGCCATATATGACAAACCCTTAGCTAATATCATACTTAATGATGAATAACTAAAAGCTTTTTCTCTAAAATCAGGAAGACTGTATGTTCCCTATCACCCTGTTATTCAAACAACTATTGGAAGTCCTAGCCAGAACAATTAGGCAAGAGAAAGAAATAAAAAGCATCTAAATTGGGAATAAAAAAGTTAAATTGCCACTTTTTGCAAATGACATGATTCTTTATATAGAAAACTCTAAAGACTCCACCAAATAAACTATTAGAAACAATAAGTGAATACAATAAAGTTGCAGAATATAACATCAAGGTACAAAAATCCATTGCATTCCTATATATTAACAATGAAATTTCAGAAAAAGAAATAAAAAAAAATTCCTTTTGTAATTGCAACAAAAAGAATAAAGTACCTAGGAATACAATCAACAAAGGATATGAAGGACCTATACACTGAAAACTAATAGACATTTTTAAAAGAAATTGAAGAAGACACAAAAGAAATGGAAAGACATTCTGTGTTCATGGATTGGAACAATCAACATAGTTAAAATGGCCATATTACCCAAAGAAATATACAGATTTAATGCAATCCCCATCAAAATCCCAACAGCATTTTTCAAGAAATAGAACGAAACCATCAGATTTGTGTGGAATCACAGAAGACCTTGAATAGCCAAAGAAAACGTAATGGGGGAAAGGGGGAGCCTGAAGTATATCACACTTCCTGACTTCAATTTGTACTACAAAGCAACAATAATCAAAAAATCATGGTATTGGGCCGACTGAGTGGCGCATTGGTTAAAAGTTGGCTCTGTGGGTCGGCCGAGTGGTGCGGTGGTTAAGCGCGGGCTTGGGAAACCAGCGGCCCTGGTTCGGGTCCCACATATGAGGGCCAGTGACACTGCCCTAAAAAAAAAAAAAGAAAAAGAAAAAGAAAAGAGTTGGCTCTGAGCAGCAAGCCCTGGTTCAGATACCACATAGAGGGCCAGTGATGCTGCGCCCTCTACAGCTAAGATGGTGAACAACAGCTCGACCTGGAGCTGGGCTGCCTAAGTCACCAGCAATGGTGTGGGCTGCAGTGGGGCTGGCCAGCAGCTGGTGTGCACTTTCATGAGCCACTGTGAGCCGTCGTGACTGGCTGTCCAATGGCCAGCCAGTGACTGCCTCACCCAGGAAGAGCACAATGATAGTACCAACATGGGCCAGTGAAACAACGTCCTCCACAACTAGACTGAAGAACCAAAAGACAGCAACTTGTCTGTTCCCCTTCCCTGATTCCCCAATGTTATTCCCCTCCCCCAATGCCCAATTTAAAAAAAAAAAAAAGCATGACATTGACAGAAAAACACACACAGAGATCAATGGAATAGGACTAGAGAAGCCAGAAAAAAACACACATATATGTGGGCACATAATTTTTGAAAAAGGAGCCAAAAACATACAATGGAGAAAAGAAAGCCTCTTCAATAAATGGTGCAGGGAAATTGGAAAGCCACGTGCAAAGGAATGAAACTAGATTGCTTTCTGTCACCATATACCAAAATTAACTCAAAATGGATCAAAGACCGAAATATAAGACCTGAAACAATAAATTGCATAGAAGAGAGCATAGGTGCTAAACTTATGGACCTTGGGTTCATAGAAGATTTTATGAATTTGACCTCAAAGGCAAGGGAAGTAAAAGCTAAAATAAATGAATGGGACAATATCAAACTAAAAAGCTTCTGCACAGCAAAAGAAATCATCAACGAAACAAATAGGCAACCAACTGAGAGGGAGAAGATATTTGCAAACAACACCTCTGATAAGGGCCTAGTATCCAAAGTATATAAAGAACTCATACAAGTTGTTTTCTACCTTTCATGGGCAACTCGGGGATTCTGGGCATGTATGAGATCCAACTTCTGTACCTCTCAAAAACTAGGGACTGAGAGTTAGGTTGCTTCTGGCTCCATCTTTTTCAAGCGGACTCCACTAGATCATCCTACTCCAATTCTCGAGGACAGAGGAAAGTCAGCATGTCTTCCAATTAGAAAATGGAATTCCAGTCTCTTTTGCCTGCAGGTAGCCCCAGTCACTATGAACTATTCTCTCTGGGCCTCCCTCTCCTGGCTTTGGGAGTGGGAACACAGTTCTTCATCAAGGGGGAAAAAAGGAAAGGAAAGAGCCTCTCTTCAAAAACCTTGCACTGCCCTCAAATGTGACTTTCTCTCCCCACAGTGATGGTAGTGGTGATGGCAGTGATGGTGGTGGTGGCAGTTGCACCAGTGGTGGCAGTGGTGCTGGTGATAGTAGTGGAGGTGGTAATGATGTTTGGAAAAATGGTGATGGTGATGGTTATGGTGTTGGAGGTGGTGGTGCTGGTGGTGATGGCAGTGGTGGTGATGGCATTGGTGGCAGTGGTGGTGGTAGTGGAGATGGTGGTGGTGATGGTGATGCTGAAGATGATGGTGATGGCGGAGATGATGGTGATGGTGGTGGTGAAGGTGGTGGTGGTGGTAGTGGTGGTGTTGGAGGTGATGGTGATGATGATGGTGGAGGTGGTAGAGGTGATAGTGGTGATGATGGTGATGATAGCAGTAGTAGTTGTGGTGATGGTGGTGAAGGAAATGGTGGTGAAGGAGGTTGCAGATATGATGATGGTAAAGGTGGTGGTAGAAAGTATGGTAATGGTGGAGATGGTGACTTTCCTAAACAGTTACCCAAAAAAAAGCCCTGAGGAAGGTGACTGGTCCTTTTGACTCTCAAAGGTCAGATATCTGAACTTGTAATACAGGCTTTAATATAATTGTCCTCAGCTTTGGGCTTTAGCAGCAATTTCAGAACAACAGGAAAAATTCTACTAACGATCAACACCATCGTTAGATGTAGTGCTACCAATAAAAACAATGCTTTCTCAGTTGTTTTAAAAGTAGTACTGGAAATAAGGTAATCTCTTGTCATTTCCTGAGCCAACAGAAGCTAAAGTTACAATGACTAAGGTGTAAGGGTCTATAAAAGTGCTTGACGTTAAAAAGTGTTCTTTATATTTGAAAACTTTGGAACCAGGCCCTGACTGAGCTGGTCATAGCCTCCTCTTGCGGTGAGTGAGAGGTCTGTTGAGCTGGGGCACAGGCTGTGATGACAGAGACAGCACAGATAAATTATCAAAAAGAGGCTGAACCAAGACACCTGGCCTCCCTAACTCCACAGTTTAGTCAAGGGTGAAGTAATCTGGAGGTGGTTAGCTACATGGAGAAGGAATTCCAGCTTTTGGTTTGCTAGTGCCTTGTGATAGGTTACTTTCTTTCTCTCCAATTGGGACTTCCTATAGACTAGAGTTTCTTGACCTCAGTATTTTTGACACTTGGAACCTGATAATTCTCTGCTATGGGGAGTATTCTGTGCATTGTAGGATAGTTAGCAGCTTAGGGAAGCTAGATACCTCTTTACTCACTAGATACCAGTAGCACCCCCATTGTGACAAACCCAGATGTCTCTAAACATCACCAATGTCCGCTGGGGAGGTGTGCATTACTTCCCACACCCCAGTTGTACACCATACTGTAAACTCTACCAAGGCCACGGTTGATTCTACTCCTGGGAGAGTTTGGATACTGATGCAGCAGGTCCAATATTTTTGAACCATGTATTCAGGTATATCAAATTTAATTTATATTTCTTTTTCCCTATCCTATGACTTATTTCAATATACTCCCTTTTGAGCCTTCATTTATCCTGATGATATCTGTGGGTAAACTCCCTCTTTTAAAGTTTAAACTCAGTTAATTCAGGATCCTTTACATTCTCATTCCTTCCCTGTATTGATAAAAGATTTAGGAATTTAAATACTATCATGGCATTGATTAGGAAGGGGTGGGAACCAGTTTCTGTTCTGTGCCATATCTTCTGAAATGTATATAGTCCTCTGGATGGTTCTTTCATGAGTCACCAATGACTTCATGGGTCACCAGTGACTTCCATTTGTTCCATGAACCAATGGTCATGTTTGTTCTTGTCTTCGAATCCCCCCATTCTCCTTTAACAACTTTGTTCCTCCTGGCTTCTGTGCCCTCACCCCCAACCCGAAGACTGGGTTTTTCTCCTACCTCATTGCTGCTCCTTCTTTGCCTCTGTGGCTGAATCTTCCCCCTCCTCTCATCTCCATGTGTCAGAACATCCTTGGGCTCAGTTTAGATCCATAGCTTCAAATACCAAGCTTTTCCCTGACTCCCCAAACCCTTATAGTCAATTATCCATTTGATATTTCCACTCAGATATGTTATTGAAGTCTCAGATTTAGCTTGGTTAAGATAACTCTTGTTCTCTTTTCTTCAAATCTGCTTCCATTCCTGTCTTTTCCATCTTTGAGAACAGTGTGCTGAGTTCCTCAAGCCAAAGATCAAGCAGTTATTCTCAATGAGTCCCAACACACACTCCACCTAGTAACACATTCTTTTGACTCTGTCTCCAAAACACATAAATCAGTTTCCTGAATTTCCACTGCCACCATCTTGGTCCAGTTTGCCATCACTTCTTTCTGGCTTTCTCACAATTGTCACCTAACTGATGTCCCTTGCTTCCTTGCTTGCTTTCCCTACTCTGCTATTCACCACACAACATCCAGAATAAGCTTTAAAAATATATAAATTATCAGATCATGTGATACCCTTTAAGCCCCTGATGGCTCCTGATCACACATTGAATGAAATCCCAACTGCTTTCCCTGGTTTCCAGGCCCCACCTGATCTAGCCATTGGCGACCTCTCCAGGTTCATTCTCTACCACTCCCCTTTCCTCCACTTAATTGCAGTCATGTTGGCTGCTTTAATGATCTATTGCTGCACCATCCTGAAACTTAATGGCTTAAAACAGCAACCATGGGTTATTTCTGTTGATTCTATGAATTGGCTGGGCTCAGCTGAGAGGCTCATTTCCATTCCACTATGGTGTCAGTTGGGGTTACTCATGTGGCTGCATGGGACCTGTTGGGGCTGTAGCTCCTCTCACATGACTGGCCTCTCAGCTGGGATGTGGCCAGGCATTTCTTTCTCTCCACATGGTCTTTCCAGTAGTGTAGCTGGATCCCTCTATGCGTTGGCTCAGGGCTACAGGAGAGTGAAATAAGAAATTGCCAGAATCCTAGGCCCAAAACTAAAACAGTCATCTCATTCACATTCTACTGGTCAAAGCAAGTCACAAGGTACACCCAGATTCAAAGGAAGGGAAATAGACAAAGAATTTGTAGTAATCTTGAATCCACAGCCCGGGCCTCTTCCTGTTACTTTCATGTGACAAACTCATTCCTTCCTTGTGGTCTGTGCACCTGCCTCTGCCCTAGGCATGGAGTGTTCTTCTCCCTGATCTCAGAATAGTTGGCACCTTCTTATTCAAATCTCAGCTTGTATGCCATCTCTAAGAGGTGACCATCCAATGAAAGAAGCTACCTGTCACTATCATACCAGCATTTAAACATTCTCTGCTGAGCGTTATTACTCTGACTTTGGTAGTTGCTTAATTGCTTTTCACTTGTCTCTTCACATGTAACTTTAGCTCCTACAACACTTGGTACAGATTAGGAAAAGACCCCAGTCAATACATCTTGAATAAAGGCATGCAAGAAGCCTCTCCACACTGTGGAGCTGAGGAACCAATCCCTCTGATCACACAGGCCTGGGTTCTGCCCCTCCTCACTGTGTGATCTTGAAGAAAGTTACCCAACTTCTCTAGGCTCCAGTCTCTAACACGGGGTGAGAATTACAATCCCACCTTATTCTCATGGTGGAAATGTAAAGACAGAAGAATCATCAAACTTGTCAAAGGGTCTGGCACTTGAGAAGCCCTCATTATTATTTTAATAATAATTCAGTTGACTCCCTCCTCCTTACTGCCTTTCCCCCAGCTCCAAAACCAGGAGAGAAAAATACCATACTAACTCTAGAAGGTGAGAATCATATTTCATTGCATCTTTAAAATGCTTTTGCTTGGCTTCCCCTGGCTCCAACCAAGAGTAGGTCCTTATCTTGTGTCTGATGGTGGAGAATAGGCCAAAGTCAGGAGGGAAAGGTCAGAAAGTCTAGAGCCTACTCTCTGCTTTCCACAGGAACTGTGCACTCCTGCTGCAAGGGCACCAAACCTCTGACAAGTTCCTTCCAGGTTCAAATCCCATCCAAGGCCTTCTGGACCCCAGCTTCCTTATTTTATTTTTTTAAATTATTTTTTATTAGTTTCAGGTGTACAGGCAACGTACTAGTTAGACATTTAATCCCCTCATAAAGTGATAAACCACCCCCCAAACTACTACCCCTCTGACAACTTACATAGCTGTTACAATACCACTGACTATCTTCCTTAACCAACTTCCTTATTTTCATTAAACTGTTTGGTCCATCCCAATTAGAGCCTTTTGAAAGCACTATGCTTAATTTACCACTTAATTACTCTTACCTTGTTTGTTTAATTAAGCTTACATAATGATTCTAGTGATTTTTAGGAAATGTTAAGTGATTTTACTTTTCATTTTATAATTTGTGATTTTTATATTAATGTTTTATAATCTTGGGTTCTTAATCATAAAGTCACAAGGAACTTAATTAATCTGAAACTAACCATATCCTGAAGTGTGTACATGTCAAATTGATTCAGATTGATCCAGTGAGTTTAAATAAAGCTTAGGCCAGAGAGCAGGATGTCACCTGATGGAAATTTCCCAAAAGTGCTTGAGTTTGGTGACTCAATTATGCTACCATCTTGGCACAGTAAATTATTGGAGATATATATATACATATATATATATATATATATATATATATATATATATATGTATATATATATATATTGCACTTATCACAGACTGAAAAGATACCATGATTTTTTTCTTAAGCCTAGAAAAAGTTAGACAGGTATGAAATGTTCCATATATAATTCTTCCTTCTGAAAACCTGTGGAGAGTTCCCATTTTGAGAGTAGGCTGGTGGGGTGGGGTGTGGAGGGTAGGGAAATGCATGTGCGTGTGTGTGTGTGTGGGGGGGGGGGGTGGGGGTGGGGGTGGTGGGGGGGTTTCAGTGCCTGGCAGGCAATATCACCATCCCAAGTTGAAGATGGTTGAAAATTAAGTACTGATAATAAATCACAGAGTCATTTGGAATGAGTTTACTTTTTAACATTTTTTTCTTAAGGAATTGTGAATACAATCACTTTTCCATAAAGAACATTCTCTGAGCAAATGAACTCACAGAAGAAGTCCTCACTTTTTCAGAACAGCATGAGTTCCATTATGCATTTCTGGCAAATCACAGGTCAATTTAGTTCTAATTGGCTCTAATTGTCACCCTGTCCCAGAAGGCTGCATTCTTCTACCTGCCTTCCAGCAGTCCTCACAAAGATGTGACATCCTTCCCTGGCTTTGAAAATATCAGAGACAATTTCCCAGTGGATCCCTGTAAACCGAATGAAACCGCTGGGCTGGGCACAGCGAGATGAGCCTGACTCCAGGAAAGATGCAATTCCCAAGACTCAGGGCCCCCTGGGGTGCCGGTATGAATAGTCACACTGAATTTTCTTGTAATTAATCTCTCCAAAAGCATTTACCTTTGTAAGCAGTTTTGATGGTTACTGACATGCTTTCACATCTCTAGTTTCCATTTTTTGCAAGTCAGTTATTTTACTTTACTCTGTCTTTTCAAGAGTGTTTGACAAATTGTCTCTTGGACTTGACTGTCTGCAGACAAGTCGCATGCCTCGGGCTTACTGCCAGTAGCTTTCCCATTGGGGACACTGCATGGCCTCCCTGCTTCGGTCTTGCGCTCCAGACTATGTTCCTTGCTGCATGCCCCTTGGAGGTAGTGTCCCTGTCTGCTTTAGTTCCCATGTGCCCAAGGCTGAACGCAGCACTTGATATAGAGCATTTACTCAGTAAATACTTCTTAATTTTTTCTGCGGAGGTCCACAAAGCATATAAACATCAGGTGATGCCTTAAAAGATTTTTACCCATGCAGTCACCACCACCATCAAGATACTGAACATTTCCATCTGCTGAAGAAGGTTTTTCTTCATGCCCTCTCTCAGTCACACCCCTAGCCCTATCCATTCAGGAAGTAACCACCATTTTGACTTTAATCACTGAATGTTGATTTTGCCTGTTCTTAACCTTCATCTATGTATTTGCCCAGTGTTGTTGATGTAGGATATTTCTTGGGCTGGGATCGTAGTCTCGTGAAGCCAAAGAATGGAGACACGGACCAGTGAGGTAGAGTTTACAGCAGAGGACAGTTTATTAGAGTAGAAAGTAACAGCTCTCAAAACGACAGGGGGTCCCGACTGGGGTGCCCACTAGCCGGGGCAAAAGCCTCAGTTTTTATACCTTTTGTGTGTCTGGGGAGGGGGGCTGGCTGGCACCTTTTGGGGCCACATTTGTTGCTCAACCCAGAGGAGGTGTTTCCTCCAAATGCCTAGTTTCCTTAGAGCTTAATCGCCTTAATCATTATCTCTGTTCTGAGAGGAGCATGTTATTGGAGACTGTCTTTAAAGAAAGGACTCCTGACAGTCCTATGTTATGTTAAGTAACCTCTTTGGAGATATGCATTCTACCTGGGAATCCCTGGCTGGGAAAAAGAGGCCTTCTTCCTCCCTGACCTGAGTTTGTCACTCTGGTGGGTCCTGTGACTTAAACCTATCTGTTAGCTAATAAATTATTTCCCTGGCTTTGTTATAGTTTCCACCCTGATTCCCTCTACCGTGGCAATTTCCCTGACTGCCTATAATTTTCCTATCTCATTAGTGCCATGAAAATGCATCTCTCAGAGGGAGGGATTGGCCTATGGCCAATTCTGCTGAGCTGATATCTATCACAGCATCTGTGGGAGGACATGCTTTCCACAGGCTGCTCCAAACTTTGACTGTGCATAGCAGGCTCATTCCTGGAAGATGGGGAATGCCTCTGATGGGCAATTCTAGCTCAAGGACACCCCATTGGCCTTGCTGAGCTTTCTTAGAACTGCATTCTGGCCTGGGACATTTGCATTTAACCTTGCTTCCTTCTTTCTCCAAGCAGACCAGCACCACGGTCTGATGGTTCCCAACCTCACCTGGCTACCACCACGTTTTCCCTCAGGGCTAATTCTCTTATTTCTTGAACATTTTATCTCGACCTCTCCTTCTTGGAGGATCCAGACTAACACAAATATCTCCTCTTCCCTGTAAGCTTCCTTTGCTCATCTTTAGGCCTCTGATTTTTATCCACGGTATTGCATGTATTGTAGCAGTAACTCATCCTTTTCTTGCTATGTAGTACTCTATTACATGAGAATGCTCACAAATTATTTAGTTATTTCAGGCTTGATGGGTATTTGGGTTGCTACCTCTTTTTGGCTATTATGAGTAAAGCTTCTATGAATGTGCTTGATCTTGTCTTTTGGTGGACACGTGCATTTATTTCTTTGTAGTGGGATGGGTAGTGGATGTTTAGTTTTAGTAGATACTTCAAAACAGTTTCCCAAAGTGGTTGTACCAATTTACTTTCCCATGCTCATATAGTATTTACTGAATGAATGAGCTCAGCCCACAAGGGTCTTTTTAGAAGTAACTTTATCCCAGTCACTCCTTTGACGAAACACACACATACACACACACACACAAACACACTCACTCACACACACAATTTTCCATGGTCCCCCATTGTTACAATCTCCAAATTTTAAACTTAGAAGCTGTACAAGACCCTGCACATGGCCCTTGTGTGATTCTCCAGTTTCATTGCTCATCGCAGTCAGCACTCAGCACCCACCACCAGCACCAGCAACTTACACTTTGGTTACCTTTAATCTCCCATCTTCAAACATGCTAATCTTTCTCCTCTCCAGGATTTTGCACATGCTGGAATTTCTGCCTGGAATAGCTCATTTCCCCCCACTTTGCTTAGCATATGAGTTAGAAATACTTTTGATTGCAAGTAATGGGAAAAAATTGGATTCTAAGGGGCTCAAATGGCAGCTCATTTTTCTCACATAAAAAATAGAAGTAGGTAGCAGCTAGCATTGCTTCAGCAGCATGATAATGGCAGGGCTGGTTCTATACCCGTTTTTAGTTTCTTTTTTTTTTTTTTTTTTGTCTCAACATTGTTGCCTCCTGGTCATAAGATGGCTCCAGGAATTCAAGCCAGGAAGAAGAGGAAAGGGCTAACCCAGCCATTTCTGTCTCTTTCATAAGAAAAGTAAAACGTTTTCCAGAAAAACCTTCAGCATACTTCTGTTGGAGATTTATTGGCTGAATTTGGTCATGTAGACCCCTCTAACTTCAAGGGAGTCTGGGAAGCTACTAGCTTCTCAAGCCATCATAGTAGAGGACAATAAAGGAAAAAGGGTTTGGAAATGGCTATTGAGTGAACCTACCCAATATTTTGCTCATTAAGCTAACTCTGACTCACACTCCTGATCTCAGTTTAGCTATCCCTTCCTCTTGGAAACCTTCCTTGATCTCCACCTTTTTAGGGATAATTTAAATGTGTCACCATTATATTGATCTCTCAAGCTTCCCCTAGTCCTGAATTTTTGCTGAATGTCCCCTTGAGGTATACGTTAAATCAAATCCTGTAAGAAGAAACATGAAATTATATACAAGCCTACTCACAAAGTCAGCATTTTACTTGTTTTATTGTCAAGTCCATGTGCAACCACAAAGCCAACATGGCATCTTGGGTGAGTCTCCATCATTTCTCTCTATTGGATAAACTATCAGGGAAGTGTTAGTAAACTTGTCCCAACATTTGTACCTGTTAAGTACTGGCAGATTCAGACTGGATATTCCTAGTCTTTTTGTTTCATTGTTATTTGAAAGCTTTAAAATCCCTCTTTTAGTTTAGCAGGTAAGACCTTGGACTCTGGACCAAGAATGTTGAGTTTCAAATCCTGACTCTGCATTTTGCAAATACAGTATATGGCTTTGGGCAACTTACTCAACCTCCTTGGTCCTCAGTTTCTTCATCTGTAAAATGGGGACAATAACATCATTTACCTCCTAGGGTTGTTGTGAGAATTAAATACATTAATCCTGGAAACCCTGTCACACAACACATGTCACATTGGCTGCCCTTATTCCCTCTGAGCTGTTTTCAGCTGCTGCTGCCACTAGCGTCCTCTCTCCGCTCTTTTTAAAACTCAGCTAGTAAAATGCCTAACTCAATTACTGCCTAAATCACTGATTTACATATCTTTGGAGAATTTAGTCAGGTACCATGTTTCCCCCAAAATAAGACCTAGCCAGAGAATAAGCTGTACCATGATTCCTCCAGGATGTGGAGGGCACGCATCCCTCACATGGGGGTTTTATTACCTGTTTCAGGGAGAAGGGTGCCTTTTCCACAAACTCCTTCAGCTTAAAATATTCAGTATACCGAGGTGCCATATTTTGGCACCTAAAATCATGTCACAGCTTATTTTCTGGTTGGGGCTTATTTTCAGGGAAACAGGGTAGGAGAGCTCAGACATGCAGCAAAGAAACTAGGGAATAATTACAGACAGGGATCCCGTGCTTGTTCCGTGCCTTGCACACACAGGCATCCCACCCTTTTGAGAATTTTCTTTACCCCACGCATTAGCACCTGAATGTGATGCCGTAAAGAAATCCGACGTTTTCACTTGTATGAGGAAAGGCGCAAGTAAACATAGCACTCAGCATTTGATTTGCAGCAGCTGTTTCACAGGCAGCGGGCATGCCCTGGACTGTAAGGGGCGCCCCCAAGCTCCTTCCCAGGAAACCACACTCAGCCTCTTAGCATCAAGCCCCAGAGCTTTCAAACACGCCTGTGAGTGTCTGCGCTTTATCTCTATCTATTCCCTGCATCTTTAGGAAGACTGTCCTAAGGTGATTGCTTTTCACTTGACGCCACTTAGGCTTATGGAGGGTTTCATAGGAAAACTGTACTTCCGGCAGCACAGGACTCCAGTGTTAGTTCTTTGCTTGCTCACACTGGGCTGCTGCATTTTTCCCCTTTGTAGAGGAGGAATCTGGGTCTTTGAATGGTTTGTAAATTTATAGTGTCCCAGCAAGGAATTAGGTGCAGGTGTCTTATTTCAAGTCAGGGAGCTTAACCATCCTGCTAAGCTGGATTTATGACATAGAATGGGTTGGCTAACCCCAGAGGGGCACAGGTGTCTTGGAGTTCAGAGATGGGAGAAGTCCCAACAAATTTGGGGGTTCAAAAAACCTTCAGTTGAGACACAACTTGGAGGGTGGTGAAGATTTTTGTCATGTGGCTGGGAGAAAAGGTAGGAATAGCAAGAACAGCTTTTTAGATGAATAGTACAGCAAAAGCTAAGACACATTTCAGAAGTGCTGGATAGTTTCAGCACTTCTGGGTAAATAACAGGGGAGTACAGGCTCTGGTATTGGCAAAACCTTGGTTCAAACCCCAGCTTTGCCAATGACTAGCTCTGTGACCCTGGTTAAATTGTTTAATCCCTCTGTGTCTCAGTCTCATTTGTAAAATGAGAACAATACAAGCACCTTCCTTGAAGTGGTTTGAGAGGATAAAATGAGGTGACATTCAGGGTCTTGTATAGTGTAAATACTCAATGTTACCCATGCTTTCCACTGTACAAGCTGGTGGTCAGCAGAGTAACTTGGTCTCAGAAGACTAGGATGAGAACAGAGAAAATGGCTTTTGAGGTTTCTCTGGGCTTTGGGTGAAACGTTGGAGCTGCTTGTTCTTCTTGACTCCTCTCACAGCAGACAGCCTGAATCACACTTTGTGTGGAATCTCTTAGCACCTGCATTTGCAACTTGCCCACATCAGCAAAACTCAGATGGAAACAGGACCATAAAAAAGGAATGCCACTCATCTAAATTAAGACCTGATTACAAGTATTTGGCTTCAGCAGATGTTTCAGGCCCTTTCCTCAGGGAGGGACTTGGAGGTTGCTTTCTGGGAGAAATTACATGAACTTAATGTCGTGCCACTACCCTTTTCTGGTTACTAACAAGACCCAAAATTCAGTCCCACAGGGGAGGGGAAATCAGAAGAAAAGAACCATGGGTGATTTAAAAAAATCTTTTATATTTCCTTCTCTGTTCAGTTAGCTGGCATGTGGTAAACAAACTGCTTTGAAGGACCTAAGACATCTCAGACCATCCTTCATGATTAGTTTTGTGTTTGTAAAAATCAATGCTGAATTTTGCCTCCATCTCTGCCCTTAGCCTGTTCCTGCTCCCATTTTCTCCTAGGAGATCTAAGGAGAATTTAATCCATATGGTTTTGATTCCCTCACTCATCAAAATGCAGCTTTTCAAGAGCCATTTGATCTCCAAGATGTTATATGAGTGTCTTTTTGTATTTTATTTTTCCTCTTAGAAGAGAAAAGCTGATGGTCTGCCAAAAGAAAATGAACTCCAAACCCTCCAGGTCTGAACTGGGTTCAAGTATTAATTCAAGGACAGCTAAAGGGGGTGTCGCTTAATCAGGGGGCTCAAATGTTCTCTTCAGAAGCCAGGAATCCAAGCAAAGTGGGAGGACTTGTTTTTTTTTTTGTGTGTGTGTGTGTGTGTGTGTGTGTGTGCGCGCGCGCACGTGCGTGCATGCAGGCACATGCACTGCTCACTCTTCTATCCTAATAACTGAATAATAATTACAAGGAATTAAATAGTTCTTGAGTGCCAGGCATTGTGCTAAGTGATTTATGAGACTGCTCCAATTGAGTCTTTATAACCAACCTTTGAGGGATGTGCTCTCTCATTCCTTCCCTCCTTTCCTTCCCTCATTTATTCTTTCATTCATCAGATATTTATTGAGTGTTTATTATGTGTGAGGCCCTCTTCTATGGTCTGGGAACACAGTAGTGAATAGGACAAACTACATTCCTGCATTTCTAGAGCAGACATTCTAGCTCAGGTGCAATTAAGCAAGCAAATATGATAGTTTCAATAGTAATCAGTGTTATGAAGAAAATGAAACAGAGGTGGCAGAACCACTTGAGTCCTGTTTAATTTGCATGGAAGGTCAGGGAAGGCCTCCCTGAGCTAAGGTCTGAAGGACAACAAGGATTCAGCAAAAAGATTTGGGAATGGGACTGCCCTACAGAGGAAAGGACAGAGGCCAAGTCCTAAGAGCATGAAGGCCAGCATGCAGTCTGGGACAGCAGACTGGACAAGGCAGCAAGTGCGGCTGACATAGTGGGAGAAGCTGAGTTAGGAGCGCAACACTTCGTGGACCACAGTGAAAGCCCCTGGAGTTTAGGCAGGATTGGCCAGGACTGGATTCTGTGTTTACACCATCACTGTGGGTGCAGTGTGGAGAAGGGGTTGGAGGGGCCAAGGTAGGGGAAAGGAAGCAAGGATGCTCTGGCTGACATCAGGATATGAGTCTCCCACCACTTCCCAATTCAGGCACCCAAGGACTTGGACACTGATTGCAATAGGGGTCACAGTGCTGGCCCCAATATTCACTATGGCACATCAGGAGCTGGACTCTGGGCATCAAAGTTACTTGTCTTAGTTAACGGTGGTTCCATCAGATATGCCCTCAGTGAGTGGGAGAGGCAGTTGAATTCCAGATATATTGTGGAGGTAGGTTTGCTCACAAGAGGAAAGGAAGGGGGGAATCAAGAATGCAGGCAGACTAAGGCTTGAACCACCCAGGCAGCTCAAGTGTGGTCATCAGAGACCCAGGGGAGTTATCACCTAACTAAGATTCCATAGTAAGGAACAGAATGGAGACTTGAGCCCAGGGCATTCTGCCTCTTAGATCTGATCTTTTAACAGCTTTCACAACTCATTGGCATGCCCTTAGGCCATTCTGGGCATTAGTGCTTGTGGGAACAAACTTAGCACATTTTTCCAGCTATCACTGTGGTCTCTTAGGCTTCTTCGGGTCTGTTTTTCCTGATTGACAGTATAACTCCCTCACATGCATCCATAGACAATCCACATTTACTTTATTTCAGGGTTTTTCTATTTTAAAACAAGCAGAATAAGTATACTGTTGCATTTTTATTTACTAATTTAATTTTCCACAATTTGCCTGTGTCCACTGTATACAAAATAGTTTACTAAATGCTATTATAGGTATTCAATTGAATGCTATTTTTTATTCAGTGGTCAACAGTTATAAAAAACTTGCATCTATCCATCCATCCATCCACCCAATATTTATGAATACCATTCCAGATATTGTGCCTCATGTTAGGGACTCAGAACAAACAAAAGCAAATCCCTGCTCTGAAATAGCTTCTAATTTGGTTAGGTGTGAGTATATGTATGAGTGTAGAATATAAGGGACTGGTGTGTAAATAAATAATTTTGATACAGGAAATAACACTCTAATGAACATAATGAATGTACACAGTATTGTGAGTACATTAAAGAGGAGAATTTTACCCTTGAGGAAGTTGGGAGGTGTGGGTCTTATTCAGGATGGCTTCGAGGAGAAGGCAACATTCCAACTCAGACTTCATGTACAAGGGGAGGAGTTCTCCAGACACTGAGTAGAAAACTGAAGGTGTTTGTGTTGTGAGCCACATTTTTCCACCTTTGGGCCCCTTCCCCAAGAAAGAAGGCTGGAATAGGTGGGGATGCTGGGGTGTGGGAAGCCGACAGCCCCCCAGTGTCTGACAAGGCCACATTGCCCTGCTCAGCACTGGATATTAGGGGTGCTGCCTTATGGTTGGTCATGTAATATCTCCTGCCTCTATGAACCCATGTGCCTTCCCTCCTATAGGAGACAATATATTCACTGCATTTGTGGCAAGTTCCTGTGATACCCCAATGAGCTAACTACGCATCCAAGGATGGGTAAGATCTCCTAGAAAAGAGGGGAGACAACCTAAGGCAGGCAGTAGTTCCGTGGGGACCCCTGAACTGAGATATTGGGGACTCAAGCCCCTTGGAAACTGAGGCACAAACCTCTGACAAACTCAGGCCAGAAAACTCAGGCATGTGAGAAGCTGATGCACTTGCCTATGGGCCCTGCTGTGAATAGTCTCCTTGAAGATTAAAAGTCTTCAGGCCATGAGAGTTCCCGTAAGAGGCAGCTCAAAGGCAGCCGCTGATCATGGGGTATGTTAACAGCCTTGTGTGAATTCCTTTGCCTAGTGCCTTGTTGCAGCAACAGATACTGAAGCTTTGACTGAGAAACAGATGCAGCCCTCTGTAGGATAAGAGAGGTGTGAGACCCTTTTGATTGCTAGGTATTGTATTTACATAGGAATAGATTTTAGATGCTTTTACCCTAAACACAGCCACCCCTAGTCTTTTAGTATAGCTCAAGTATACTGTGAGTTTTATGATTGTGTTTAACTTCTAGGATTTAGGATAATTTCTAGATAGTCAAGATAGCTATAGTAAACATTCTTTAGGCAATATGTAAAAATATGTCAATCCTTAATGTAAGATAGTCATGATAAACATTCTTTAGGTGATATACAGAAACTAAGTCTGGGTTTCATGGTAATTATCATAATAAAGACAAGGTAATCCTTTAACGGAAGAGTAAGTCACAGTACACCCTGGAGAGAGCAATTGCAGAGGAGAAAAGACTGTGAAAATCCTGGGAACTACAAACCACCAAACCCAGGTACTTGAGTCCCTATAAAACGGACATGTTATTGCATTAAAATGTGACACTCCTGAGAAACTCTTTCCGGTGTCTCTGCTCTTCTTTCTTTCTTTCTTTCTTTCTTTCTTTCTTTCTTTCTTTCTTTCTTTCTTTCTTTCTTTCTTTCTTTCTTTCTTTCTTTCTTTCTTTCTTTCTTTCTTTCCTTTTTTCCTCGCCGACTCCGTCCCACCCGAGGGAACCCTTGGACTCCGGGGAGGCTGGATCCCCGCACTGGGGGAGTGTGGAGAGAGGAGGTTATGGACATGTCCCCAAATCCTGCTGTGGCTTGGGGAACTTTGGGATTTCTGCAGCCAGTTTCTGGGCTGCACAAGTTCTCTGGTCCATCTTTCTGAAGATGGTATTGATAAACACAGTATTTCTGAAGATGGTGGACAGGGCTGTTCTTCCCCTGCATCTTTTCCCCATTCTTTCAGCAGCAGCCTGATACTTCTGCGGCATTGTCCTTTGCCCAACCTCAGTCCACATGCTATAGGAGTGGCCAATACCACTCCTGCCTATAGGAATACTGCATTCCTTTGGGCAGGGTGACTATATGGCACATGCTTGCCAATCAGGACCTGAAAGACTCAATTCTAGGATTTTCATTTGAATTACTGGAGAAGTAAAATTCTACTTTTCCACTGGAGTTGATAATGGAAGCATATGGTTCAAAGAGCTATCAGCAGTCACTTTGCAGCTACATGAGCTTAGAATGGGGCCCACACCAAGGGTTAGAGTTAAGACACACAGAGAGACCTGGTTCCTGGTGACATCCTTTGAGTCCTGAATCAATTGATACCTCAAGAAAACCTTATCTAGGGCATGAGCCAATAGGTTCCCTTTTTAGCTTTAGTCAATTTAAGTTGGATTTCCTGTGGTTTTTCTGTACCAACACAATCCCAACTAATACCAGAGCCAATAATTCTATGAAATGACACAGATCTAGGGAAATCTTTTCTTTTTCTCCAAGAAGACTCCTTGGGATGCAAAAGAGGAATCAAAGAAGGAATTTCGAGTATGATGGCCAGAAATGCAATTGGGAGGGGCAGAATATGGTTGCCATGATTTTAGATTATCTATGCTATTCTCATTAATGTCAACCTCTTCTGAATCCATGAATAGAAGGATTTACTGCAGTGGTATATTTCAATGGAAAGAGTTGTATAATTTCAGCACAAATTTTTGTTAGTGGTGGGACTTTTGTGTGGTTTGATTTATACAAATCAAAAGTAATGTTCTAAGTAGTCACTAAATTAGAGACTACTTTTGTTTCAAAGGTTCCTAAAGGTCACCTAATTCAACCTCATTAATCCTCTCCTTCTTCAAAGTGAGACAGAGATTATCAGAGTATGCATCGCATAGGTGTGAGCCATCATATCTGTTAAGTTCTGACATAAACCTGACTGACTATATTTCAATAAAAGTACCTTATTTTTAATAGCTTGGGTATTAGGAGCTCACCATCTCTTTTTAGAGAATCCATGTATTTTGTACACCTTTACAAACTTACGTGATTTAAATGTGTAGATGGTCTAATCTCTCTCTGTTTCTGTCCCTGTCTCTGTCTCTCTCTCTCTCTTTCTGAGCCTCAGTTTCCTCATCTGTAAAATGGAAATAATAATAGTATCTATCTTACTAGGTTGTTGGAGATTAAAAGAATTAGGCCATGGCCCCTCTAGATTCACTCTCCACCTTCCTCCACCCTGCTGTCTGGGAAGCTGACCTGAATGGGTTGTAATCACAGGCAATACTACTTTCTGGTTTCTGCAAGGTTTCAGCCCATTGGAAACATGAGGCTGGAGCAGCAGGGGAGTAAGGCTGGCTTACTCCTGTAAGGTCAGCATGGGCTGTCTCTGTCCTGCTGTCAAAGATGGCCCTGCCAAGTGGCCCTCCAGCCAGGTGCCTCTCTCTATAGGATCTGGTAACTGCTCTGTTTCCTCAGGGCTTCAGGCCAGGGAGCAGGGGTGAGAGCAGTCAGTGACCCCCAAGTACTGCACTCTCCCTGTGGTTTCTCTATATCTTGTCTATGCCTTTTCAAATAGTATCTCTTTTAAATTCTCCTCAAAGCTCCCATTTGAGTATTCCCTTTACTTCTGCTGTCTCTGACTCATTCACTCAGAGGCAAGACCGAGGATAGAGCCTGGCATGTAGCAAGTGCTCCACACAGTCTGCTCTGCTATTATTTGTCATTCACAGAGTAAAGAACAAAACACAAGATGAATAAGTAGTTTGACCACTGATTTCATTGTTCAAGGTCTTCTTTTCTTAATTAGATGATGTGGTTTTACTCTCATGAATTAGGAGAAGAACGATTTATGGACATAATCTCCAATCCCCAATCATCATATTGGACATGCAGTTCTCCAGTGTCCTTACCCACCTTTATTATAAACGTCAGTACTCTTAACTCAAATCCAGGGGATTTCCCACTTATGTTAATCTAATGGAAGCAAACCAATAGTAATTAAAGCTTCTGGTAGGGTCCATGCATGTTATGGACTGATGTTCCACAAACTTATTTGTTGAAGCCTTAGTTTGAATGTGAGGCCTTTGGGAGATAATTGGTTTTAGATAAGATCATGAGGGTATTTTCCCCGTGATGGGATTGGTGTCCTTATAAGAAAAAAAAGAGCAACCAGAGCTCTTTCTCTCTCTCTATGTGAGGACACAGGCAGAAAGTAGCCATCTGCAAGCCAAAAAGAAGACCATCACCAGGAATCAAATTGGCCAGCACTTTGACGTTGAACCCCCCTAGTCTTCAGCACTGTGATAACTTAATGTCTGTTCTTTAGCCATGTAATCTATGGTACATTGCTATAGCAGCCTGAGCTAAGACAATGTAAGTATTATTTTTTTAATTCTTTTATTGTGAAATAAACTTTTTTTTAAAAATTAGTTTCAGGTGTACAACACAGTGCAATAGTTATACTTTTTATCCCTCAAAGTGACAACCCTCCTACCCCAGTTCGCCACTCCACTACCCCCCCATATCATACATATCTATTACAATTCCTTTGACTCCCTTCCACAGTATATGCAACAACCCGTGACTATCTATATATTCAATTACAGTTGGCATACAATATTATACAGCACCAGCTTCAGGTGTACAGTGCAGTGATAATGCCTCTACTCCATCCATGAAGTGGTCTCCCTAACCAGACATGTGACTATCTGACACCCCACAAAATATTTACAACATTATTATATTCCCCGAAATGAGTTTCATATCCCTGTGGCAATATTGTAGTTACCTCTTTATGCTGTCTATCCCTTCCCCTTCTCCCTCATCCCCACTCCTATCCCAACTAGCAACCATCAGTTTTTCCTCTATAACTATGGGTCTGTTTCTAATTACTTTGCTCATTCATTCAATTTTTCAGATTCCACATATAAGTGAAATCATATGGTATTTGTATTTCTCCGACTGACTTATTTCACTTAACTTAATAGTGTCTAGATCCATCCATATTGTTGTGATGGATTGCAATGGTACGATTTCATTCTTCTTTATAGCACAGTAATACTCCATTGCATAAATGTACCACAGTTTCTTAATCCAGTCGTCTGCCTATGGGTATTTCAGTTGTTTCCAAATCTTGGCTATTGTAAATAGCGCTGCAATAAACATAGGGGTGCATATATATTTTTTGAAATATTGTCTTGGATTCTTCTGAGTAGATACCCAACAGTGGAATTGCAGGGTCATACCGCATTCCATTTCTAGTTTTTTGAGATACCTCCATACTGATTTCCATAATGGCTGCACCAATTTGCAGTCCCACCAACAGTGCACCAGGGTTCCCTTTCCTCCACACCCTCGCCAGCACTTGTTTGTTGATTTGTTGATGATAGACATTCTGACTGGAGTGAGGTGGTATCTCATTGTGGTTTTTATTTGCATTTCTCTGATGATTAGTGAGGTTGAACATTTTTTCATGTGCCTGTTGGCCACCTGTATGCCCTCTTTATTTTTTTAATTTTTTTTTCTTTGAGGGCAGTGTCACTGGCCCTCATATGTGGGACCGAACCAGGGCCACTGGCTTCCCAAGCCAGCGCTTAACCACTACGCCACTCGGCCGGCTCTGTATGTCCTCTTTAGAGAAATGCCTCTTCATATCCTTTGCCCATTTTTTAATTGGGTTGTTTGTTTTTTGATGTTGAGTTTCATGAGTGTTTTATAAATTTTGGATATCAACCCCTTATCAGATATATCGTTGGCAAGTATCTTCTCCCATTCAGTAGACTGCCTTTTTGTTTTATTGATGATTTCCTTTGCTGTGAAAAAACTTGTAAGTTTGATGTAATCCCATATGTTCATTTTTTTCTTTTATTTCCCTAGCCTGAGGGGATATATCAGTAAAAATATTACTCAGGGTAATGTCTGCAAATTTACTCCCTATGTTTTCTTCTAGGAGTTTTATGGTTTCAGGTCTTACATTTAAGTCTTTAATCCGATCTTGAGTTTGTTCTGGTACATGATGTAAGTAGGTGGTGTATTTTCATTTTTTGTGCATGTGTCAGTCCCATTTTCCTAGCACCATTTATTAAATAGACTATCTTTCCTCCAGTGTAAATTCTTGCTTCCATTGTCATAGGTTAAATGCCTATATATGGATGGATTTATTCCTGGGTTCTCTATTCTCTTGCATTGGTCTTTGTGTTTTTTTTATTTTATACCAGTACCATACTGTTTTGATTACTGTAGACTTGTAGTATGTTTTGAGGTCAGGTATCATGATGCCTCCCACTTTGTTCTTTTTTTTTTTTAATTTTTATTTTATTTTATTTTATGTTTTAATTAGTTTCAGGTGTACAACACAGTGTAATAGTTATACATTTTACCCCGCAAAGTGACAGCCTCCCACCCCCAATTCGCCACCCCACTCCCCCCCATATCATATATATCTATTACTCTTCCTCTGACTCTCTTCCACAGTATAATCCACATCCCATGACTATCTATATGTATTCAATTACAGTAGGTATACCACCTCCGCTTTAGTAATACAGTGCAGTGATCAAACCTGTACTCCATCCATGAAATGGTCTCCCTAACAAGACCTATGATCATCTGACATTCCACAGAATATTTACAACATTATTAATTATATTCCCCAAACTGTTTTTCATATCCCAGTGGCAATATTGTAGTTGCCTATTTTTGCTGTCTAATCCCTTCCCCTTCTCCCTCATCCCCATCCCCCTCCCAATTAGCAACCCTGATTTTTCCTCTATATCTATGAGACAGTTTCTGTTTACTTTGCTCATTCATACAGTTTTTCAGATTCCACATATGAGTGAGATCATATGGTATTTGTCTTTCTCTGACTGACTTATTTCACTTAACATAATAGTCTCTAGGTCCATCCATATCATTGCAAATGGTACGATTTCATTCTTCTTTATAGCGGAGTAATACTCCATTGTATAAATATACCACAGTTTCTTAATCCAGTCACCTACTGATGGGCATTTTGGTTGTTTCCAACTCTTAGCTATTGTAAATGGTGCGGCTATGAACATAGGGGTGTATAACTTTTTTTGAATAAGTGTCTTGGTTTTTTCAGGATAAATACCTAGGAGTGGAATTGCTGGGTCAAAAGGTAGCTCTATTTCCAGTTCTTTGAGATACCTCCATACTGACTTCCATAGTGGCTGCACCAATCTGCAATCCCACCAACAGTGCACCAGGGTCCCCTTTTCCCCACAGCCCCGCCAGCACTTGTTGTTTGTTGATTTATTGATGATAGCCATTCTGACTGGAGTGAGGTGGTATCTCATGGTGGTTTTTATTTGCATTTCCCAAATGACCAGTGAGGATGAACATTTTTTCATATGCCTATTGGCCATCTGTATGTCCTCTATAGAGAAATGTCTCTTCATATCTTCTGCCCATTTTTTAATTGCGTTGTTTGTTTTTTTGGTGTTGAGTTTCATGAGTGTTTTATAAATTTTGGATATTAACCCCTTATCAGATATATCATTGGCAAATATATTCTCCCATTCAGTAGGCTTCCTTTTTGTTTTATTAATGGTTTCCTTTGTTGTGAAAAAATTTTAAGTCTGATATAATCCCATATGTTCATTTTTTTTTTTTACTTCCCTTGCCCGTAGGGATGTATCAGTAAAAATATTGCTCCGGGTAATGTCTGCAAATGTACTCCCTATATTTTCTTTTAGGAGTTTTATGGTTTCAGGTCTTACATTTAAGTCTTTAATCCATTTTTAATTTGTTCTTGTATAAGGCGTAAGGAGGTGGTCCAGTTTCATTTTTTGCATGTGTCAGTCCAATTTTCCCAGCACCATTTATTGAATAGACTATCTTTACTCCAGTGTAAATTGTTGCTTCCCCTGTCATAGATTAACTGTCCGTAAATGCCTGGATTTATTTCTGGGCTCTCTGTTCTGTTCCACTGATCGATGTGCCTGTTTTTATGCCAATACCAAACTGTCTTGATTACTATGGCCTTGTAGTAGGTTTTGATGTCTGGTAGCGTGATCCCCCCGACTTTGTTTTTATTTCTCAGAATTGCTGAGGCTATTCTGGGTCTTTTATGATTCCATATAAATTTTAGGATTATATTTTCTATTTCTGTGAAAAATGCCCTTGGTAGTTTGATAGGAATTGCATTGAATCTATATATTGCTTTAGGCAGTATGGACATTTTAACTCTATTAATTCTTCCTATCCATGAGCATGGTAGGTGTTTCCATTTATTTGTATCTTCTATGATTTCTTTCTTCAGTGTCTTATAATTTTCTGAGTACAGATCTTTCACTTCTTTGGTTAAATTTATTCCTAGGTATTTTATAG